>OY796659.1:15071581-15393581 GCA_963680705.1 Rhagium mordax | reverse complement strand
GAAAATCGAAAAGATATACTTGGGAAACTTTGGTGTAAAAGGATCTGCGCCTCCATTCCACATTTTATTAATTTCAGAAAAATCTCATTTTGTTTTCCAACAGCTTCAAATATTCAAGATCTTTGGATCTGTCTGTATAGTAAGGAATCCAACCCTAATATTTGCAAAATACCGTTCCTGGCGCGATAGCTTTCGAACCGAATCAGAATATTCTTCAGACTATTGGTGAGGATTGTGATGATTTATGATGTACTCTTAAGTAGGTCCATCGATCCAGAGATAGTTTGGCCGAAATCCGGCATCTTGATTAACAGCATTGTACTAATTTTGTTTCAAAATGAACTTGCAAATGCAATTTATATCATTGGAGTATCATGGGTGTCCTATACAAGGTGTTTGGGTAAAGATATTAAGAAATCCAAAGGCATGTAGTACTCTTCAAAATAAGCCAAAAAGTTGATATAAACTTTGTTCCAAAAACGGTTCCTAAGGGAGCTACAGCCCCTTTAAGAGGCTTCTAAAAAATATGTTTTTCTCACATATTTCGAGAATCGATCAATATAAACTAATAAAATTTACTATGGTAGAATACTTTTTTGTGCTTAACAAAATTGAAAACCTTAAATTTCAAAATTCTTCAGGGGCGTCCCAACATGGGAATAATATGATCCCACGTAAAGCAACTGTTAATGCCTCTGATTGAATTTTTTTTTTATAGGAATGGAAACCTTCATGACACCATGTATACTCCGTCCCTTGTCTCATTCGCTTTTTATATTCCTTTTATATATTCATTTTCATATTCATATATCGAAAATATATAAATTCAAATACTAGTTTAAAGTAACGAGCAGTGGATATGTTCCGATTACCGCTGCATATCAGTGCATATAATCGTTCTTGGAACCCATTCGTGTATTGTTCGATTTTGTCAGTGCCTCAGGACGTCCTTCCATACTGTGAGATTATTATTAATATTATTTTCTTACTCTTACACTCTTAAGATTATTGTCTTCCTCTTATTCACCTAAAGCCCTTTATGTTTAGGCATTAGTCTCGTCGTCTTTTCAGCCATGTTTACATTTCCTCGATGTATTTTACTACTTCCTGCCACCTGATTTGCGTGATTAGATATGTCTGTGATCTCTTCTAATTTCGGACGTCCTACAAGTGTTACCGTCTCCATTTTGTTTGTTCCATTATGTCTCTGGTTCTGACCCCAAATACCATCGTCAAGTCGTCTGCATATTCGACCATTATTATTCCTCCTGGCATCGGTATTTCCAGTATCACGTATTAGTACAGATTCCAAAGTGTGGGTCTAAGCAGTAAGCCTTCACTTCATAACTAGACTCTTGTGTTTGTTACTGTACAACTTTCTAGGGCTGATAAGGCTTGTTGGCTCTTTTCGTTTCTCTCCTATAAGCACTAAAATCAAAACTTAGGTAACAAATATTTTGATAGCAGTTAGTGGAAAAAATATCATCATCTTGGAAAATGCTAACTTGTCAAAAACTAACTATTTTTGTGGAAAATGCAACAATGTATTTGATTTCCTTTATTAATCCTACAGTTATCTAGGACAAAGGGGTCGAAATTTTCCAATTTTGTTGCCTCCTGCGGCCCTAGTAAATGCCTAAATTATAACTTGTATATTTCAAATTTATTACTTAATTACCAATATGAAAAATAATCCAACATTTTTGTATTAAATAGTGAGAAAAAAAAGCAATAAACTACTCTTTTGAAGTGTTTATTTATGAAAGATTATTTATGTTAAATATAAATTGTGTTGTATATACAGGGTGTTCCAGTTTTTTGTAGCAGGACTTTAACAGTCGATAGATAATTGAAAATTATTAAAAAAAGTTCCTATAAACATAGGTTGAAAAATGCTTAGTTTTCGAGATACAGGGTGTTAAAGTTTGAAAATAAATACGGATTTATATTAATATTTCCAGAATGCTAAGAAGTATCGAATCCAAACTTGCCAATTCTTTACATATAATTTAGAGGCCTATTTTAGAATGACAAACTACTACTTTACTTAACCATGGGCGTAGATATATGGATTTACTAAGGCTCTTTTTTACAAAAAAGTAGTACGCCACTGATATTTTCCCATGTTTTCCGTTTAATTCAATAAAGCAAGAAAAAACAAAAATTTAAAGTCTCTTGGCACTTTTTGATATGACAAGCCGTTTTCCAGAAAATTTACATTTAATCATTTGATGCACGCATCTGGACGAATTTTAGACAAACTTGAAGTCGCTCAGAATTTCACCAAATTTGATGGTGCGAAAAGTCTCTTAAAAATAAAGAATGAAACATTTAAAATATTTATTGTAAAAGTTTATTATCATGTAAATCAAAATTTTTATAACACAAATGTGTTAAAACGCAACGGGTCGAACTAAAATAAATTATTAGAAACACAAACACTAAAGCTAGCAACATATAAAAGTGTCTTACTTCATTACAAGCATCATTAACGATGTTTCATTCTTTCTTTTTAAAAGACTTTTCGTACCATCAAATTTGGTGAAATTCTGAGCGACTTCAAGTTTGTCTAAAATTCGTCCAGATGCGTGCATCAAATGATTAAATGTAAATTTTCTGGAAAACGGCTTGTCATATCAAAAAGTGCCAAGAGACTTTAAATTTTTGTTTTTTCTTGCTTTATTGAATTAAACTGAAAACATGGGAAAATATCAGTGGCGTACTACTTTTTTGTAAAAAAGAGCCTTAGTAAATCCATATATCTACGCCCATGGTTAAGTAAAGTAGTAGTTTGTTATTCTAAAATAGGCCTCTAAATTATATGTAAAGAATTGGCAAGTTTGGATTCGATACTTCTTAGCATTCTGGAAATATTAATATAAATCCGTATTTATTTTCAAACTTTAACACCCTGTATCTCGAAAACTAAGCATTTTTCAACCTATGTTTATAGGAACTTTTTTTAATAATTTTCAATTATCTATCGACTGTTAAAGTCCTGCTACAAAAAACTGGAACACCCTGTATATGTTGTTTTAAATGTGATCATTTTCCTCCGCAGTTTATACTATTATATTTATTTTTATTACAGTTAAAATTAATTCAAGTTATCGTTATGTGTTAGAGTGATTTTGTGTTGTGCAGAACAGAAAATTGGCATTGAAGAAGTATTAAATTTAATTCCAAGTTATGTTTTCGTCTTATTTTTAAGCTACAGTAGAAATAATAATGATGCGTAATAATGGAAAAAATAATAGACAAACATAGATATTTGATTTTATATGATCTTAATCTGTTCAAGTGTTATTCGATAGTTTGTATATATTAGATATACGTAAACGATCTTTTAAAAAGTGTAGTGAAGTGTTAATTAAAACGATTTGATTACAATGTCAGATGTTTACAGTACAAACCCACTTCTAATTTTTAAATGCTAATTATGTAAAGTTATTCTTTCTCTCATCTCGTTGTAAACCACTACTATAACTCATTTAAATTAAATGTATTCTATATTTAAGAAAATTATACCTTTTGTTATCAGTGTATGCGTTAATACATTTTTGTATGTATAAAATTCCGCGATACAAAGTTAAAAAAATTAAAGGAATTACCTACTTCCGAAAACTTTGTCTTCAATTTTTTTTAAATGTAATTATTAAATTTTCATATTTAGTTTCAGCCTTGGCTCAATAGAAAAGAATAAAAGAAATTACAAAATAGATAATTATCTGTACAATTAGTGTACTCTAGCTTGTTTTATTATTATTAGATAAAATAGTTTGTTATTGGATTGTTATTCAGGGTAACTATATTTAGCTCATTTTTATTGTCGTAGTAGTGTTAAATTTGAGTTTTTGACCTTTATATTAATCAACAAATTTAAGAAATGTAGTAGAAACTAAATGCTATAGTTCATGCCATATAGAAGGAAAATGTTTTGTAGATTTATTTCAAAATTTATTTGGCTATCTTCTAAAGGTGAGGAGATTCTATTTTTTGTCATTTTTAGTAAAGCAATCGTTTGTATTTTTTTGAACTCGATAGGACCGAAAATAAATTCCACCATACGTCCATTATACACTACTGGCGACTTCGCCATTTTAAAAGTATTTATTATGAATATAATGAAAGAAGCTGTGTTTACTGATATTAGATAGAGAAGTAACATCGCTTCTGTTTGTCGTTAATAATTTGTATTTGTATCTTTTTGACGCATTATGTTCAGTTTTGTAATGGTGGCGTGGCCAGTTCTGTTTTTTTACTGAGAAAAACTGGACTGTTCCTCATATTCCTAGGCAGACATATTTTCCTGCCGTACCTAATTATATTAACCATAGCAAAAAAATTGCGCTATAATATACAGCGAGGTCAATAATTACGTATGCATCTAGTGTGAAAACCAAAGCAATATGGAATGTCTACGTGCCCGTAATTTTAAACTCTAAGAAAGTATATAAATACAACCTATTTCTGAACTAGAGTAAATAATAATTCTTGGCACTTCTTGTTAGATCTATTTTTTTTAAGTTTGCTTCCAATTTGTTCTTTTATAAACTGGCAAAGCTAATCAAAAATAATTATTTGTACTATTTTGTTTTGGTCTGAATTGGTAAATAAGAGTTCCTCCTTCTAAAAGTAAAAAAAAATTAGGAACTTTATGTGCACATGGTGATTATTTATATTTTTACACCTTCTTAACTCTGTTATTTTTGGAAAAAAAAATGTAAAAACAAAAGTTCTAGTTATTTTACGTAAATTCTAAATACAATATCAGAAAAACAATTGAGCAACGCCAAAAAGAGTTATAATACAAACTTGTGTTTTTTGTATGGTAACACGCTGTATGTTATTGCGGAATATGAAAAGGCTTGAAAATAGATTTCCAAAAATATATAATGCCTGTATATTTAACTCTTGCGGTTTTTGAACTACATATTTACTTAATTATAACGTATGTAATAATCATAGTTGGTGATTATAATGAACATTCGTTAATTGATTTTTCATATGCATTTATTTCGGTTGAAATCCACTTTAGATATATTTATTATATGTAATTAGAAAGAAATAAGATAATTAAACTTCTAAAAAATAAATTTTATCATAAAGAATATAGGCGTGATTTTATAAACTAATATTTGGTTTCAGCAGATGTTCCAAATGTTTGTACAACTTTACTACCTTCGTAATCCTTGGATTGTCCTTACATCCCACTGGGGATTATTATTAACTCCTTGAATTTCCTGGGTTATTCGGTGTTTTAGTTGATCCACGTTTTCATTCTGATAGGGATAGATTTCAGTTTTTAGGTGTTCCCAGAGAAACACATCGAGGAGACTCATATCTGGACTGTTCGGTGGCCATGAGATAGGGTCATTTCTAGCGATCCAAGTGGAAGCAAATAATTAGGAAATTGGTTACATCTCTAATATTATTTCATTTATCATTCTGTTACAGAACTGAATGCAAAGATGTTTCTGTCTGTCAGTAAGTATTGCCCATACCTGCAAAAGTGATTCACCTACCATATTTATGACAACTATTGAGTTGTTGTCATAAAAAAAGTCTCATTAATTTGAGGAACGGACTGTTATTTTATGTATTATAAGTTTTTTTAACGTTAGTACTCAATTGTATTTCTGATATCGTGTTTAAAATCTACGCAAAAATAACTAAAACCTCTGTCTTTACACTTTCTTCTTTTTCCAAAAATAACGAAGTTAAGGAGGGTGTAAAAATATAAATGACCACCCTGTACATATAAAATATTTTCCTGCGTATCGCTATCGTAATTTATAACATAAAACTTTAGTCTACTCTCAATTTCAATACAATTGTATTTTTCTCTGCGTAATAGTTGATTTTTTCTTCCCACGATCAACCTACTGCTTATTATTTTGATTCTATTATTAAATAAACAATAAATATAACATATTATGTACTACTTTATTATTGCGAAATATTGGGTCATTTCACTAGGAGGCCTGATATAATAATATACCAAAAACATCTATTTTTAAGTATTCATGTAAGGATCAAGATCTTGATATCAAGCAATCCGGTGTGATGAATTAGTAGTAGCGGGTTTTTAAGGGTGATTTCCATTTTCACGTCATGACAAATTTTTTTTTTTGACAATAATTACGTAGGTAAGTATATAGTTATTTTTGATGCTAGATTGCGAAATGCCACTTTTGCATTCGAGAATGAAAGTTTTTTTGCGGCGATAGCGAGCAATAAAAATGATTAAAGAATGCAAAAGAATTTCGCAATCGAGTATCAAACAACAAAAGAACAAACAAAAAGTATAAAACAAATTCTTCATGGCACCCAATTTTTTTCGTCACTCATAACAATTTATTAATCATGTTAAACGATTTCATGATATGTATCGGTAAATTAATTTTTTTGTGAGTAAAAATGTTATTTTTTAAATTGTGAGACATTTAATAGGAATAGGTTTGTTTTTTAATATGTTTGTTAAATGTGTAATATTTTTGTTATTTTAAATTAAATTTAAAATCATCACTAGCCGTATTTCTTTTTCGACGTTGAATAGCTCCGCCATTTTTTATCTAAATATATAAGTATCATATATTTTTGTAAAAGAACGCTCTATCGACAAATTTAAAAATATACAGGGTGTTCCGTAAGAAAAAAGTAGATTTTTTTATTCACCCTGTATATCGTTGGCTTTAGAAAACTCTGGTTAGCATATTCAAAAACTACGAAAAAATATACAGAGGCTAGCATTTTGAAATTTAAAAATATCTTAATAACTCGGGAGAAAAGGGGGTGGTTACTTTAACGTGGGACACCCTGTACAATAACGGCTTTCTACTTAAAGCTTTAAAGAAATGAACTATTGAATTGATTGTAAATTAAATTGATGATTAATGTTTGATTGTTAAAATTTGTTTTCGTTGATAATAATAAATAAACTGCTGAACGAATTAATTCTATTAATTTCATTGATTTTTGTAGGTGGATGTAAAAGTTTTTTACAACCTGTTTGTACGTTCTGTAGACAAAAAAACTGTCGTTTTGACACTTCATAAATATCATGTAAAAGTCAACTTTTAATGACAGTTTTCGAAAAAACTATTTTTTCTACTACCGATCGTAAAGTACTAACTTTCCGCACGGTGTAGAGTGCGTAAAGTTAAAATTTACGCACTAGTGCGTAAAGAGTTTTTACCTTACGCGCTAGTGCGTGAAAAAGTAACATACTAAACAATTGCATATTAGAGCCCCTATAATAATCATATCTTATTTTAAAAACGTTAAATGTGGTTATTTATTTTTATATAGTCCATTTATTTAATATCACGGTATTATTATAAAACATACCACCCAATTTTCAGTATTCTTTAACAATAATGATTGAATTTTGAAGTTTCATTTATATTCTTGACATTGACATTAGACAAAGAAATAATAGATATTGATTAATTTCACTCATTTAAAATTAAATGGGCTATAACAGTATTGTGATTTTTAAATGACATAATAATATGAAGTTTTGACGTAATAGGTAAGTTTTGACGTTTCACATTATTATTAGAGAATATAGATGCATTTCGGCAGTAGAAAAAATTTTGTACGCAATTCGTGCGAAAAGTGAGGTTTTTTCACTCATGGGATTGTCGCATTCACCTACGGCTCATGCGACAAAATTCCCATTCGTGAAAAAATCTCACCTTACGCACTTGTTGCATAAATAACTATTTTATTTGGTAAAAACCGAGGTAAAAACATAAAAACAATATTTCGTAACTATAAAAAAAATTGATTTAAAGGACTTGTAAACCCAATTGACAATATCGGGAGCTGATGAAGCCCAATTTTTACATTTATTTGACACACTGTACTTCCTACAGAGACTACTTTAAAAATTAAGTAAATCTGCCAAAACTGCCATAGAGTGTGCAACGATTATGTAAAAAATACGACTGTCTGCGCAGAGTATAACGTTCATCACTTCCTATTTCCATTTTTAATATATTTTGCCTGTAATGCATAATAATATAAAATTACTATTGCTAGATATATGAGTAGTGCCACCTTCGTGTCCTTAATTTACATATTCCACAAACCAAAACTAACTTGGAGCAAAGTAGTTTATACAATATAATACTTTTATAAAGTGAAATAGTATCGCCCGCCACATGCCACCTGTAAACATAATAATATAGGTTTTTAGGAAAATGATATATTATTATCGATACTTGGTGAGAACTCCCTTTCTGCGGTGTGAGGTGGTAAAAAATAGAGCTTTACGCAAATATACATATGTCGATACACTGACACACACTTCCATTGGGTATAAAGCCCTGTATTCAAAGGACCCCTATGTGAGTTACTCCAGCGTAATCTGGATTATTTCGTAATCGTTCATGCATAAGACTATATCGGTGTAAAAGTTTATACTTTAATTATTTATGCCAGAAGGGTGCATTTGTTTACTCAAACTGTATCGAGGGAAAGTAAGGTAGTTGTCAATCTTCGTGATTTCTTACTTGTAACCATCTCAACCTATGGATGTCATGCATTTATGTTAAATATTTTGTATACTCTGTAACAAAATTTCCAGGTCATAATGTTTGATTTAAAACAACACTGTACTTTGTTATTATAAATATTTTTTAAATTGACTCAATCAAATAGTGAATATTCTGGTAATTTGATTTTTATAATATGAAACTTATTATATTACAAGTTTTAGTAAAGCAGAAAAAAAATTGTAAAATTTCATTTATTTGACTATACCACCCTGTATATGTAAACTTCAATTTAAGTACGTCCATGAGAGTTTGAAGGCATGCAGGTGTTTTCATAAGGTATGACTTTTTCCATAAAGCTACAAATAAAAAAGTGTTTCCTCTTCTGAACCCCATCCGTGGACACACTGTATAAGACGATAATTTCATAAGTTATTTGTATATAGGGTGTAATAAAGCGTTATTTATTTATTTATTTATTACTTTAACAACTTTCAAACAACTTGTATGAAATAATTTTCTACGTGAAATAAATTTTGATATTAAACGAATCGATCTAATTTAGTTCTCATTACAAACGTAACGTTCAATTTGAAATTAGCATTGAGTATTGGAGTATTGTACCGGCGTTTTCATACACCGTATACTAACTCATGTAGAGGGAAGAAACTTCAATTATACAATGTTGCGTTATATTTAGGAATTATATTTAAGGCCTACTGGAGTTGACATGTTTAACTGATTTGGTATACAAACCCTCGAGCTACAGAAATTAAGTGTGGGTTGCTTGGGGTTTTCAGGATACACAATTCACAGGACTCGGTGTTGGCGTAATATTAAAATTTCATAAAGAGCGTACTATAATTAGTGCTGGTTCAGTCTACCATGTTAATATTTATATGAGTTATTAATATGTTTACCATTTTAATAGGCTATTTTTTCTTGTTATACACTAATTTTATAAAGTAGATGCTCACAATAAATATTATTTACTGTGGTAAAAGTATGCATATTTGTATTTGCCTGGTTATGTTAATGTATAAAATAAATATCTGGATTAGTGCACTTCCTTATTATATTTGAAAAATTGAATTGAGGCAGTTAAACATTGCACGTTTTTTATTGTAGTAGGTACCCTAATGTCGACAAGTATTATAGTATTTATAACAATAATTTTTGTTTCAGGTAAGAAATCCTTGTACTATAATTTAAGTAAGATACAGGTAAGAAATTGAATTATAAGTATCTTATAAATAAGGAGTTAAACGAAAGTACTGTTGGTACAACGAAAAATAAAGAAATGTTCAAATGTCCAGTGAAACGTATAAACTGCAATCCAAGAGCTTTAAAACAACTCGTTTGTATTTAAACAAACAGATATAAAGTATTGTTCAATAATATATAGGTAGATGAAAAAAACATTCTAAGGCCTTCGCGGCGGTGATGATGTATAGAAGAGTTTTTAGGGTTTTTTCAGCGTTGAATATTTTGAATTCTTCATGTTTCAACCATCTTATCGTGATCTTCATATTATTTTATGCAGAGAACACGAAATACAGACTATATATTATCTGTTACCGGAAGTGCTAAAATATAGAAATAACAATAAGATTAATATATGTTGATTATATTTGCGACACTATAGCGGCTATCTTTTAAACAGGGCCGGAATTAGGACACAATTCATATAATTTTGCCAATTCACAAATTTTTTTGAAAATAAAAATTTGTATGTAAAACAATAATAAAGAACTTTAAGCTTTATAATTAAATTCACGGTTTCTATAATTTAAAAAAAATAATATTAAGTAATAATTCTTTGGAATTGACCGTTAGCCGTACAGCCAGTAAATTATCTATTTTTAACATTGGAAATGTTTTTGTTTTCGTATAGGGGGTTGAAAATCAGTTTCATGTTGCATAAAATGAAGCATGACTTATAGAAACAGTGGCGACAACAGAGTGACCAATTGTTGATTGGTTGTCTAAATCGCGTGGTACCGGCAGTCATGTTATTATTTTTTTATAGGAGTCTTCTTGTCGAGAAAATCCCAACGGCTATATCTCGTTGCGATTCTTTGAATATTTAAAAAGTTATTAGCGTTTCAATACCCCATGTCGAAGAGTTTTGTAAATTTTGCGAAATTAAAAAGGCCGAATGCGCGCGCAGATCCCTCCAAATTTCATACCCGTGCAGGACTTGTCAAAACTTTAAAATTTTTCGTTAACGTCACAAATGTCACTTTTTAGTTAGGATCTGCTGACCTCAAAATCGCAGCTGGACCGCACAATTCACGATGTACTTTCAAGTTGGACTTTCGAGCTTGGATTTATTGCCAGAACGGCGGCCCGGCGGCCTGTTTTCGTTTGGAAATAAGGTTTAAAATGTTCGTGTTTTCGCAAAATTCGCCAAAAAATCCATAGTGCGTCCGATAGATTACACCTTATAGTCGATCCAGCGAAATTTAATGATTTCTTAATATCGGTCCTAGGACGGAACCGATTACAGTTTCGGACCCGGGACGACTTCAGGACCCCGAAACAATTTTCTGTTTCTCGATAGTGCCTTTCCTTCACTTTGACATTTAATTGTATCGAGTATTGTATCCAAGTAAGAAACTGCATGTCTCAAGAGCAGGATTAAACAAATATTTTTAGTTTCCTAGTAGGGTAGTCGAAAATCAGTTTCATTGCAAAATGACGTAACGCATGAGGTTTCAGCTGTTTCAGAACAATAGACGTCAAAATTACACTTTTTCGTTCACTCCTATTGAGCCTAAAATCAGAGCGTGACCGTGTAATTCACGATGTAGTTCTAAGTTCGACCCTCTACCTTGGATTTATTACCAAAACAGTCTCTCGGAAATTCGTTTGGAAATAGTATTTGAAGTTTTCCTGTTTTTGTAATTTTTTCAATTTTGTCAATGACTTGTAATTTGACAAATCATAGGGGTGGATTTAGGATCGGGGTTGCTCTGGCAGGTTACCGATATCTGATTTGTACGTGTTACCGAGTGTTAGACTAGGTTTGAGTGCCATCTCTTTAACATGAGGTAGATTAAGCAAAAGTAAACAAAAAAATTTATCGCTTCATTAGAAAAGTCACGCCCAACAATCTCTAAGACAACTTAACATCGAGAAGCACGTCAAACAGCTTATTTCCTTTTGTCCCGTCGAAATATGTATAGCCGAAAACCATAATATGTAACTTAAAATGTTGTCGTTTTTCGCAATTTACAAAGATGGTGTGAAATAAAATATATGTACAACTCCTCTGTCAATGCCTGATCCAATGGTATGTCACACGGTTACAGTACATGCAAAATGTACCGAAATTAAACAAATAAACAAGAAAATTGCGAAATCTTTGTAATTCTATACTTATTATTTATGTAATTTGAAGGTGGATTTTTATTGCATCCACATTTGTACGACGTATGTTAACTACGTGAAAAACAAATTTAGGCAAAATTCAGTAATCGTAGCCCTCCCTCAAGAAAAGTTTTTGTAAAATGATATAAACGAAATCCGATTAATTTCAATGTTGCCACAAATACTTTAAAACAAAGGATTGTTTGTAAAACAAGCTGTAGATGTAGATTCGCCTATTGTTAAAATAGCAATTGAAATATTAAATAATAGACGAACATTTGTACTTAGTTGATGAGGACGTTGATCTCCTTGTTCTATTAATCGCTTTAACTCCAGAAGAAAAAGATTTTTCATAAGGCCAGGAACAGGAAAAATTATATGGAAAATTTTTTCTTCGTCAGAAATCCAGAAATGACAAGAACGTATAAAAATAGTTATTTACATTACTAGATGCGAAAGGTTACTTTAAGGTGTGAGGTGATTTTTGAATGGTCGAGGCGAAGCCGAGACCTTTCAAAAAACACCGAATACTTAAAAGGGCTTTTGCATCGTGAAATGTATTATATTTTTTCTACTATACCGAAAAAAATTATGGGATTTACGAATTTAAAACTAATTATTTCATGAAATTAATTGACGTTTTTAATACGTCTGTGAAAATTGTTTCCATGGCAACGAAATATTATACATTTTAATTTCTGGTGGTTTTCAAACTAAAATAAACAAATACATAATAATATGTTTTGTGGCGATATAAATGGGAATATTGCTTGTGCCTTGTTTTACCCCAAGAAATCCAAAGCAAGGTATATGCAAACTTATGAAGCGTTTTTAAAATGGAGGTAGGTGGGTAGGTACTACGTTGGGTACTACGTGCCGACAAAAATGTTGGCGTACTGCCTAGAAAGACCTTTCTTTATTAATACAAAATTGTTTAGTTGTATTAATTTGTTCAAATAGAACGAATTAATTTCGTTTAAAATTTATTTTTCTACTTTTCTGTCCTGGCCGCATAAGTTTTACTTTCATAGATAGCAACGCCTTAGCAACCAGGTAACTCGAATGTTTACTTTCGTTATCGCGCATGTTGCTAGGGTTACAAAGTTCATTAATATAGACGGTAGTAGAAAAATACAATTTTACTGCCTCATAGTACAGGAGGCAGTGACGATTTTCGGTACTTATTTTCCCAGTCAGCAAACATGGATAGAATTGTCCGGTTAGTAATTCTAAGCAAAATTCATATATATTTAGGGGGGGTTTTCCGATGGGTTGAGGCAGAAAATGCATCAGAACATACGAATACACAGCCCTTTTTTTTCCAGTAATAAAAATTGTTCTAGTAGTAAGAGGTATACTTAAGTAAAGTAAAAAAAATAGTCTGGCTAATCTGTTTGGCAGGTGAAAAACTCAAAAGTTTTCATCAAGAAAATTTACCTCATTTTCGCAGTCATGAAAATTTATCAGATGATGGCCTTTATTATAATAACAGCTTAAAATACAATCTGGCTAATGTGGAACACCCCCAAAGCCTTGCCAGACTCGTCCAATGATCGTCCAGGCGCCCTAAAGTCGGCACGTTCGATTATACAGAGGTGATTAGTGTCATACGTACATGTTCTTTTTTATGAGAGCATTAAACAATGAAACACAAAATACAAAAAAAAAGATAGGGATACAAGGGACGGGGGTCTAGGCTGTGAGTCTGGCAAGGCCTTCGAGATTGTAAATGTCAGCCAGACGTGTACTTTCTATGAAAATATAGTGTAATCTATAATGTGACAAATTTTCAAACCCGGGAAAATAAGAGCAAAAATTTTCTATTTTTCCCATTTTGAAGATGCCGCCAGACTCATTTGCCAATTCCGTAAATCAGCCAGACTTATTTTTAATTACAGTTTATGATTATAACAATTTATATACAAGATTTCAAGCCTGGAAAAATAAGGGTTACGGATCCGCAAAATCAGTAAAATTTTTGAATCCGCAAATTTTCAGCCAGACTCACTTTCCGCTATCCAAGATAAGCCAGACTGCTATTTTCACAAACTTTATGTTCCACTTTAGTAAATGTAAAATATTTATGACTGGGAAAATAAGTGGACTTGTATTTTATTTTTATTTTTTGAATCCATCCGAAAATTTTAGCCAGACTCAAGAATTCTTGTTTTTTTGTCACTAAGGGAACAGATTAAAATATATACACCGACTGGGAAAATAAGTACGAAAATAATTCACTGCCTCCTGGACTATCATGCCTTCAGTGGTTATGATACCACGTCTAGAATATTTCAGAAAGAAAAATTAAAAGTCATCACACTTCTTCAGAAAGAAATGCAGTTGGTTAATGTAGTAAGAACTATCAATGGCAAGAATTTAACCCCCTCACAAGTAAAACAGGCTTGTGAAATTCTTTTCCTACTTGTATACGGTGCAAGGAAAATCACAAATGTCTCACTCAACTCATACAGATTTAATCAATTAAAAAAATCGCTGCACGAACAAAAATCAAAGTTGGAAATATTGCCACCAACTTCAGAGGTAGTCGCTTAATATTCATTACGAGTATTCTACAAAATTCAGAAATGGCTCGGCAATGAAAAAAATCCACAACAGTGGGGATAGAAGAAAATTAACGGCCCCTTACAACCTGTGACAACACTTTTTGTGCCAACAGCAGAATTAATATTGCAGCTTATCTCCTGCAACCGCAACAGAAAAGCAGGTTGAAGATGCTTACAAATTTACGGAAATTGTCAGGGAGTACGATGTCTAAATTCATACATGGATAAAATTATTTATTTATATGCTATCGATTCCGATCTTCTTTAGATACAAAGTGTGTTTCATTCAATATATATATAAAATTTTAAACAACTCGATAATCCTCACTTGTACAATGATTATGTACTTTTTCATTTTGCAGAATATACTCACAAAACAAGCAAGAAATGAAGGAAACAAACGAAAAATTGGTAAAAAATTTTTATAAAAAAGTTGAAAATTAATATTTCTCTATAAATGAAAATATTCTTATTTTTTGAAAATTTCTCATGGTTCAATTGCCAATTTTTATTATGCATGTGAAATACCTAGTTCATCCCACGATTTTTCAAGTAGGCAGCTCCGACACACCCCTTACGGTTCGGGACTCTTTAAGTTTCTTGAAACATAGGTATATATTTTTAAACGTATATGTCAAGTTTCAACGAATTCACTATGTTCTTGTTCAGTTTGGATATTTTTCCTGTACTATTAGCTGCGTTTAATAGTTTGCGATTAATCGATATCGGTATTTCTAATTGTTAGGAATCACTTTTCATCTTCACGAAATTATTTTAAATTATTTTAGTTTTAACATTAAAAATGTTTGTTCGTGAAAAAAATTTATATAATACCATTTTAGTTTTCATTATGAGAATGTTTTTGTTAATAAAATAACTTTTTATTTTAATTTCTAAAGAAAACTACTGATAATAAGATTTTAATTTTTGAAAATGTTTTGTGTTAATGAAATAACTATTTACTACTTTGCAACAAATTTTCATTTTTATCACATCCGAAATATCACAAAATTTGCGTTCTACTTCGTCATTTCCAATGTCTCCTCCGGTTGCATCTTTGCGAAGGACTGTGAATTTTTTTTTATATAATATATTTATATGAAAGGGAAATGGTCGGTACAGGACAATAAAAATAACGCTATTCTTTTGCCGACGTTTCGTTTACTCGACGTAAACTTCTTCAAGGCTCAGAATACACGCATGAAGATGGTATCTTCGACCTGTCATATAGTATTCTACATGACAGGTCGAAGATACTATCTTCATGCGTATTCTGAGCCTTGAAGAAGTTTACGTCGAGTAAATGAAACGTCGGCAAAAGAATAGCGTTATTTTTATTGTCCTGTACCGACCATTTTCCCTTCCTTATAAGATTGTCAAGGACACAATTTTTAATTCAAATATATTTATATGTTTCTTGATATGAACCATAGTTATTTGGCAGTATTATTTGATAACTCTAGTGTATAGGGTGTTAGAAAAAGTTTTAGACAAATTTAAATCAATCAAAAAAGTCTTATGATATTTTTTTCTGCTAGCGATAGTTGAGTTGGGTCAGAAAGCAATAATTTGTATTCAGAACGTCCAGAATACGCTTTACATTGAGCTGGGAGTGATCCATAGATAGGCAAAGTTATTTTGTAATGCGGCCAAATTGTTCATACACTTTAATAATAATTTATTGATTTTTGTTTGGTGTTTTTTTATGAAATGTACTTTTCTCATAAGTAAATAAATGATAGTCGTCAGTTCTACCTGTGATTCTGTACTATATTCTCAAAAGAAACAAAACATCATATAAGAAGCTTGTTTTCTATAGCCGCCTATATATAGTATAGAATCATTGATCTTTGAATGTGATGTAAATACAGCTGATTTTCCTCACCGTTGGCCAGTCGATCCACCTTGTACTATCCTATATGAAAATGTTTGCGTTATTCATAAGAAAAAAGAACTTCATATTACAGAAAAATTACTTTTTGATTGTTGGATCATTTCTACACCGCCCACTTAAATTTGCCTAACACCCTGTATATTTTATTTCACCTTGTTTTTATAACAATTATTGGGCCTCGACTTCTTTTTTCCCAGAGCCTCCACATTTTTATTCCTGGTTTTAAGCCTAATTTTTGAGAGTTTAAAAATAAATTCAGTTCGGAAACAATTAACGACCAATAGTAGAGACTCGATTACAGGGTACTGTCTATTAATAAAAATTGGATTTTCTTTATTTCTTTGTCCGAAATGGATGGCGAAATATTTACCTTTTGTTCTGTGAACCTTATAAAATGTTCATAGGTTACTAATATACTACTTCTGAAATCTTTCAACTTGTCATGAGTGAAATTTATGACGTAAAAATTGATTTTCCCTTTCTGATTATCAAACATGTAATATTCCAATTATTATAAGTCGTCTCATACATTTTCTGATACAATAAATATAATTTTTTATGCAATTTCCGTGTAAATCATTAAAGTTTAAAATTACTTCAAATAAGTCCTTTATATCAAATCATAATAAAATAGGTACCAGAATTTTAATTTGAAAAGATATCTTTTCCCTTATTAAATAAATAAAAGAATATTGCTAATTTTTAGACCCTGTCCACTTCATTACTTTTTGATGCCATAACATAAAATACACTATAATTAAATAACTACAGTTTTAAAATTTTATGTAATATTTTACGCTATTCAGTTTCACGAGTATATTTTAATAATATAACGTAAATAATGTATTTAAGTAATTAAACTTAAACCGTTTCTAATAATACCCAATATACAGGATTACTCAGGTTGATTGTTGGTAACTCTTTTCGTAGGACACATTCTGTTATACATGGTGCTAAACTTTATGTTCTTATTCCATATTTCACTTCTGCAGAAACAAGTTTTTCTTACTGTGTGCAAAAGAGTAATTATTTTGTAACAGTTTCTGGGGATACAGGCAGCAAATGGACATATCTGGATTTTTTAAAATAACCCTTACGCTTTGACATTACCTCAAAGTAACAGTTAAAAGTTGGTTTAGTTAGTCGCAAATTTAAAATGTTTGCTATTTTCCGGATTTTCTCTGGTTCTAATAAAAATATGAAGAAAACAAAAACACCGTATTGTTCACAATTAAACTCTGAGTAAAACTTGATATATAGAAATAATTTTGGACAATTTGTTAGCTTGCAGAAAAATAAGAACTAAACAAATAGACTTAAACAAATTTAGATAGTTTAGGTAAAAATGCATAAAAGCTGCTATCACTTTACTTAAATATTCCTCTTACCAAACTCTACCTTATTGTAAATCATAATATTAACTTAAATCGCTTAGGACCAATAAATACTTTATTTCATTGCTTGGCAATGTTAGACATAGAGTCGTCGTACAAGGGCAACACATTAAATGAAAATGTAGGTTTATTTATACGTGAAGCTAAATAAATAAAAAATCAATAATCTCATTTAAATCTTTTTGCATTTTTTATAATTTTTAGTTTTGAAGGCATAAACAAATGCATATATTTTCATGACTTTTTCATTAAGCTCCAAAGTATGAACATAATCTGAAAGTATACAGAAAAACCTGTAGGACCAAAAAAATTCCTACCGCCAAATGGAGCGAAATTATCTTACTTGTAACGGTTTGATTGATTATAAATAAATAAATTACTTTTTTGAAATTTGCACTGGGTGTTCTGTAATATCACTTACTTTCAGCTCAGCAGCTCAGCAACTCAAAAGCATTATGAAACTATTAGTTTTCAAAAATTTTCTCCATTCCAACAAACTTAATTTTGCACAAATGCAAATATCTCTATTAATTTTTGTCGTTTCTGTATTTTTTTAACTAATGAAATTTTCTGTAGTTTTTTATTCTGTTATTCATTTTAACTGTTTGTTTAAAAAATATATTGTAAAAATACAATAATAATTGAAAATATTTATTATTTCTTAATAACCTAAAGTAAAAACAGTAAATATTTCAATGACTGATGGTCGAGATGGTAAAGTACCCGCCTCTCACCCAGAAGTCCCGGGTTCGAATCCCGGTCGTGGCAATGGAAAATACTGTGAGAGGGATTTTTCCATTATACACGGATATTGGATGTGTGTCCCTTGTCTTTACATGTGTAGCCCCCTCCCGCACAAGGCTCCTAGAGCCTTCTGGGATAAAGGGGGTCGTAATTACATGTGGTGTATTTATTATTATTATTATATTATTATTTAAATATACAGCATAAAGCATTTTTCAACTAGTCAGAAAGTCTGTCAACGATAACGTTACCTTTACTTCATGAGTTTTTAGTTCTAAGTTGATCGACTATACCATTGAATAAAAGAATACTATCGTTACTCAATAGCTATATGAGTTTCTTCAGTGATATTAAAAGCGTTGATCCATTTAACACTATTTCAAATATTTCACGGTTACTATTTATGTGCTGCAATCTAGAAATTAAAGTAGAATATACTTTTTTGCTCGCATACCTACTACGTCAAAATTTATGTTACGATTATATAAGCTGTAGTTTAATTGAATTTTAAGCTTCAGTTGTTTTTAGTTCTGTTGTTCTTATTATCTTTAACCACAAGTAGTTGAATAATAATATTAATTAGCTCTTGTAATTTTAGAGTTTTTAATTTACAAGCTCACTTCCCTTAGTTAAGATAAATTAAGCCCACTCTTGCTATATTTATTCTTCTTTGCGAAGGAATGAAAATATATTTTAGTGTGAATTTGCAAGGAATTTCATTTTTGATTAGAATTGAATTAATATACTTACATACAAGTTTATTTAAATTTTCAGGCAAAAACCGATCTGGAAGCTGCAACTTTTTACGAAGGATTACACAGCGCCTCGGTATTGGCCTGTCTATATCCGGCATCTTGTGGAAGAACGGTTATACTATTCCAACTAAAATTATTCCAATTCAAATAGATTCCGATTTTCCGCATGATGCTGGAATTCGAATTATGATTAATTATAGTCCGAGTTTAAATTAAAAAAAAAAGTATAATTAGTGCAAGTGGTCAGGGGTCTATAACAAACTCTATACATTAATAATGGTGCATGCTCCGCATGAAGAAATAGATCTATATATTTCTAGTAGTTAAAATTTTGTTATTATTGGATTTTTTTTAGGAAAGCTACAATTGACTGTACGTCGGTTATACTAAATGATTGATGTTCAAAATGGCGGGAGAATTTTTTTTTCTCAGGGTGTCTTAGCGGTAATGGTAAAATCAATGGCAACGTTGTGAGGAAATTATCAAAGTATAAATGATACGGTAGTTTCTTATGATGGCTTAAAATATCTACATATTCCAGAATCACAGAGGGTCCTAAGCCAAGAACTCTATAACACTCTTTTATTTCTGATTTGGCGCCTTGATATGACTCAAACCAAACCACATATCCAGAGGACAATGCACCAATCCAAAATTTGTATCCATATCGCAAAGATTGCAGCAATAGTCTAAAGTATGGAAGCATGGCCTCATCTACAGCTTGGTGTTCATTAATTAGCGAAAACTTAACAAACCTCTCAAGGAGTTTGCTGAAAAGGAATTTAACGATCTGTATTATCTAAGTTTCCATTATCAATATAATGAATATTCGAAAATCAAACCTATTTATTCCTTGACATTGCATTCGATACAATATCATTATGAGTGTCCCGGGAATTCTGCCAAAACATGCGTCGTTTGGGTAATTTTACATAGCCTAAGAGAATCCCGATAAAAGCATTTAATTCCTCAGTTATAATGTCATATTTTCTATTTTTAGAAGCAGCATAGTTATTAACGAGAATAAGTCGATAACGTCTTTGTCAAAAAACAATTCAAATAAAAGAGTGAATCAGTGGTATCAAACGAGATATGCGCAGACCGATTTGGAACAAGATTTGGCCACTGTTCTTCCAACTGAGTTTCTAAATCAATTTTTTCCAATTGCATGTATTTATTTTAATTTTACATTTGCGTTTGACTTATTGACGAATCAAGAGAGAGACTGCAAATCTTCTTCATTCCAGTCACTGTCATCGTTGCTAGTCACACTATCTTGCATGAATAGTTCAGCTTCTATTAACAATTGCGAACTCGCCAAATTGTTGACACTCATAATATATTCGTCTCCAGAGTTCTCGTCCGTGATATCGTCATTGTTGCTATTTCAACTTTTGGAGTTAAAATTTTTCATCATCCTCTTCCAAAGAATAAAGTAATTCGTTTAGCCACAAACCCCTGAAAATATATAATTTTGCAATAATATTATGTGCCTACTGTAAAAAAAGGATACACTTAGTTTCTGGCACCTGCAGCGCAGAATAGAAATATTTATGGCCTGCAAAGTGCTAACCTTCTGAATGTATTTTTATAAAAAATTACATGATTTAATAATAAATTTGTCATAAAATACTTATCCTGCAAGTCTAAAGTCATATTGATAAGACATTATCACTTTTTTCAATACTGTTGTAGGATTGTTTAAATGTTAGATATTTGTGGAATTTCGTAAATGTTTTCTCTTTCTTTTCTTTTTTGGAATATATTCTTCAAATTCCTATAAAAAAAAAATTGATTTATCTAAAAATTGTTCTGTAGTATCTCAAAATAAACACCTGTTTACTTCAAACTGTCAAAATACTGTAGTAACTTTCCACTTATGCTAAAACACATTGCGACATCTATCAAAACAACGCCTTAGTTTTACATCCACTAAAAAGGCGTTCTTTTAATGGGAGAATGGACATATCTGGGTTTTCAACATTTTTATTTAGAATTGATCAGGGTTTCAATCAGTCTTCAATAGAACAAATTTGAATTTTTCTTGAATTTCAATTGAATTGAAAGTTTTTTGCGTTTTGTTATTATTTATAGTTATTGCCCATTTATACGACTGATGGTCGAGATGGTAGAGTACCTGCCTCTCACCCAAAAGTCCCGGGTTCAAATCCCGGTCGTGGCAATGGAAAATACTGTGAGAGGGATTTTTCCATTATACACGGATATTGGATGTGTGTCCCTTGTCTTTAAATGTGTAGCCCCCTCCCGCACAAGGCTCAGCCTTCTGGGATAAAGGGGGTCGTAATCACATGTGGTGTATTATTTCTATGATATCGAAATGGCATGTTCCGAATAGACATTTTCCTAATTTGAAATTGGGCATTAATGGATTATTGAAATTTTGGCAGTGAAAAAGTCTGATTTTTCCAATGTAACATCCAACAATGGGTTCCACCTCCGGACCAAGACCTTCCCTTTTACTAAGTTTCATCTAAATAGAATTATTGTGTTACGTCTATAATTTTCCAAAAAACAGTATTTCTCGAAAAAGCCCAAATATTATCTTTGATTTTTCCTCGATTTTTTCTGATTTCTTCAGAATGGACTTAATTATTTTTTTTATAAAGTGAGTCATGGAGTATTTTTAGGTCTTAATCACGACTTTGTAGGTTGATCCGTCGTTGAGTTATAACAGTTTTTATGAACATTCTCAAACGCTAGTACCTCTGGTTGGCCGACAAAAGAAACATTAAGAAAAATGTAGCAATAATGCATCAGATGCATTCAGTTAAAAATCTGTGTGGTGCTTTAGAGTAAAATAAATCATAGTTGAATTATACTTTTCCCGCGCTGTACGCGTTGACCCACATTTTGGTATAATCATAAGTCAACTAAAATATAATCTAAATCTTATTTTTTCATAATTCTTTTTTGAGTGTTGTTACTCAGAAGAAAATGACATTTCGTCTTTTTTACTGTCAGTTTTGTAAGATTTATTAGAGAAAAGGAGTTCCGTGCAATCGCTCTAATAGCAAAATATTATATCCCAAGGCTTCCAAAGATATCCCAAACTAAAACATTCATCAATTTTTCGTCAATAATTCAAGAAAGTCTCACACGACACTATAATGTGCAAAACCATTCCACAAACCACCACCAAAAACAACTCTCACATGGCATGTGAATTACCTTTACCAACCAGCTGGAGCTGAATCGAAACAGATGACCATATTGGATAATTATGGATATAATATATACCATAATACGAATGCGAATGTACGTGAGTGTGAGTATATAAATATTGTGTAGGGCGTGATTGCAAATGTAAGAAAGTAAAACTCTCTTGTATAAGGCAGTATGGGTGTGTTGAGGTCTGCTAAAATCACTTCAAAAATTAGATTTAATTCAGTGTGTATGATCACTGTTTACAATTTTGCTACCAATTTAACGAATTGAGTAATGAATTTCGATGAAATTATCTCATTTCTTTCAAATCAGTATAAATAATCAAGATAATTTAATCATCAATTAAGGGCCGTTTTTTTCATAGTGGATTAAAATTTATGGCCATTTCGATCTCTTGATATCGCTTTGCCTCGTTTCCTTCTCTTGAATACCCAAAATCGAAGCAATCAACAAAATCTTGAAGAATGGAAAACTCTTTCAAAGTAGGTGGTTCTGTTTGAAAAAATTGAGATAAAGTAGATTTGCGTTTCCCGACTCATCTGGTATAAAGTAATCGCTTTTGTTAGATCCGGTACTGTTTTATTACATTAAAATGAACTCACAAAGTTGACATGTTCTTAGTACACACACTCACCCATATCAATACCGATTTATCACAGACCCACCAAATAGCTGGCATATCAACTAATTTATGTTTAAAATCCGAATCCAAACATGTAATATATCGAGCATTCCATCTAAAAAACAAAAGTTTATGAAGTCATGCCTAAATTGTTTAATTTCGCTTAGCACACAAGCAATACGATCAAGTCGGCTAACAGCGCCCGCATCCTGATACATTAACCACACCGCACTCTATACAAGCACGGGAGTTTAGTAATGACCATGTGAAAATCCCTCATACGGATATTCGTTCCTTGTCTTGTACTAAAATTTATGCAATGCAAAATTGTTGTTAAAAATCGATGATAAGAATCCATAATTTATAAGTTATCTTATTTACTCAAATATTGTGCCATTAAAGTCAAGCAACGTCTAATGATAGAAATGTTTCAAAGCAAATGAAAGAATGTTTAGACATTTTTGTAAACAACATGACAAGAAAATATTTGAATGGTGCATAATAGTTATTATCGGTGGACAATGTGTGATTTGTTATTGACAGTGAAATAATTAGCACAACTTTACAAGTACCTAACTGTAGTAGGTGTGACCAAATCCAGGAGATTATTTTGTTTACTATACCGCAGTATATCAGTATCAGGTTCTCTTGTAAGGAAAATAGAGCTGAAACCTACATTTGTTTTTACGTTCAATCTAAATACAATTAGTATTGTCTCATAAAATTAGTTCTGACTGTTGATTGACGAACGAATGCAACAAATTAAACAAAATTTTAAGTCAACTATGAATTCTCATATGTTTGCAAATATTTGTTCAGTTAGCAGAATAAATTAGTGACAACAAATTCTACTCGTGAAATTTTGAATTAGGATTAAGTTATTCATTATTGAAAGTAGGTACCTATTGCAATTTTGAATATGTTTTTTTATTTTATTTCTTATTTTTTTAACAAATTAAATAATCGCAAGCATTATTCTACAGTATTTAAGCGGATATTTATATTTATGATACCATGAATTCTTACAACTTTCAGATTAGTATAAGGATCTTGTCTTCTCCAGATTTTGATTTTTGGAATTATAATAAAATTAAAGTTATGTGGCATTTTATGTTCATTAATTTATTGTTTAAATCATCAAGTCACATTTGTCAGACAAAAGTAGTAGTTATAGTATATTAAATTTGAAATTTATCTAGATGTTCTTCAAATGAATTAGTATGCAGAAATTTAAAAATTGTATATAGTATGTATTAAGAAATTCATTTAAAAATATTCATGTTATAAATTTTGGAAATTACAGGATGCGACAAATTCAAATATGAAATACATGGGGTATTATAATTGAAAAAAATCACTATATCCTCCGTAAATTTTAGTTTGTAATTTATTTTCACCAACATTTGAAATCTATTAAACAATTACAGCTACTTTTTTAAATATCTACGTAACGTTAAATGAATCGAGTATATCCAAGCCAAATGTTAGTCATATATTTATTATTATAAAAAGTAAATTTTTTTAAATTCTAAATATACCTTAGTGTTCGTCTCTATAACAGAAATTCGCTTGCAGTTTCACATCAAATATATTGTATAAACAGTAAACACATTATTTATGTTTTAGTGGGCTGATTTCTCTAACTTTCCCGTTTATTTTAACGGTCAAGGTTACCGCTAAAAATTTGAACATTTCGTGATGAATATCAATTCTGCATAAGAAAATCTTTGTAAAAGATTTTCGTGATAAATTTGTTGAGGTTGAACAAATACACCTTACAAAACAACTGTATATTATATTAGTTTTAAACAGTATACAAAATAAATTTAATTAAATTTCCTGAAACCTGAAATAACTACAACAAAAATCGTCGGGTTTTTCATTGATAGATACGTCTTGGCTTTTCCTGAATCAATAATTTTGACAATTTTCATGCTGTTGTTTAGTTGTTGATCCAAATAGCCGTATGTCTATTTGTTCATTATAATGGCCATACAAATACAAACGGTACAGAATTTGGCGTAGATTTGACTAGCATAATAATAAATAGTAATAAATAATATAATTTTTAATTTTGGTTATTCTTATTCTAGCTACAATTTTATTCAGATATTTTCCAATACATAATATTTAGTAGATAATACAGAGTAATGCAAGACTAATAAAAGGAAAGTTAGGTCACATACAATACAATGTGAATTTAAATAACTAGTTTTATTTTAACCCTCAACATATTTCGTTGAGTACAGGTTGTCCCATTTTCTATGCTTAAGTAGGTTATCTCTGTAACTAATAGAGGTAGAGACTTAAATTTTCACATTTGTGTAGTAGGTACTACTTTTTATGACAAATTTTCTTTTGTTTTTTTTAGTTATTGTTGAAAATCGATTGTTCCCATATTTTTTTAGGTTTCTTTATCTCTAGTTGGCTTTGACAACATTGAATAGAATATTTTTTTTAGCTTTCCAAAAATATATCTCTACCTAGTTTTTCATAGTTTACTTTTTGAAATAACGAAATTAAGTTCTCACATTTATCTGCTACTTTTTATGACAAATCTCATGGCCAACTTGAAAATTCGACATCGTCTTTTGTTTTTTAGTTATGGTCGAAAATCGGTTTTTCCTATATTTTTTAGGGTTACTGTATCTCTAGCTGGTTTTGACAGCATTGAATAGAATATTTTTTTAGCTATCCAAAAATATATAGTTTTTCATAGTTTACTTTTTGAAATTAACGAAAATTTTTCATTTTGTATTCAAATATAAAGTTCGACAAAATCATGAGCTCATATGTGTATCCATAGTGAGAAAACAAAAACAAATCTGTAATGTTATAAATAGAATACAAATAAATAATAAATTAGTAAGTAATAAAAACGTAATTGCAGCATAATATAACAATATGATATATACCATCATAATCGAAATCAGAAGTTGAAGTTATTATTCTCATACTTTTTTAACTACCTACCTATTTTCTTTTCGAAATTCAGCAACGAAACAAAATTTTTTTTTTCAAATTTTACTAATTAAAAAACAAATTAAAATGAAAAACTACAGAACTCCTCAAATTGGCCATCTTGATACAAAACACATCTCAACTGACAGCTTTAGTGACATTTAGTAAGTGAACCGACCTAATTTTACCGAATGCCTCTGTTACTGCATGCCGTAACTCCTCTTTAGAATTATGATGATTTCTGTAAGTATGACCGTTCAGAAAACTCCATAAAAAGAAATCCAGTGTCGATAAATCTGGGCACCTCGGTGGCCATCGCTCTGACCCATGCGTAGAAATATGTCTGTTTTCAAATTAATTTTCCAAATAGTTTCTCACAACTAAACTGGTGCACCATATTTCTGAAAATAAATGTTATTTCTATCTTCAGGTTAATTTAAGCCGAGATTTAAGCCAAATTGCCCTTGTTGACGAGTGAACATAGGGTAGACATTTTCATTTGTCCAATGCCGAGCGTTTTGTCTAGTGAACATTACTTATATGAACTTCGTCTGATCATATAATTTTTCTGCCAAAGTGGGCATCTTCTTTAATTTTTCTGTAAATACCATCAGAATTGCAATCGTTTTTCATCCTCTGGATGCAAATGGTGCGTAATTTAAAAATTGTATGGATGGTTGTTATTTATCTTAAAAATTCTTTAAAAATTTTTGAGATGCGAGATTTAGAAATTCCTACTTCACTTTCTATTTCCCTACAGAATAGCCTTGGAGTTGCTTCGATGTTTCCCAATACATTTATTGCATCCATTTCATAATTTTGTTTTTGATATTTTCTTAGTCCTTGGTTGTAATAAAAAATAGAACTATTTTATATCAATATTACCTATTGAAATTAAAATTCGAAGAATGATCAGAATTTCCTCTGCATTCAGTATAGATGCTGCAATCATATCATACTTTTCGAAATCTTCATGTAAGCATTTTGTTTTTGGATAACTAAAAAAATTCTCTTTTCAACGCTGTCAAAGCCAGCTATGATTTCCATTTAAAAAAATGAAAGTTCAACAGATTTCTCGGGAAATCGTTAGGTCGGACAATACTTATTTATTTTGCCAACAATTTTGTCCACTTATGCGTAAACTTCCTTAGGGCCCAAAAAAGTGAGTAGCTTGATGGAACGATGGTAAAGTAAACCACATTTTTATAGTGCACATAAAATACGTCGGCATCTTTGATGCAGATAAAAATTGAAAACACGCCGACTTTTTTTATGTGCACTATGGTCTACTTTATCTTCAATTGTCTTCTATTTAAACTCAGAATACGAATTTGATCTAGAATTCCAATATACAAGAACGTCTCTTTACATCTGACATTACAAAAATTCATATCACATATAAAAATTTAAGCATAATTAAAGAAACGTCGGCGAAAAATCAAATAGTTTTATTGTTCGGAACTCATGAATTCTCCCATCATAATTTTTAAATATTTTCAACAATACATTTTATCAAATGTGGATCGTATATGAGTACCTAGTATGACGTTCTTAACTTCAACCTAATGAAATTTACTAATAACAGGTATAACTGCTAACTGCACCACTCGTACGAATTCACCTGTCTTTTGGTATATTCACGTTGTTACTGCTACGGGGATTGCTCAGCAGGGGTTGCGTCGCTCTAGTCACCAGATACGGCCTATAAATACATGAACTACGTAACCACAGAATCGTAAAATTTTTCACATGCATATTTCTGGTTTGAGAAGTCGTAATTTTTTAAAATTTGTACATTTAATATTCAATTTAAGTCTTAAGTCGCCTATTGACTTCTGCCAACATGTCACTAAATATAATCTAAATAATTCACATTTATTTTAAAATAAAATCAATTACTGTGTAGCAATACTAAATATTGAAAAATTCAATTAAATATAAAATGTAACGTAACAAATTTAACATTTTATTGTATTGTCTACTCTGAACTCTGAATCAAACCAATAATTATTATAATTATGCAAAATGCTAATTATTTTTGTTTTTGCTAATTTAACATGGCATATAAAAATATAAATAGAAATTGCAAAAACAAACAAAAAAGTAAACTCCCAGCCTTATAGATTTGGAATTTTTGATATTCAAACAGTTACATGTATTATGACCATTAATTTCAATTTATAGTACTTATGTATTTTTAAATTTTTTATACTAGGTTGTGAATTTATATTACACGAAAAAGTTAAGAATTTAGTTTTGTCACGGTTTAATTTTAATAACTTACCATCATTGAACCAATTTTCTATTTATTTTATTGCATTTTCGCCTTTATTTTTTGACTTCCTCTCAGTGAATCCCATCAATATACAGTGCATCCACAATGAAAGGAATAATTTCAATATAACCTAAACAACGTGGTTTTGCCAAAAATGCTCGGACACGTCGATTTGCAATTTTGAATTGGCACATTATGAATAATACCGCAAGTTAATGTCACTTCCGACTTTTCTGGAATTGACTTTGTTATTTTCAATGCAACACCCTGTATTTTTGTAATGATTTGTATAGACGATTAAAACACGTTTCCAAAGATATAGTAAACGCATTTTTATTATGAATACTTTTGTATTAATTACAAAAATTTACTGCACTAAACTGTATAAAAAGTTGCTGGTGAGTACGAACTCTATCACCAAAACCAATCATCGTAAGCACCTCAATTCGATCTTTTCCGTTAAATTCATTTTTTCGGTAAATAAATGTCACTTGAACTTACGGACACCGTTGGAAACTTCAATTATTTTTTGATAACTTAAAAATCTACTCAACGCTTCCTATGAACCCACAGGGTGTTCTATTTAAAATAAGCGAGTTATTGGACTTTGAATTAACCGGACTTTTTTCAATGCCCTGTCTGTATACTTTCAACAAATTTCGCATATTTCAGATACTTAATTACATATTAGTATTACTCATCTAAAATTTGAGCCCTCTAAATCAAGAACTACAGTAGATAGAACAGATTAAGTTTAAGTATGTTTTTCCCAAAATTTTTGAAAAATTCGAAATATTTCGAAAACTATTAAATATAAGAATAGGGTATGCTTATAAGACTTACCCTAAATTTCGATGTAGAATCCAAAAATTAAACAAAAAAGAGTACATTCCATTTGGAAGAAGCGAGTTGATGCCAACTTCCGGTGGAACCGGAAGTCCTATATCAACGAAAACTTTTTTAATCGATAGAACATTGTGAGACACCCCGAATGCAAATTATTGTCCTGAAAAAAATATTCATTTGTATACAGTGTGAAAAGTAAAGTACTAACATAGAATAGTCTTTGGTACTAAGAACTATTCCTTGAGGAGTTCCAGATTTAACTAACTACCAGAGGGTTAGTATATTTATCTTTTAATAGTTTTACTATTAGAAGCCTATTATTTAAATAACTTTTTATGAGATTCCTCTTATGTTACCTCTTATTCCATAATTACCTAGAGTAAAAAACTTATGACTAGTAGTATCAAATGCTTTAGCAAATGTCAATGAATATACCAAGAGAGGGTTTAGAGATATCAAAATTATTGTACATTTTACTGATTAGACATGATACAGCTTCTTGTGTTGAGAAATTGGTTCTGGATCGAAATTGTTGAGAGGATAAAATGTTATACTTTTTTATAAATGAATTCATTTTATTCTTAATTATAAATTCGTATATATTACTGATATGTGAAATTATAGAAATATAGGATGATAATTTTCCATTGTTTTATTATATCCCGAAAAGTATAGTGGAGTGACAAGAGCTATCTTTAATATTAGGAAATATTTCCTCTTCAAGTGACAAATTTATAAGTTTTGTAAGAGGTGACACGATGTTAAATTACTGCTTCAAAGCTTCTACAGTAATTTCGTGAAATCCAGGTGATTTATTTATTTTCAGATAGTTTATGTACTTTTGTACCTCTTCTTCCGTAGGTAATTCTAAATATAGTGACTGAGCAACTTGTACAGGGTTTTGTTATACATATATTCAAATACTTATATTTATCGCAATTTATACATAAAATTAATGTTATGCACTATTACTCTTTAATTAAAAAATATTTCCTCACAAAAATAAACAAAAGTATATGTGTAATACATATAACATTTAGATACCTTAAATATTACTTTAGTGTAACATAATTGGCTTAATTATTGTGTTCTAATGACATTTTACATTCGTCTGTTGTGCACTGTGTGTATCATCAATTATCTGCCTGAGGTATACAATTATTATTGTTATCTGTGATAGCTAATGGGGCTTTCAAGAGACCTAAAAAGGTCAAACATGACATCCTTAAATCCCATACAGTTCCTTGACATCGAAGTCGAGCTAATTTTATACATTTTATCGCACTACTAAATTTGGCACGTAATTCAAGATAATATTGCCATATATAAAAAATGGAGAACTATCACAATCGCATTCGATAAATATATTAATTTTTTACAAAACAACAAGGAGGGATGATTACACAGCAGAAGTTGTAAAATTCCGAGATGAATTCTTTTATTTTTCTTGCTCTAGAAGGTTTTAATTTCAATTTTGTTTTAGTATAAGAAAGGATTTTATTATTAAAAAAATTTCGCGAGAAATGAAATAGCGATAGTCTATTTTTTCTACAAAATAATCCGAACCTGGGAAATTTAAAATGCTTTATTCCGATTGACTTTTGTCCTTAGTCACAATACACATTCGTACACTTTTTCATTGTGGAACAATTTTCCTTACTTCAGTCGATACTTCATTCTACTGCTGAAAAAAGTTTATTTTTGACATAATTACTTTCGTTGCCAATAAATCGATTTTATGCAAAATATTAGAATAGCATTTAATATACTTCTGTACCAAAAGGAACGAATAGATGGTTGTTTCACGGTAAATTATGACAATCACAAAAATACCTTACACCCAAAAACATAGACTGTAATGAAACATAATTAAACATAATTTTATTTAATAATCTCATTACAGGGTTATGCTCAAGTTTATGTCTCTTAGGTGTAATATATTTTGTGAAACTTGCCCTCAAGGGAAAACCAAAGTTCGGCGCCCCTGCTTGTTACCAGATAATATACTTGTATTATAGTTAATACACTCATTAGTCATTATCCATGGTCATAAATACAAACGACTGTGATATAAACAAACAATTGTTAACATTAATAGGGAATAATAAAAAATATTTTAAATACTTGTCGCTTAAATGGTTCATTATACACTCTTTTGAACAGCAAAAGAATCTACTTCTCGGTCGATTTATTTTCATACAGTAATAATTGTTGCACATTGCACATTCGATAATGTATTGTTTGTCGTGTTTTGAAAATAACTTAACTTTTTAAATAATTCTTGTAAGGAAGTACGGTGTTTCAAATCAAATTGTATAAGTAAACATATCCTTCGATTTTTTATTTTATTTTTTAAACCACCTTTTCGTTCTTGAATTATCGTGCTTTCAAAATACGTGACGAATGGTAGTCGTACAGATGAAAATTTTGTAAAAATGCAATAAAAGTCCATTTCCTGAAAACTTCCTGAATCATTATTTATTGGTGAAATTTAGTGTATTTAAGGAATCGAATATGCCATCACATCATTTAACCACATTTAACATAGGTAATCAATCTAATCGGTAAAGGCGTGTGACACTTTACAAGTTTTAGTACATTTTTAATGTACTAAAGTGATTAGAATTAAAAAAAAAGATCGTACTTTACTACGTCAATTCTCAATTTCGAAAAATAACGTTTTTATTTGATGTGAGAATTTCAACTGATTTAGAACATAATAAATACGTAACTTAAACGCACTTATAGAGAATAAGTGAATTTACTTAATGTTTTATATGCGCTACTTACTTTTGTACTTGTACTTTCATCTCGGATTACTGGCGCCTGAATTATCGACCTGCATTTTATTAACATGACCGACTGCTGTCACGAATAAATAATAAATTATATTTTAAAACCGTAAAAAATACTCTTTCAGTGGATAATCTGTAATGTTAAGTTTTACATAATAATATATTATATATTATACTTAGATCATTTCAGTTACTGGAATATGTCTGCATTATCTTTTAAATGAAATATATTTTCAAATATTGCTGGAACTTATATTACAGCGAACTTGTTGAAGAACTTTTATTGTCAGTTCCCCTATTCGTTCGTAGATGGCGCGAGTTAACTTACATACGAGTTTTGTAGAGTGTTGTTCTGAAGTAAAGTATACTTTCCAGTTCTCAAAAGAGATGGCGCATTGATTCAATAATACCAGGATTTATTACCTAATTCAGGTCGGTATTTCAGAATTTTTATTGTAATTATTTCGCACACATTTTTGGTTACTTTTATCTTTTTTCTTAAAGGATGTATTGATACTAAAAAAATTGTAAACATTCGTATGTGTAAATTAACTATTAGAGCGTTATAATTATCATTTTCTATTTATTTAATAATGTCACAGTCAATCGTCTTGAAAATTATAAATTGGTTCATGATTCATGAATTTGAAATTTAACTTCACAAATTTTGTGAACGAATTATTTAATAAACATTCGTAAATGTAGCCTTTTATCGTCGATGAATCACTGCAACGACTTTGTAGCTTTATTATTATTTTAGGTGGAGAATGTGTTGACCACATCTTTATAGTGCACATACAAAACGTCGGCAGATAGCACAAACATATCCCTAAATTATTTTTAGAATATTTCTGCAGAAAGTTCTATTATTCTTAAATTAACTTATAAATAAAAATATAATTTTTAGAATATTCTTAGAGTAGCCAAATGGGATCCGTTTTTTCTCTTGAAAATATCCCAAGAATAATTTTCAAATTATGATCAGGATATTTTTTATTGATTTAAAATTAACCACAGAATAATATCTTTGTGCTTATTTTAAGAATAATTTTCAAATTATTGTAAGGATATTTTAGATAGAAGATAGAACATATGCATAGATTCAAATGAACAACTGACCAGTAACATTTATACTACACCGGTTCATCGGTAATATTCGGCCTCAGTTTTGATGAAGTGATATGTGATTTGGAGGGACCAAAATTGCAACAAAATAAATTTTGTTGATATATGTATGTCAGGTCTTTAAGAATTACGCGTATCTTTAAGCATTATGAATTATGTATATCTTAAAATATTAAAATATTATTTTTTATTTCTTTAAAAGAAAATAGATTTATGTTTTGTCAAAAAATGAGAAATATTGCACATGTAATTTTAAGAATAAATCCAAAATACATATTTATATTGTGTTTTATTTTTTTAAATATAAATTTAAAACTTTATTTATTCTTATTATTTATTCAACATGGCCGCCTACTTTACTGACAAAAGAATTAATAAATATGGCGAATTTTCAAATTATTGTCAGGATATTTTGATTTGATTTACTTCATAGAATATATTTCTACTTATATTTTAAGAATAATTTTCAAATTACTATCAGAATATTTTGGATTGTTTTAAAGTTAACTATAGAATATACCTTTATGCTGTTTTTTTGGCTTATTCATAAGATAATATTCTTAGAAGTTCTGCATTGAACTTGTTTTTTATATTGTAGTATTTACGTCTCGTATAAACGAAAATAAAAATTTCAGTATAAAGTAGATTTAAATATTTTTTTTCAATATTATAGAAATAATGTATAAAATTATTAATAAAAAATATTTAAAACATATTCCATGCATATGTATCATAAAAATGTTTTTATCATATTCTTTGTGAAGTATTTTCAAAATAATAATCCAAAGATAATGTACCTACGAAATTATTCATAAAATATATTTGAAATATATTCTATAGGTACATATATGTCTTTCAATTATTCTATTGTTAAATAGTTGATTGAAGATGAAGTTACTTTGTGGAAATCCATTTCTAGTAAAATTTTGCAATAAAATTTGCGAAACTGTAAATTACTTGTCAATTTCCACTTTATTTTATTTTATTACACTACAACTAGTTTCATCCTATTCGGACATTATCTACTACTTGATAATGTCCGAATAGGATGAAACTAGTTGTAGTGTAATAAAATAAAATAAAGTGGAAATTGACAAGTAATTTACAGTTTCGCAAATTTTATTGCAAAATTTTACTATTCTATTGTTATTTATTAGATGATTTTCTAAAAATATTCATAAAATATTATTTGGTTATTGTAAGAGTAATTTAAAGGTAATTTTTTCAATTAATCAAATGATATTCTTTAAGAAGATTTCCAGATTATTCTGAGAATATCTTGTGCTATCTGGGAAGATGTGGTCTACTTTATACAGGGTGATTCGTGAGGAGAGGGTCGTACTTTACCAACAGATAGGGAACATTGAGGTGATCTTAAATCCCCATATATTAATGGCTATAGCGGCTTCGTTTCCGAAATACAGGGTGTTTTATATTTTTTGGAAGAATTTTCTTTTCGCCATATATCTGTAATGCGTAAACGAAATTCAATGAAATTTTGAATTTTTGTTACAGTAGTCATTCACCATCAAATGCGTGGGATATTAATAAAATATCAGGGCCGGACCCAGAATAAAATTATTTTTAAATTATTCCTAGAAAATAACACTCTGTATACTGTTTATGAAATTCTTGATATTGAAATATTAATTTACATCTAGAAAGATACAAGATCCCATAAAAAAATATTTTGGCACCATTTCATTGTTTAAGTAAAAAAATTAAATTGTTGAGGAATCAATTTTTTTTTGAAAAATTGAGAGAAAATAGTCACTTCAGATATCAGTAACATATTTTTTTCTTCTCTGTTTGCACTCTCTTTTATTCGTATCACATGGTACCTAGTAAAATAATAAAAATATTTTGTAATGATTGTGTAATTAATAATCTTAAAAAAATAACACTTAATAAAAATTAACAATTTAATAGTCAAATTTACTAAATACAATTAAATTTTTTGAATCACAGTCTGTTTTCAAAGTGACCACCGCCAAATTCAATACACTTTCTTGATCGATTTGTCATTTGATTTATGCTTTTTCTAACAATTTCTAAATTGTTATTAATTTCATTGCAAAAGTGCTCAATTCTTGCAATCAGCTGTTCTCTGGTGTTTATTTCTTCTTTGTATACCTCAGTTTTAAATAACCCCACAAAAAATAGTCAAGGGGTGTGAGATCTGGTGATCTCGGGGGCCATGCAACAGGACTGAAGTGACTATTTTCTCTAAATTTTTCAAAAAAAAAATTGATTCCTCAACAATTTAATTTTTTTACTTAAACAATGAATTGGTGCCAGAATATTTTTTTATGGGATCTTGTATCTTTCTAGATGTAAATTAATATTTCAATATCAAGAATTTCATAAACAGTATACAGAGTGTTATTTTCTAGGAATAATTTAAAAATAATTTTATTCTGGGTCCGGCCCTGATATTTTATTAATATCCCACGCATTTGATGGTGAATGACTACTGTAACAAAAATACAAAATTTCATTGAATTCCGTTTACGCATTACAGATATATGGCGAAAAGAAAATTCTTCCAAAAAATATAAAACACTCTGTATTTCGGAAACGGAGCCGCTATAGCCATTACTATATGGGGATTTAAGATCACCTCAATGTTCCCTATCTGCTGGTAAAGTACGACCCTCTCCTCACGAATCACCCTGTATAAACATTTTTTTTTGTTTTTTGATAATGTGAAGCAAAATGGTAAAAATAGTAAATATGTTTCCATAAATCTGTTTCTTGTAAATGGCGCTCTTAAAAGCGTGTCATTTGTTTCACAGTTCATTTGTAATTCATTTTTCAAACACGTTTTCATTGTGATATTTTAACGACATAAGTGATTTATGTGACAAAAAGAGATGTTAATGAAAGTACTTCCGCTTGTACTTTATTCATTTATTATTTCAGTAATTCATGTAAATATTTGAAATCTCGTTTAAAACATTCTAGAGAAGATTTTGTTATTGTTTAAAAGAGTACTAATTTGTTTGTTGATATTGAAAACCGAAATTTTCAGAAAGGAATCTAAGACATTTTTAACCGACTTCAAGTGTAAAATGACAAATCAGAAATCGGTCAAATCGGAAACTTAAATTTTCCATTTACATCATTCACCATTCGTTCGGCTATATCTTGACAGCTGTTTAGTTCTTCATATTAGAAACGATTTATCGGCAGGGTAAATATCGTCTTCGGAAGTTAGGCGTTTGGAACAATCTGAAATTTTATAAAATTTTATATATAATTGTTAGAATGATGAAATGGTTTGCTGTTCCCGTTTGAACCGATTCCTCATATTTAGAGCTAAGGATACAAACTCTGTTTTTGAATATACGGAAAAAGATTAAGAAATAAAATTGTACGACATCTTATGAATCATACAAATATGCTTTTAAAAATGCAATAGAAAATCATTTACAAACGATATATAAGCTATCTTTTTTAAACGACTTTGTTGGAATGTATAATATTTTTGTATATCAGGTTAAAGCTTCTTCGTCTTCTTCTTTTGATTTAAAAAATAAAAAAATTATAATAAGTTTTGTTTATTGGTTTTTTAGATATTAAGTGTTTGCTATTTTCAAAAATCGTACACGTCCATAGCAAAAACAAATGCAATTTTCAATTTTCTATTCATGGACGACTGCATTTTTTTTCAAATAGCAGCTACATTATCTCGTGTTTAACACTCATTTTCTACTCGAAGAATTTTTATGCCAAATTAGTGGTTTCTGTTTTAAATAGACTTGAACTTTGGTGTTTTTGTTGACAATGTAACTCAAGCAAACTGAGATTAGTATGTACGATAGTTTACACTTATTATAATGTAACAAGTAATGTTACAAAAATAATCAATATTTTTTAGATAGAATTAATATATGAAAAAAAATATAGAAAAATATGATTGTATTTTTAATTGTGAAAAGAACTGTTTTTTTTAAATTAATTTACGTTATTTCGTTACTATAAAAATACATAGTAAAAATACGTAATTTTTTAGAGAATAAGATTCCTGTGGCATATGTATGCGTATTCTGTTTGTGCATTACAAAGAGGCAGATGCCAGGTGCGCCGTAGAAAACCCACAATTGGCGCTCTAATTCACCTGGAGAATACAAAACGAAATAAATCCTACTTAGAGAGTGACTTGAATATTAGAGGAGGGAAGTTGTTTTACATCCGAGCCATGCAACATATAATTTTCCTTGCAAATATTTGCCTTGTATTTATTCACTCTAGATATCTATATGTATAACTACCGATTAAAGCTTTTAATGTCATGTGGCGTGGAGTCGTTTGTAATAAAATTGTAGGTTTTAATAATAGCCCAGGGTCGATCTGAAGATTTATATAGGCAACCTTGAACAAATTAGAGACAAGCTGAAATTTGGTATATAAGTTTGTATTGGGGTCCTTAAAATACCACCAAACCCCACCGGTAATCCGCCGTGCCTGTCACCCCTAAACAAAAATCGGGCTTTTTTTAGTTTTTTGGCAATATCTTAAAAACAAAGCTATATACAAAAAAATATGAAGACAGAAAAATTAAAGAGTATAAAATTTCCTATAAAATTACGTTTAGCAGATATATTTTGCTTTACCAGTGGCGGAGTTATGATATTTTTAATAACTGGGTATTTTGTAAAAATACTCCCTAGCCATTACTTATTGGATTTTGACATTAAATATACATAACAATATATATGGGTATTTTGGTAATTACATTTAATACATCCTTAAGTCAATAAATTAGAAATTAAAAGTATACCAGTGGAGTAGGTACTATATTTCTAATTTCATGCATCATTTTGTATTAGCTAATAGAACTTTAACATTTTACGTTCCTATTAAATGTAACAAAATAATTATTTTAAATATCCGTGGAATTTTTGTTAGAAATTGAGAGGAATTATTTTTATATTAATAATATTTAGGACATAATACCGCCCAGCCCAGGGTCGATCTGAAGCTTTATATAGGAAACCATGAATAAATTAGAGACAAGCTTAAATTTGGTTATATAAGTTTGTATTGGGGTCCTTAAAATACCACCAAACCCCACCGGTAATCTGCCGTGCCTGTCACCCCTAAACAACCCCCGAAAGGGGTGAAAATCGGACTCTTTTTAGTTTTTGGGCAATATCTTAAAAACAAATCTATATACGAAAAAATATGAAGACAGAAAAATTAAAGAGTATACAATTTCCTATAAAGTTACGTTTAGCAAATATATTTTGCTTTACCAGTGGTGGAGTTATCGTGTTGTAAATTCCAGTATATTTTAACAAAATACGCATTTCCCACAAAATAATTACGTTACATTAATATATTTTATTTTTAGTCTTTTACACCAAAACAGATTAAAACTATAATAATACATAAAATATGAGTTTTTTATGTAGTAAGTAGCACAGTTGCTTTTTCTTAAATAAACTAAAATACTTACAGGTTATGTTTAAGTAAATGAATGTTTTTAATTACTTATCCAATATATTTTATCTGCATGTTGAGATGTCGACTTCCGCCTGTAAATCCTCAACTTCTCTATTAAAACAGATTATGACATGAGCATGCACTTTTGCAACCACCTGATGAAGAGTTGCAAAAAATTTGTTTAAGGAACCCTTTGGGGTCTATATATCTTGATCCATCTGGACTGGAGAGAATCCGGAATCACTAGAAATCCATCCCCAGTCCTGGAGTGGTAAGCTATTATTCAACAATGCTTGAACCTAAAAGTAAATCATACATGTAAATAAAATATGTACCTATGTAGAGTTGCTGGATGAAATGTCCTATATGCGGTACTGAGCTGCATTTATGATCGGTGGAAGTGAAGCCAGATTAAAATATTTATTTAAACTTTGCTTTGCTACATACTGCTGGTAGAGAATGTATCTGACGTTATTCAAATCGGTACTTGTTCTATTTTTGACGTATACAGAAATTAAAAATGTCGAAATAAAGGTCCTCAATCTGTCTTTGGATATATTTGGATTGTAAAATTCTTCAAGAAGGTCAACCAACTTCTTCTTCTTCACAGTATTGACCAAATTAATTTTTCCCCTGGTAAACAGGCCAGATGTAGTATCACATCCGGAAATAGCGTGCATGGCAATAATAATAATATTAATAAACGTCTTTATTGATGGGCGAAGTTTAGTACAAAATACTATTCTTACACTTTATTTATTTATTTATTTAACATTTATTAAAGGTCCCAACTTATGCTGCAACTTTGAAGTATTAGTAATTTTATTTGGTTTCGAACTTCCTCCTGGACGTAGCACATACAAATTTTGTTTAGCGTAATGGAGTCGTATCGAAAATATACGAATAGAGCATACATACAGGCACAGGGGCGAATGGCGACGCGGAAAACTACTCAGTTGCCTTGACATGCGGTATATGTCCTTAATATTATTAATATAAAAATAATTCCTCTCAATTCGTAACAGAAATTCACGGATATTTAAAATAATTATTTTGTTACATTTAATAGGCACGTAAAATGTTAAAGTTCTATTAGCTAATACAAAATAATGTATGAAATTAAAATATAGTACTCCACTGGTATGTTTTTTATTTCTAATTTATTAATGTAAGAATGTATTAAATGTATTTACCAAAATATCCATATACATTGTTGTATATTTAATGTCAAAATCCAATAAGTAAAGGCTAGAGAATATTTTAACAAAATACCCTATTTTTAAAAATATCATAACTCCGCCACTGGTAAAGCAAAATTTATCTGCTAAACGCAATTTTATAGGAAATTTTATGCCCTTTAATTTTTCTATCTTCATATTTTTTCTTATATAGCTTTGTTTTTAAGATATTGCCAAATAACTAGAAAAAGTCCGATTTTTACCCCTTTCGGGGGTTGTTTAGGGGTGACAGGCACGGCGGATTACCGGTGGGGTTTGGTGGTATTTTAAGGACCCCAATACAAACTTATATACCAAATTTCAGCTTGTCTCTAATTTGTTCATGGTTTGACTGGATCGACCCTGGGCTATAAACTAAATTGCATGTTGTTTATTCTAAGTAGTTTTCCAGACAAACGAGTAGTTGGCATTTTTCTTGGATACAGCACAATTTACTTTCTCGAGACAGCTTCTATGATTTTTTGTATTGAAATTGACAATTTAGAAATTCAGAAAGTGTAAGGATGAATGGTGATACCTAATTCAAATTTGGGAATATGATTGAAGATACATACCTAATAAATAAATATTTTCAAGGCGTCACTTGTACGACGAGTATGCGTGTTTTTATTTATTTTTTTCTATTTAATACGATTTTATATTTACAGGTTGAAAAAGTCAAATTTTGTCCTATTATTTTCTTTCAAACTGTGTGAGATGCGAAAAACAGTCAAGGGAGCAAAATTGTTCACCAATTAATTTTCTCATATTCGAAATTGTTACCAAAAGTATTATTTTTAACTGTTTTTTATATACAGTGTGTTACAATTTGATCCGGAACACCCCTGAAAAATCTGACTCAGCAGCGCGATTTTGGCGATATTTTTTTTTTCATATAGGACCGTCCTAGATGTACGTGAAAAACATTTTAACTCACCACAAAATTCATTCATTATGGTCACCAATTAAAAAACGAAGTCCACAAGAAGATGTACATATTCTTTCGCTATTAGTAGCTCATCAGGTGGACGATTAAATTCAAGTAAATCACTTTGTTTTGCGAGATTCCACAATTCTCTTATTTCCTAATTTGTTTTTGTACCATACTGACTGACGCCGCACCTATAGAACAACTGCTGACTCTCCACCTATTTAGGACTCTGCTTTGAGAGCTAGTAAAGTGGGAATTGATAGCCAAGAGGTCCACGGAAAATATTAGATTCAATCCCAAATCGAGTCAAACAAATATTCAGTCGTATGGCTCGATTTTTGATGATGGTTCACTCGAAATGCATCAAAAATGCACTTGTATGCGCTTTCTCTCGAAGCCCCAGCCCGATTTTGCAATTTTTTTCGGTTTTCAATTCGTTTGTATATATAAACCAAAAAACAAAAAAAATAAACTTTACATCACTTTTAAATTCAATTTCCCTCCTTTTTAAATTAGTAAAAAATTAAATGTGGGCGTAAGTGGTCACCTGAGCTTGCCATATCATAATTTTCCTAATTGTTAGCCTACATATCTGATTGAGGATAATGTATGTTAAAATTTGATTTCTTTCTCTGTTTTGCTGATAATTAAATATGAATAAATAGTAGGTTATTGGACAAAGAAATTAATACACATTGTAATTCCAATACTATATTGATTTGTTTCAGAATCAATTATAATAACAAATGTTGCCGATCCATACTTCCTGATTGACTGAACGTGGTGGTAGCGAAGGCTCATTATTTTTTCCTCGATTTTTATCTCTTGAAATACCCTAGAATACAACGAGAACTATCAATTTCAATAATTGTAATTTGACACTGGAAACAATAAATTGCGCCAAAACATTTTTACTCCCACCGTTTCTGAAAACTTAATTATGGGCAGTTGTTGCATCAACATGCTTTGGTGATGGGTAGACATGCAGGCGCCAAAGTAGCTGAAAGTGACTATATATATTTTTTTGTTTTGAGAAAAATATATATTATTATCGAGATGATTATCTAATACGATCTATTATTATACCCATTACTTCATTATGATCTTTTTACTGTAGACGTGATCCTGATTAATTTACATACCCACCTTGATATCGTTTTGTACAAACAACTGTTATTCCCTTAAAAATCAAATGGGAAACTTTATCGAACACCTACTACCCCCCATGCAAACTAATGGATTTACATACAAACCATACAATAATAAACTTACATGCTCGGTATACTATACCACGTTGCACAATGAATGACCCTTTCTTTTACATCCATTCAACATTAATGACCTACAAATATCCCGTGCAAGTCCGCGTGTTACCCTTATTTGTTTAAAGCGTTTGGAAAATAACATAAACGATGAATTAATACAGTTATATTTCCTCGAGTATTTCCCCTTATTTTCAATTAGAAGCCCAGCTATTATACTTGCTCATTAGACGAACTGGTCAAATATTGGAACTTGTGCCACATCTGCCATTTTGACGGACTAATAAAAGAATGGAATAAAAATCACCCTTGGATTATTATGGTCGAGTGTAATCTTATTACTTCCGCTTGACTGTTGATTGCATTTTGTGGATGTCAAAAAAGCCGTCACTGGCGACGCGTACTCGTTGTTAGCAGGGTTACAAAAAACTGGAGCTGCTCTGCCAACAATAAGGTATGTTTGAATTTGATTCTGCGTGTATTGTTTGCCTGTAAATCGAGGTGAGTTAAGATTTTTTAACGGTTTCCGCCTTGCAGGTTTTAATTTTAAAAAAATGCAGATAACGAAAAGACGTGTTGGGAATAAATTATTATTTTCTGAATATTGTAAGAAATATATAGATCGTGAATAAAAATATTTTGGCGAAACCCGTTAACGAAAATAAATTTGAGAAAAAGAAAAATTCCTTGACAAAAATATAAATTTGGCAACGCTATTCTATGTAATTTGAGTAGTAGATTCCGAAAAACATAAAATATACTGGATGATGCATTCAAAAAATCTAAGGTACACACGCTTCCGGTGAAACCGGAAGTCGGCCATTTTGACTATATCTGCATGTCCATCCGAAATTAGGTCTAATATCCTTGTACCAAATTTCGTCTAAATCGGTTCATAATGGAAAAAGATATAAGCATGACCCTAGTCTCGTGGCCACCCGGTATACATGTGGGCTACCAAAATGTTAAGAGGAATATTGACGCTTGGACGGTATACACGAAATATAGTAAACTAGCGAAGCTCTAGCAGCTACATTTTTATAAATTTCTCTTCAATTTTTTTTCCAGGCAAAGTTAGGAACCTCTACTAGTAACTGACTGATTTTTTAAAAAATCCATTCAACCAACATTCTGTAAAAAAATCACAAACTTTTCATATTTGAGTGTTTCATATTTATTTTAATTTAATATACTTCCGCAAAACATTTTAAAATACAAATCGGTCAAAACGATCTATGATCTTTTGTTAATGTGCTACTTTAAGCAGAATTAATTTTTTTTAATTTGTTTAGGAGTTATAATGAAAACAAACTTATAAAATATATTCAGACAATATTTGCGGCTGTACCACCACTACTTTCCAGCTAGGCGGAACATATACGAGTTGGATCTTTGTCTAACTCGATAGCTTGTCTCACTCCTGTCCCGTGGCTCGCGCGATGTTTTATTTACTTCAAATTTCAAATATGTAGTTCTATCGGAAGGTGGTTTAAAATTTGTATACCGAGTGGATACTGAAGATACCTATATTAAAACATTAGAAAATAAAAATGGGTAGATGTAATGCTGCAAAAAAGAAGTTATATATGTATAATGTATACAGGGTGATTTATAACTCGAGGCGAAAAATTAAGGAACATAATATACATAGTCAAATTCTTGTTCAAAAATGTAAAATAAATTTTTCGCCGGAAGGGCTTTGTTTCGGAGTTATTAGATCTCAAAGTTTATGCACGTGACATGCATTTTTCCTAACGCGAAGCAAAAAATAATGGAATGTATACAAAAATAATATAATTTTTCTAATTTTGACATAAAATTACGCTTCTCAAAACTGAAGGAAGTGTCAAAACGTTCTACTTTTGAGACCAGTTAAGAAAAATAAAGAACTCTCAAGAAGAAATAGAAACAACGTATATTCAAAACCGAATACAAGTTTATAGGAATTATTATTTTTTAATTTAAAATATTAACTATACAATTTGTGAAATTTGTTAAATTAACTTCTGAAGAAGTTTTATTGGTTGGATTTGCCATGATATTATGCGCTACATTATGCACTAAATTAATAACATTTGTCATTTGTCACTTTTGACAGTAATATTAAATTTAACAGAAACAAAGGTAACTATGATTACTTGAATACTTAATTTTTATGATTTTTTAACATTTTATTTAAAGAATTTTATTTTTAGATGTTTAAAATTAGAAAAAGTCTTGTATGTAACACGTTACATAAATAGCTATTATTTAGAAATATACTAGAAATGTAAAACATATAACAACAGAAACAATGAAAATAAAATAGGTAACATTTCTGTTTTTGGAAATTTAAAAAAATAATAATAATTTAAAGCAAATGCCACTATTTTTGTCATGTCACTCATGGCCTGCTATTAATAAATTTCAACTTATTATATCATTTAAGTTATTAAATTTAAAAATTGATATCGCATGTGCGCAAACTTTGAGGTCCAATAACTCGGAAACAAAGCCCTTCCGGCAAAAAAATTATTTTACGTTTTTTAACAAGAATATGTCTCTGTGTACTGTATATGTTCCTTAATTTTTGCATCGAGTTATGAATCACCCTGTATATACAGAGTAAATCAAACAAAATGGGTAATATTGTACCTGCATATTCTATAGCGGAAAATATCATTTTTTTGCTGAATAACTGGGGGTCAAATATTAATTCTCACTGAGATACAGGGTGTTAAAGTTATAAAAATAATTCAATAATGTGTTATATTTCAGTTATTCTTCTGTGCCAGTATGTTTCACTTATTTCCATAGCACACTTTGTTAAACATTTTTAGCACTTACCCTTTAATTAATCGGGATGTTTCTTTAAAATTATGGGTGCGCAGGATTTTCTAAAATGTAAATCTCGATAGGGGTGCATTGTACGAAGACAAAACAAGTATCCCTTTTTTGTTTAAAATTAATGGTTAAATTAAAAAATTGCGATGAGGTTATAAATGAACGAAGTACAAAAACGTTATGACGGATTCTGTTAAAACAAGATAGCTTACGTAGGTAGCGCCCTTGTGATACAAAAAATGATTCTTATTCGAATTTCTCACGTCAAAAAACCTAATTGAACCGACTTTTATGTGTGAAAAAATAACTGAAATATAACATTACTGAATTATTTTTATAATTTTATCTCCCTGTATCTCAGTATTAATATTTGACCCCCAGTTATTAAGCAAAAGATTAATATTTTCCACTATAGAACCTGCAGGTAAAATATTACCCATTCCTTGTGAATCACCCTGTACATATTATATTATAGCTCTGTCACCGAGTCTGTCACTATTTATCTACGGTTATCTTGATCCAAATTTGGTACATGTGGGTATTGTGAGTTTCCTAGGCCGCTAAAAAAGAGCATGTTGTTGATTGACTTTTTTTCATCGTTGGTGTATTTTTCTAATGCAGCATTAAATTCTACGTAGAAAAGGTATACCTACCTGTTTTATATCCATAAAATATGCCGTTTTCGAGAAATAATGATTTCAATTTCCTGCCGCACAATGTACCTATACAGGGTGTTTCTAAATTACTGTTTAGAAATTCTGACGCTAATTCTACATGTAAAGATAAGATAAAAAGTTCACAAAAACATATGTCGAAAAATTGTCTATATAAGAGAGCTACATCAGCCTTTTAAAGAAATATCCCTGAAACTGGTTTTTCGCTCTCATTAAAAGACTTTAACTCCCTCCCCCAGGAAGCATTTTTTGACATATTCTTATATTAACTTGTTTCTTATTTTTGCATGTAGACTTAGCTCCAGAATTTTGGGGCAGCAATTTAGAAACATCCTATATGGTACATTGTGCGTCAGAAAATTTAAATACATGTGTCCCGAAAATGATGCATTTTACGGATATAAAACAAGTATGCTTTCTTTCCGTAGAACCTAATGTTGCATTAGAAAAATGTATTACATTTTTAAAAAGTTTATCAGCAAGAAATAAATGCCCAAAGCAAAAGAAAACATTAAGTGTTCCCAGCTCCCTCTACATTAATCACCTTTACTAATGACACGTTCTTTTTTAGCGGTTCAAGAAACCCCCATGTATAAAATTTTGATCAAATTGCACAAATAGTGACAGAGCTATAACAAAAAATTTAAATAAAATAATTGTTTTTTTTTGACTGGTCATAACTTTTTAGGGAAGCAAAATGGTACTAAGGTATGCTTGGCTAACTCGATTTAATTTTATTCAGGGAAAATACTGTTGCAGTTGGGCCCATTCTTTAATGGACACCCTGTATATATTTCTGAAATCAGTAACTTGGTATATTTGTGTGACCGTTTCACATTCAATTACTGTAAAATGATATGTTTTCTGTTCTGAAGGGTGCCCATGTGAGTAGGTCAATTCTAGAACAAATAAAAAAAGTCGAAAAATGTACAGGGTGTCCCAAATTGCTTGATTTTGGCTGGTTTTCCTATTTCCAGACCAGATAGAGAGAAACTGACATATGAGTCTAGAGCTCGATTTTTGTGAAACGCCGATTGGTGAAAACCACATTTCGATATCTCTAACCGTTTCCGAGATATCGGCAAAAATTGACATTTTACAGATTCCATATTTATTTTTGGAAAGCTTGTTTTTTTTCCTAATTTCTAAAGTCGAAGCCAACTATGGTTTCCATTTGAAATAACAAAGTAAGCTTTGATATCAAACAATCGAAAAGAGATATATTTTTTTTTGACAAATGCATCTTATTCTACGTCAAAAAGTGCCTATAGAAAGTTTTTACCATTTGAAAAAATATCTACAAATAAAAGTTAACAGTTTTTCGGAATCTGTAAAATGTCAATATTTGCCGATATCTTGGAAACGGTTAGAGATATCGAAATGTGGTTTTCATCAATCGGCGTTTCAGAAAAATCGAGCTCTAGACTCATATGTCAGTTTTTCTCTACCTGGTCTGGAAATGGGAAAACCAGCCAAAATCAAGCAATTTGGGACACCCTGTATTCTAAATAAAACTACTCCTGTGGTTGGTTTCAGGATGGACAGTCAATAGGTATTCGAAACCGGTCATTTTTTTAAATAAAAGGAGTTGTGAGACAAAGGAATTTTGTTTTATTTAAAAATATGTAAATATAAATCTATATACGCAATATGCTACTATGCGTTTCAAAATTGCTGGCTCCTCACTTTGAGAGCTGTTAGCAGAGAGACCAAGGGGCGAAATAAATTGAAAAAAATGCATGTTTTTAACCAGTTACAATCCAATAAAATTACCAAGTTCCATTTTATTGCTTACAGTCATTTTAATGTTATTCAATATAATGCATTGAAATGTACCATTTTTAGCGTGTTTTTCAGAGACGCTGAAGTTTATAGGGCTATAACATTTTTAGTTGAAAAGATGTCAAAATAAAATTAATGCAATACAAGGTCGAAAATACATATATCTGCTTTCACTTTGTGAAACAATTTTGATTCAAAAGTATCACATTTTTGTGCAAACGCATTTTTTACGTAAGACCAGATAAAAATCGAAATTCTGCACCTATTTATCATATGACTATAATTCTTCCAGTATATGTTACAAAATTTATAAGAAATACGTATCCCACAATATATTTGTAAAATTATTCGAAATACCTGTAAAAAGTAAAAAATAAAAATTGTATCTTATAGAGAGAGCGAGATGAAAAATATTCGCATCTCGGTGCAGAATTTCGGGTTTTTTCTATAACAAATTTTTTATCATAATAATGTGATACTTTTCGATAAAAAAAATTACACACAGTGAAAGCAGATACTTTCGACATTACATTGCGTAATTTTCATCTTGACATCTTTTCAACTACAAATGTTATCTGTTATCTCCATATACACTTCAGTGTTTGTGAAAAAGACGCTAAAAGCGGTACATTTCATTCAATGCATTATTAATAACATTAAAATGGGTAAAGTAAAAAAAATTACTGGGCTAATAACTAGTTTATAACATGTATTTGAGTGACGAGTACTTTTGAATGGATTAGTATATACATCCGAATAAGCGGATTGCTTTGCTGTTTTACAGGAGCGCGGTTGTAGTACAAAAATTCATGACTTTGGACCGCTGCGCGCTTTATAAAAATCGTATCTCCTACACCATAATCACAATAAAAAAAAATCCTTTAAAAAAAAACTTCTCTATTCTGTTTTGTATATTTTGTCCCAATTAACCAGATAGCTATTTGCAATAGTTTAAAAAGTACCTCGATGCCGAAGTTTACACTACACTTTCCTGGCATGTATTGTTTAAACAAATTATGCAGCATTTGTTAACAACAATTTTAATATTATTTTGAGCCTGTAGCAATCTAGAAACAATGAGCTTTCTACTGGTGCAAGAATTTTTTAAAAGTATTGAAAAACAAGCTTAGGAGTACGTTGTAAAGAGAAAATAAATCAATTTTTAAGTACTACAAAAATTTTGTAAAATATTTTTTTCTGCCTTTTTGCAATCCTGGACAGCATCCCGCTCTTCGGGTGTAAGTAGAGTAGTAATGGCGGAGCTGGGTCTCCCCCCACCCTTTTTTTTTTTTTGTGGTGGGGGGTAACTAGGGTAATTAGAGTAATGTAGGTAATTAGACTGATGTAATTGCAATAGAGGTAATTAGAGTATTGTCGGTAATTAGCCTGATGTAGTTGCAATAGAGGTAAGTAGAGTAATGTGCAGTAATTAGACTGATGTAATTGCAATAGAGGTAATTGGAGTGGTGCAATGCAATTGTAGTTGTAATTAGTGTATGTACCAATATGTGTATGAGTACTCCAAGTAGTGGTGGTGGGGTAGCTCAGCTAGACTGCTATAAAGAAGATGTAGTCGCAACACAAAATCATTTCTATCGTGTTCTATCGTGAACCATCTACAGCTAACAAATCAGCCTAGTGCAGTCAGTGACTTCAGTTATTTCAAGTGAGCAATATCTTATATTACTCTTTATAATTCTTTCATTATATTCATTTTAAATATGGCAATTTCCGAAGTTGACTTATTAGCACTTAATGAGCTAATAAATCAAGATATGCAGGTTTTAGAGCAAAGATCCATTTCAGCGTTAATTTTAAATAAACCTTATATCATAAAAAAAATATCTTTGGTTAATACAAGATTTGGAAAATCAATCATAGTAACTTTGTTTGAGGAAAGTTCAATTACGACTTTTAAATCATTTTTACCGAAACGGTTTGTGGAAATTATATGTGAGAACACTATCGATAAAATAAATTCGTCAAATGGTAAAGTTACATTGACATATTTAGGACAAAGTTCTCCAGCTTATCCTGGAGCAAAATCTAGTCCATTAATAAGTTTCGGTGTTTAATTCTCAAACAAAAATAATCGTAAAGTATTTAAGTTAGCTAAGTTTAAGTATTAAGTAGAAATGGAATATTGTGGAAGAATGCTAGGAGTATTATAGAATAGTATCACTTGTTAGCCTATAAAGATTCTGATATATCTAAATTGACATTTGTACAACATATTTTTACTTCGTGTACACCAATAGCTCAAACGTAAGTCCATTTAGTGCTGTTTTTTATGTATTTTTTTACATTTCATTTTTTATTTGTAGGTACGCAGCAAAGATGTGGATGCAATATTCAACCCAAACATGGACCCCTGCAGAAGACATTAAATCTGCCATTGAGAGATTGTCTTGTAAACTAGATGACTTAATAAGGGATGCATTGGTTTCATTAAATTATGATATGAATATCTGCTTCGACGCTGAAGAAGTTCGACGGGTTAAAGAAGCTTCTAAAGCGTATAGCATTGGTGTAAATCTATGTGGTAGATATTCTCGTGGCTTCTTAAATTTGGATGAGTTTTGTGAGCATATGGACAGAGTGGAACTAAAACATTTTCTATACGAGATAATGGAGTACCTACCTAAGAATATTATTGAAAAATATCAACTCGACCAGTCTGATGTAGAAGATAACAATGTAGATACATAAATAATATTCATCTTCTATTGTCATATTTATTACACCAAATATTGTATGTATCTGTAGTAAACAATATTCTGTATTTTATATTATATTATAAAACTGAATAAATAAAATACACATTAAAAGATTACATTCATTTTATTTCATATTTCTTATTACACAACAAAAAATACAATCATAGTATAATTAGAACAGTTTTTATTTTAATTTTATATTTAATTCTACAATTACATTCTGAGAAAATAAACAGTTGCAAGTACATCATGATTATTGTTGATAAAATTATCCAGATATCTTGATAGAAATAGGTTGCACTACTTAATTCCACAATAATAAATATTTTCTTTTTTTACTTGACATCGAGAAAACCATTCTGAACCGAGCCATCTAATGCGTTATAACTTAAATATGTATCATGAAGTATAAGTGCATACACTCGAGTTTGTTCCGGAAATTTCGCTTTTCGTGTTTCAAATTCTATTTTTATGTCGACAGTAGATGATTTCACTGCAACAGGTTGGTGTGAACAATCAATGACAAACAAAGGATTCTTCCTGAATTCCCCAAGATCCATCATGGGTTCGCTCATATCTTTATCATAGTAACTACGTTGGAAGTTCTCATAAGCATAATATGCTGCAGAATCGAGCTTCTTATCGAAATCTAAATTCCAACGTTCATATGGATATACTTCAGAGTTTAGAAATAGTCGAATATTATTTATGTCTGCGTGTTTGAACTGTGTAACATCCTTTGTTCTATCATTGGCCTGATCAGTGCCTTGAAAGCCAAGAAGGATGAAAAGTGGGCTTTCAAGACGGGTGGAGAGTTTAAGAGCCCATATGTCATAGGTAGTATCGCGTAGACAGGGAAGCTCATAAAAATCCCACGCACGGTAGACCATCTTAACTTTGGTATTATTACCACTTTTATTAATTCGATTCAATAATTTTAACTTTTGTCGATCTTCAGGTACAATGTGCCTTATCTTCCACTCAATTTTGCTGATTTCCAACTCTGCATCAACCTCACCGATATAGGAGTCTTTAAATGAGCGTGCAATTATCATAATTAATTCTTGCTTCACATTCAGAATGCCTTTGGTATAATCTTCTGCAAAACCCATAAGGAACTTAAGGGGTAGTTTGCCACTGAACACGTGACTGGCGGTATCTAAAATATCTTGTCTCGTTTGAGTGAGACCCCAACCTGTTGTTATTAATGAGCGTGCATGCGTTTGCCCATACGACACCATAGTTTTCATTGTGGTAGTAATACCAGGTCTTCTAACTACTGCTACTTGTTCACCACCCATTTCCAGTCGTATCTCTTCAAAGAGAAATGTTAGTGCATTATTGGATAAATAACAACGCTTTGTGGTGTCGCTAGGAGTAAATTTTCCCTCTATGTATATATAACTTTCTGAAATGTCGAGTATAACATCTTGAAAATTGATGGGAATACGTATTTCATCAGAGTTTCTGTAATATGGGGATCCATATGGTTTATATGTATGCTCATGTAGGCTAACTAGGGAATGATCTAACACAGGTTCATCAAACACCTCAAGTTTGTCACTAGTTGCAGTAGCCACCATTATTATGACCAATTTTTTCGCAGTTTTAATCCAATAGATTTTAAAAAGGCTTGATCCTCAACTGACAATCTATGTCTTAACTGTTTAAGGTATAGACTTTGAATGAATTGCTTTCCACATCTCCCTTTCTTTTTATCTATACTGTTGTTCGCTACAGTATCATACTGATGGTGATGTACTTGCTGTCGCTGTTTATATCTAAAACCCATTTGGTTGGTGATATCCGACTTTCTTCAATTCTAGCCTTACAATAATTTTCTCACCTCGAAAATCGATCAAATCACCGTTGTCGTCCAGTATGCGTAGTGTGATGTTGTCTATTAACTGACACCCTTTAGGTCTAACAGGTAAATATATGATATTTTTGGGTTCTCTAGTAAGTTTGTAGCCAGGCTCAACGTCTATGTCAAATTCAAAGAGAGTGTGTGACTCTTCTGCATTCAGATAAGCTCCAGAAATAATATTGCAATCTACGCGTATCATCCTTACTTTCATAATATCAACAGGCTGTGTTGATTCGTAATTTTTATTTGGTTGTAAATATATTTGTCCAAATCCCAACAGACTTCCTATTGAATTTGGTTGTCTAAAATCTACTTCATACTTTGACAAAATCTCGCACTTTAAGGTATTGTTGTTTGCCCTTAAAGTGAATATTTGCGTGTAATCCTTTCCATCAATATTCATAGCTTTCAACATTGCAGCATAGATTTCATCAATTTCATAAGCCCCCAGAGGTATGTGAACAGTAGTGAATGTATCTTTAGCACTAACCCTATATTGGAAGATGTTATTTGTTTCATCCACATTGTATATGGAGTTGTAAGAGTAGAATCCAATTAAACCTAACCCATGACGACTGCTCCTATCCAGTTCAATGGGTGGATCAAAGTTGACACTTAGCTCACTTAAGCGGCTCGTTAGTGTGAACGTGTACGACATGACTGATATAATTAAATTGTGTTACCCAATTTATTGTGGATTACAGCAATAATGGTATAATTTCCTCTTCTTAGAAGTTGATGGTAATATATTTACATTGTTATTGGATGCCACATTTACATCGTTTACCTTACAATAGCAGCAAAACATTTTTCTAGGTGTTGGACCATCATTTACGTCAACATTGCTTTCATAATCATTAAGGTAATGTTCTGTACAATATTGATATTTTAATATATCGACATCGTTCTGAAGATGTGTAGGTAGCTTATCCCATACTAATGCAATTTCATGTGAAGCCAACCCAATCATCACCTCTTTGGGCATATCTGCTAGTTGTTGTTTGCTCATCTTCAACAGACTACGCAAACGGGAGAATGCAATTAGTGAGTGACCCATTCGCTTGATACCTTCTCGATCTATTGCTGGGGTCATAGATTTCAGTTCCATGGCGTTTTATATTTGTTTCGTAGAGAGAAACTTTAAACACAAATGTCCACACAACACTGTGTTAAAATTCTGTACACGTTTGTAGTTATAGAATATTTGGTTGGCCCTCCTTGAATCGTTATTGAAATATGTAACTAATTCTATAGGTGGGGGTAAGTCGCCAAAACTATCAAAATAATTTACTAAACTACCTCGTTTTTTATATGCCACCCAATGTGTCCCAGGACCATATATACTATCCAAATTGATTATTGCGGATTCATTGTAATGTGGCCCATGTCTTGGTAGTGAGTCACGCATAAATACACCTCGAAAGTATGCTACCTTCATTTTATTAGCATAATATTTAAGATCAATGTCGGTAAGAGGTCTCCGAGGTAGGGAGTCTATTAGTTTTTTGAATTCTGTTTTAGATAAAGACCCATCCCCTTTCGGTATGGCTTCATATACATCCCCTTACCACTTTTCATAGCTATTGCTTCCATACTTCTGTTGTGCCGATTTGCTTCAGCTAATTCTTCTCTACCCTTTTTCACATCATTTACAGCTTTAGCAATACCAGCAGCCGTACCAGCCAAACTACCCAATGCAGATAATCCAGCAAAAATGGGTATTAGAGGTAAAATACCACCAACTTTTGGAATTGGTATAATTCGAGGTGTTTGAATATTGCGTTTTCCACCGGCCTGTTTTATATATCGACGTGCAGCTTTTAGAGCAATTTCAACCACCTTCTTTTGGTCTTTTACTTTTTTGCCTCCAGCATTTCGCAGTGTGTCACGCACTTTTCGTACTATCCCAGATCCAAACGCTGTCTTTTTAACATTCTTCTTACCTTTCTTTGTTTTCTTGATGATTCGTTTCCTTATTGGATTGCGAGATATTGTTGAATTACATCCCATACCAAGACGTTGTTTTCCCTTCATTATAGTTGTGACTAACCAAGCAGCTGCCTTTTCTCCACGTCCTGCGTCTTTGGATTTCACCCGTTTCCACGCAGCCTGTTCAAGCTGATAGTCTGCTTTATGGCGGGCTGCTTGATTACTGCTATTTTTGTCGTATGCAATATCGTGTTGCTTACACGCTTTATCGAGCTGATTTATGCCAGAATCACCTCGTGCTAACCTTTTATTTAAATCTGTGCCTGGACCACAAAATTGATAACCTGGCAAATGCAACTCGACGGGGAGCTTATTAATCAGGGAATTAACTAATCCTCCACCGCGCTTCGTACGTTTTTCACGTGTGTATCGTATCGTAGAAACCATTTAAATAAGAGTTGTAAATCACACATCTACTTATATAACATTTAGCCGCGGTACAATGCACATTGTGAAACAGAAACAAACGCTTTCTATAGATAATTTGGATGAAAAAGTTGGGCGTGGGTTAAGTGCTGATAATCGCCATGGACCACTACTACCTTCAACTGTACGTGCCCTCATAATAGGACCCTCGAATTGTGGGAAAACAAATGTCTTAATATCTTTGATCACGCATCGTTTAGGTTTACGTTTTTTAAATATTTACCTATACTCAAAGTCTATAAATCAACCCAAGTATGAGTATCTACGTAATGTATTAGCGCCGATTGAGGGGTTAGGATTTTATACATTTAGTAATGGTACGCAAATAGTGGAACCATCCGAGGCAAAGCCAGAGTCTGTGTTTATATTTGACGATGTAATATGTGAGAAACAAGATGTTATAAGGGGATATTTCAGTATGGGCCGACATAGAAATGTGGATTGTTTTTATCTTGGCCAGACATACTCTCGAATCCCGAAGCAGCTAATAAGAGACAATAGTAATTTAATTGTTGTCTTTAAACAGGACGACATGAATCTGCATCACATCTTTTCCGATCATGTGTCACCTGATGTAACGTTTACAGTATTTCAAAATATGTGTGCAAAGTGCTGGAATGACAAATATGGATTTCTAGTGATTGATAAGGATAGAGAAGTACAAGGTGGGCGATATAGAAAAGGGTTTGATAGCTTCATATATCCATAATGCATTTTATTAAAAACTTCACTTGAATTACATACGTCGTTAGGATTACTTCGTTTACGTATGCGCTAAGATGAAGGTTACCAAAGATAATAAAAAATATAACAATCTTGCACATCCCAGTAGCGAAATAACACTCAAGCGACAGCTGATTGAGGCAACAGATGCTGTGCGGAAGAAGTTTAACTATATCAAGAACAAAGATATGGAGATGCACGTAACACTTGAAAAGATCTACCAACCGATAACTGAACCTTTAAATGTTATATCTTCAGCAGCAGAGAACAAATCTCATATCCAACAATTACATTCAAAACCATCATCATCAAGGGTGTCCACCCAGAGGGCTGTATCATGGGAGAGTGCTTCTGAAGAAGGATCCGATAAGTATGTAGGTGGTGATGATGTTCCACATTATATACCCATTATGGAAACACCACCATCGTCAATAAGAACAACCCCTGTATCCGAAACTTCTCCAGCTAGTAAACTAGAAAAAAGACATGAGGTTGTAAAAAGACATATACAAAATTTAAAATCTGGTGATTCCAAGTATGATAGTTTATATGGAGTGCGTGTAGATCCCAAGACAGGCAAACTGCTGATGGGCAATGCCGAAATACGTTTTTCCCATGGAAATATTACGCTATGGTATGGCAATAAGAAACTTGGCGTGTATCTAGGTAGTCCTAAATTGTACGATCTAATATTTCTAAAACGCCCAACAATTTTAGATGATAATAGAGAGGGTGTTCTCGATGATGAATGGAGTAAGATATATGGAGAAATACTAAGAAAAACAAAGGCACCTTACAAAAAATTCGATGTAGCGAATGGCTATAACACTACTAAGCGTGGAAAATTTCACAAAATTATCAAACCATTAACATCTTCTACAATTGCGACACGATCGTCAACAAGTGGTCACGGCTTAAAACGTGTACCTACCCACAAATTGTACAGAAATAAAGATAAAGAATATATTTTTTGGAATAAACCCAGCGAACTCGTGGATCGTCTACGTCTACTATGGAGTTCGAAAATAGCGGGAAATAACAACCACGACAATGAAATAATAGAAATAATATCAGAACTTAGGGAAGAAAAAATAGTGTATTAAAGATGAAATAAAACATAGTATCATTATACTTAATAAGTATTATATAGTCTGAAATTTTATAAACTGGATCAGATGCAGTCAGAAATGTCTACTGTAAACACTATCGACAAATTTGGACGCAGCAAAAGAATTAGTGCGAGTAAGTTAATAGCCCATCGTGGATTACCTGGCGTGGGTTTTAAACTTACCAGAGATAATCACTATGATATTGAAAATAAGCGTTTAAAAAATTTAGGGGAACCTGTCGATGATCAAGATGGTGCAACATGTAATTACGTTAACAAGCGTCTACAAACAAATGATGAAAATGCTGCCAAAGCTATTTTTGATACAACCGATGTAATTATTGGGGAAATGAAAAAATATGTTGATGTGGGACTTATAAGAAGTGGAGAAGAAAATCGCGCTATTTTCAATAAACAAAATAATGAGATGATGCAGAAAATGAAAATAGAAATGAGGAAATATGTTGATAAAGCAATTTCTGAAGTTAAACGTTCGGCCATAAACAATCGCAATACTTTAATCACTAGAATCTCTAAATTAGAGCATATTGCCACCGAACTCCAACCAAAGAAGGTGCAATCCGGAGGCCTAGCATTTCCACCAGAACTAATGCCTGAAGTTGATATATAGCTGAAGACAATTTTATAATGGAGGTTAGCAGCGAAAAATTACAAGTTGTTAACGAGTTACATAGAAATGCTCGACGAAATTTTCGTAGAAGGCGAACCATAATTAAGGGGTTTGGTGATTTGTGGCAAGCAGACCTAGCTGAAATGCAGCCATACGCTGATAAAAATAGAGGGTATCGTTATATTCTTGTAGTGATTGACTGCTATTCCAAGTACGTATGGACCAAACCTATTAAAAATAAAGCAGCTGTAGAAGTTACCAAGGCTATGCAGACTATTATTCAAGAAGCAAATTATTCACCGAGAAATTTACAGACCGATAATGGTACTGAATTCTATAACAGAAAGTTCTCCGCATTAATGAAGCGGCACGAAATTAATCATTATTCTACGTATAGCACAAAAAAAGCAGCAATTGTTGAGCGAGTAATCCGCACATTAAAAAATTGGTTGTATAAAGAATTCTCAGCTATGGGTAAATATAAATGGCTCGATATCCTACCAAACGTTACAAAAAGTTACAATGACAAAGTCCATCGTACAACTGGCAGAAAGCCCATTGATGTCAAACCAACTACACATTTAAACGTATATAATTATATTAAGATTGCTCTGAAACCGAAATTTCATCTCGGTGATATAGTTCGTATTAGCAAGTATAAAGGTGTATTTGATAAAGGGTTTACACCGAACTTTTCAACAGAACTTTTTAAAATTACCAAAATAAACATAACAAATCCCACAACTTACCTGATAGAAGACTTGTTTGGACACCCAATCAAGGGATGTTTTTATGAAATGGAGCTACTAAAAGCAAAATACCCCGATGTGTATCTAGTTGAAAATGTATTAAAGAAGAAAGGAAATAAAGTGCTGGTAAAGTGGTTGGGGCTATCTGTAGAACACAATTCGTGGGTTGATATAGCTTCTATTGTTTAAAATTGTCATTAACTAGAAAAATATATTAATGTATCATTATATAGTTATGTCGATTGAAATATTTTAATATGTGTCACAAATGAATAATAAAATGAATATACTTTATTAATATTTATTTAATTTATTTCCTTCATTTTAAATTGTAAAAAAATTAAAAATAATCATTTTTTTTTTTTTTTTTTTTTTAACACTTGAAAGATAATAAACATACACATAAATGTTTTAATTCCTTTTTATTTTCCTACAATCTATATTATAAGAATGATACAAATATACATATAACATAAAACATAAAATTAATTAAATATAATTAAAAATTAAACAAACATAAAAAATAATATAAAAAGTACAAACTAGAAAATCTAATATTATTATATGGGTACTGTTCTTTTTCCAGTATTATTGCACACAAAACAACCTTCGATGGCACCGACTGTCACTGTGTCATCGCCACAAGCTTTGCACTTTATGGTAGGTACGTCCCACCACTCAACCGTGTTGTGCAGACTTGCGTGTTGGTGAACAGCCCCCTCTACGACCATGCGAGAATACGATACGTAGCACCTAGTGCACATAAAGTATTTTCCCTGGTCAATGCTGCATACCACAACGAAGGCCGCTGTAGCACACACCTTGTCCATTGTACCAGCCACCATATCTTTTATCTGGAAAGCCATCTCGTGCTGGTCTTCCTCGATGAGGTCCGCAACATCGACTTCTATACCATCGTCCACCATTTCGTCGACTCCATCGTCCACTATACCATTTTCGCCGCCTTCGATGACTTCCTGGATATCGATGTTGGCACCATTGGCATCAACATCAGCAGGTGCTCCAATCTCCACAGCCTCAGCAGGTACCCCCATCTCCGCAGCCTCATGATTAAACAGCATCCAATTATTGGAATCTTCTTGCGCCAACCGTCTTAGAATAGATATAATAGATGGATTTGCCATTTCGATACGTGGTATATAGATAGAAATAGTAAATGCAACTAAGTTTGGTTTAATATTACTCCCATATATATAGTAGTGTGGGGAGGGAGTCACTCTAAAATAATAGAGGGGGTATTCATATCCAATCATAGGATACGTGTTATTATGAATTTTAATTAGTGAAGTTTGACACCTTAACCACTCGGCCAACCTGACTTATTCATTGATTCAGTAAAACACTATACATTAAATGTTTACCCCCTCTCCATCATCAATAATAGAGGTGCCTGTAAAGTAATGTTTGTAGGAGGCGCCACTGCTGGGGGTGGAGATTAGTTTGCTTTATATAACACACAGCAACGCTCTTGTTTGTCAGATTTAAAATTATTAACATCATGGACACTTCTCAAGTAAATTGCGTCTCCTCCAGCACCGACTCAAAATCAACGTCATCGACCTGGTCAATGCCTAGTGAATACGACCCAGACAGCAGTGATTGGTGGGAACGGTCACCTCCATCGTATTCGATAGACGAAGAGGACCAGGAAGACGAAGAGGACCAGGATGACCAAGCTACCCCAGATAGCATTGACGACAGACCAATATCACCTTCATCTTATTGGATAGGTGAGAATCTAGGCGAGGACCAGGGAGACCAAGATAACCCCCCGGACAGCAGCACTGATAGGGCAACATCACCATCAGCATGGTCTATGGAAACGGTGTTCTACGATCCAGACGGCCAGCCATCACCTGACCAGAGCCACTGGTCAGATTATCAGCTCTTGATAGAGTGCGATAATGTCTGCGAGGGAACAGATTAGGCATCCATATAAATTAAACATTGTAAATAATTTAATAAATAGTTTTAGTAAATAAATTAATTGTAAGTCATTTAATACATTTATTTACTTAATAAACTCTTAAATATTTATTTAATTTATTTCCTTCATTTTAAATTGTAAAAAAATTAAAAATAATCATTTTTTTTTTTGTATAATTTTAAAAGTTTCCTACAAAATAATATGTTATTACAATACTAAAAATATATTTACAGTTTATGGTTATAATATATATTACATACACACATACATATATACAAATAATATAATTTATTTATAATTAAGACACCAACAGTCCCTATTATGGTGAGTCCAACTACTATAAAACACACCAATGCGATCACACAAGATGAGTGCCCCTGACATACATTTTATGCAAATGTTGTTCCAACAATTGTCCTCGTACTTACTACAGTACACGCATCGTTGTCTTAATTGTGGTTGGTCTGCTTTGCAAGCTTCACATACGTCTCGATATATACCAAAATTCGTTCTTTTGAGTATGGTAAGACAATTGCGACATTGTGTTTCATTTGGACAATTGTCTCGAAATTCTTTTTTCTGCACTGGGTTCTGAATTACACACTTTTTGCACAGTCCAGTGCATGGGTTGATAATTTGCTTCCTCCATGCAGTATAGCAATTATGGCAAATTCTTGAATTATTGTAACTATACGGTTGTACTGCTATTATTGGTTTTAATTTCCACTCTCTTGGTAGGACCATTGTATGCACTTCTGTTTTAAGACACGATTGTGTTACGTAAGAAGTTTGAATGCGTTCCTCTTGTGGTCACTCTTGGTTTAAATAGCTAATAGTAAACTTGACGCAATAGGAAGGGCGTCACCGTCACGAATTATAGAATATAAAACGGAGGAGGTTTAACATCAAATCAGTTGAGTTCCAACATTTAAAGATGGCTTATAGACGATTCCTCACTGAACTGGCAGAAAATGATATGGGTGCAATGGTGTTACACCGAGATGGTGTAAATCAAGAGCTTCAGGACTTGAATCAAGATGGCAACCTGGTTCCCGTCAGTGTAGATGAAGGTCTTGGGGATGATGTGGAAGACGAAGCGGGAGAGTTAGCCTTCTCCGGAAAAATATTAAACAATTATGATGATCGGCGGAGACTATATTGCACGTCAGCGTCTTTTGTCATAATCAGAACCAGGCCGGATGCAACCAAACACTTCCTGTGTGGGCTATGTTATATATCCTATACACGGATAGTGTCCGGACGTCACCAGCATGTAAATATTCACAAAACGACGACGTTGGATGGTGCAATGATAACGAAATGTAAATGTTGCAGCACAAACTTGGTGCAATTGCATCGAATTGAAGTATGTCATACATGTAATAATGTAAATAAAACAATTGCGTGAACGATACAACGTGTTTTACTAAATTTGATTCGTTATAAGTAGTATTTATTAATGTAAATTTATATTTCATTTTATTTTTAAGTTTAATTGTATATATTTTTTAATTAATAAAAATATTTGTGCCACCCTGTATATTACAAGTTGTGAAAATTAGTAAATCATATAAATATTAAAACAAATGAACATATGAATGATTTTATTAAAAAGTATTTTGAAAAAAAAATGGTTATCTTTTATTTATTATTATTTAAATTAAATTAAAATATCTCAAGATATAAACTGATTCAAAATAATACAGTTGTAAATGTATAAAGCCGATAGCTTGGGTTGATTTTATAGCCTAAGGCCATGCGACCCTGCCTGGTAAATACGGATCGATGAGCAGGTAGTTTTTTGTTGAAATTAGGAAATAGACCTAACTCTTGTGGGGCGTTCGAGTAGCCGAGCGGGCAAATACGCGTCGATCTTGAGGTCACTCAGAAGACCACAGGATCGAATCCTCGGACGCCCCCCGGAGAAAGGAGGTGGTGGTTCTCCGGTTTTTTTTTTAAATTTGACCTTTGACCTTTCCTAATTAACCATTAATTTTGATTTTCATGTGTTTAAAATTCGATTTTTTTAATTTTTTTTTTTTTTTTTTTTTTTTTTTTTTTTTATGTTGTTATTAACCTATTAAACTCTTTATTTATTTAAATTAATTAACCTTTACATTATGTGTTTATTCATGTCAAACATGTACTCATAATATGCACAATTAATTAATTACATGTGGTGTATTTATTTTATTAACTAATTAATTTTTTTATCATTTTTTATTCACTTTTTAAAATTTGTTTTAAACTTTTTTATATTTATTTTTAACAATATATTCTTACATAATAATACACAGTAATTTATTTTTTATCATTTTTTGTCTTTTATTTGTATCATTTTTTTGTAATTATTTGTCATTTATTTTTTTGACAAACTTTTTAATTTTTTTTAATATTTTTTTATTAATAATATATTTTAAACCTAATTAACAATCTTATCTGACTAACAATATTCTTAAATAACTTAAAAATCTAACTTAATTAATTTGCCTTTATTTGTATGCTCTTTTAATTATTTTTGTCATTTATTTTTTTTGACAAATTTTTATTTTTTTTGGGGCATTTATTTTTTTAATTATTTTTGTCATTTATTTTTTTTGACAAACATTTTAAATTTTTTTTTTTGCATTTATTTTTTTAATGTTTTTTTATTAATACTATATTTTAAACCTAATTAACAATAATCTTATCTAACTAACAATATTCTTAACTAACTTAAAATCTAACTTAAAATAACTTTCCGCCGCGTGTGCGCAAGTGCTCAGCCACCCATTTGATCCGAAATAAACCTCATCTGCTTTGCAGTTTTGTCGAGAGCCTCCCTTTGTCTCTTTACGTCGGCCTCTAATTTTGCGGCTCTTTCCCGCATATCAGCAGCACGACGCAAGATTTTCGGATGATCCCGACAAAGCCTCAAATTTAAATCATGTGTTCTCTTAAGTTGACCGTATATTTTAAAAAATTGTTTAACAGATGTTTTGGTGTCAACTTGCGAGAACACCTCCGATTCAGAATCAGAGTCCGCTTGTGCTGGGAGCGGATTCTCATTAACAATCGGAGCTACCTCTGGCGGCGGTGGCAACACCGCATTAGAGCAACCCGGTTGTTCTAATGCGTCATTGCGTGGTGGTGGCAACACCGCATTAGAACAGCTTGGCTGTTGTAATGCGCTATTGCCAGGTAGAGGTACAGCCACAAACGACGCAGACGGTTTTACCTGCCCTTTACCTGCCGAAACCTTATTTTTTTTTGGTGAAGCAGGTAGCGGACTTAGAGGGGCAGGTACAACTGTCTGCGCGAAATCCATTATCTCGTCCCATAAAGTCGCGTCACAGTCTATGGATTGTGTTTCTGTACGTCTACCTTTACCTTTTGATGGCGCCGACGACGACTTTGTGTTTTTATTGTTGTTTACATTACTAGGCAAAAAGTCGTCATCGGAGTCATGTGCCACCAGAGACATAGATGATTTGCGCGGATGAGATGCGCGTACATCCTGACACCCTGAAGTAGATGGTGTGACTTTAAATTTTTTGTTTAAAGCCAAACCATGTAATTTCGGGGTATGAACGCCTTTACCTGCATTACTCCTGGATACGGTGACATTGACGGTATTGCCGAGGTCACCATCTTCAAGGTGCAAAACAGGTAAATCTGCGCCAGGATGTATATTGCCGTGCATCTGCTGATGGTGCCCATGATACGCTAGCTGACTACCGCCTTCGTTAGAACACGAAGCGCCCCCAACGTCAGCAGCAATACCATCTTTAACAATAATGTTGTTTAAAACATTAACCCTGCCAGAGGATGGATTTTTTATTGCTGACTTCACAGCACCGCCATTAATGGCGGAACCTGACGCCGTAGATGCGTCAGGTGATGGTTTAAACGTAGCCAAATACGTCATTAAAGTCAAGGGCGGTAAAGTTGGTGGCGGTGTCGACGAGCGCCTTTTACGCCCACCAGCAGATGATACATTTTTAACGGTTCTTACCATTTTGTTCACAAAAACTGAGCAATGAAATTCACGAGAGCACACTTGCACACACTAGCACAGGCGAAGACGGAAAGAATCTTGTAAGCGTCCTCAAACCCAAGCCAAGCTAACTTCCCCCTCCAACGGTAGGGAGTGGGTGACCACTCTCGTCTCTCATTGGTTGGACGACATCACGTGATTTATGCAAGCCAAGCTTTCACCCCACTGTTGATTTTCTTTGTCTCAACAGAATCCCGCTACAAAGTGACGTCAAACTTTTCTAAATGTCATGCGCACATCGAATAACTGACGCAACAACTTTCTATTTGAAATGACATCACATTCCTGACTGCAGCATAAAACGACATTTTAGTTTTAGCAACGTCACCTACTCTTACATTGTAAAACTGTATCATTACACACACCTCTTCAAGTCACTACCTACATTATTTATAATTTACGATTTAACCTAATCGATATTTAACTTATTTTGGGAGAAAGGTTTACTAATAACAACACTGTGATTTTTATTTAGATATTTTTATTCTATTATTTGAGAAAGTACTTAAAATTATCACAATAATTTTGTATTATAATGTTACAATTAAATATTGGTGAAATTTTGTAGTTTGAATTTTCCAGTTTAGTTCATGTATTCGAATTTTCGACCTTTACGTTAGAAGATGAAATAAAAATTTTAAATTAATTATTGGCTTAAATCAGCTATTGCTGCAAGTAAAGCGTCCAAGTTTTCATTTTTTTTCTCCATATTATTTATGGCAACTATCAGTCGTTCTATATTTTGTTCTTGTTCGCTCTGAAAAAATGATATGTCACGGTGCCCCCACGGTAATGTTTTAGTAGTATTAGGAATAACAAAACGTTTGTCATCGTGTTGGGACAAGGCCACTTTGTTCTTTATTTCTGTGTAAATGTCATGCAAGCAACTCCGAAACGTATTCATTTTTCTAAATATTAAACCTCCCCGCTCAACGATTTTCTTATAGTCATCTATTGACAGCTGCTTTCTAATAACAGATTTCTTCACACCTTTAGCTTTTTTGAGTTCATTATCCACCGATTGTATATAATAAGCTTTCGCACCCGTACCATAAAAACTAATAATGGGATCAGAGGGGAACTCGTCTTTCATTTTACCTAACACCGACAAGCCCTTATGAATATTAAATTTATTTATTTCTTCGTAGTTAGATGTATCGAATTTGTCTGGATTCTGTATTATGAAATTATAGAAGTTATCTGTAAATGTTTTTATAATCAACGAATCCGTATCTGTATACAGCAAAGAAGCATTATCGCCGAAATGTTTTTTGATAACGTCGTAGAAAAAGTTGTATAATACTGTCTTAGACAACTCCAAGATACAAAAACCAACGTAAATTGGTTTGTTGTAGACTACCTTTAGTTTACCCATATGGATGGCTACAAAATCATCAGTAAATATTGAGCATGATTTAAAGTTAGGGCGTGTTATTAATGCATTTGCACCCATACTCCGCCTAACGCTCTCCCAGTGGGTAACTAATTTTATATCCATTCTATTATCAACATTTTCCATTGTCTTACCGAATACTGCGTTATTTAATAATTTATACTGATCTTTTTCAAATTTATTCTTAGCCTTATTTCTCATATCAGTGTTTAGGTCAATATATTTTTTAAGCCAAGGTGATTGTTTGAATTTAAGTATTCTATGTGTTTTTATAACCATTAACCCGTTATCTAGCGCTTGTTTCAAATTTATATAATGCACAATATATCTCCTCTTATCGTTTAAATTTGGTATCAGTTTTGTCAATTTCGATTTTGATTTTGGTGGAATAATATTTTCTACTAAAAAGGGTAGGTCTGAGTGTAAGTCGTGTAAATCTTGTGGATAATGTATGTCTACTTCGAGAACATACCCATGGGTGCTTTCATCTGAAATGCTCGTAATATCTAAATTCATGATTTCTTCTTCGGACAGCCACACGAATCCACCTGTCGGCAATTGTTGCGACATACTATGCCCATATAGGTTCGTGGCATCTAGATATGTGATGAATGAAGAAGGTTCTTTGGGGTCGTAGTTAGGGAGAAATTTGTTATTCGCAATATGTTTCCTTTCCGTACACTGGCTTACTCCACCACGTATTCCCTTTTTAAAAAAATGGATCATATCAATGTCCGTTAATAATTCCAACTCCACTTTGGTTAGTTTTAACATAGCGTCCCACGAGAGACCCGGACAAGTGTAATACTGAGCAGGATCAAGTTTATATTTTTCCAAACAAATTTTACGAAAATTTTCAAATACGTCACACAAAAGGAGTACGTCTGATTTTAAATAAAGATCTGAGTAATCGCCCAAATTCTGACAATCAAACAAGTTCCACACATCGTTAGCCCTCTGATAATCTTTATCTGTTATATGTTCTTCATTTAGGTTATCGTAAAATTCATCTTTCGAGGGTAACTCTACATTATTTAGTTTCTCTAAACTATCCATAAAACTATATGGAAATACACCCTTTTGCCTCATTAAATTAAATTTTTCCTTATCTGTATAGAAACTTCCCGTAACAAACAATTGGTTATCAGTTAAGTTGCCCCCTAAATTTTGCAACGATGTTGATAAGAACTTAAAACTATCGATGAATCGTAGTTGTATAAATTTCCGTTTTTTCTCCCCTTTCTTATTGACGTAATCATGCATATAAAGGTGTTTCGTGAAAGATATATATTTTTCTTTATTTTGTGCTATAACATCAACTCTGTCCTTATGTGCACAGAGCTGTTTTATAAATAGGTGACTGTCGTAGCCACTCATATTGTGAAATATGATAGGTACAAAATTTGGTAATTTGTAATTTAAGTTACATACAGAGTGTGCGGCACCAAATCTTACTTTACCAGTTATATGACAATGATCTCTAACTTTTACATCCTCTACTTTAAATGGTTTCTCACATATACCGCATACGGTCGCATTCAGGAAGTCTTGTCTTTCTTGTGCTGTGAGTTTAGCCATTGGGACTATATCTTTCATATATCTGTTATAGATTTCCCTTACATCGGCTTCAATACGCGATACAAAAACTTTGGCTACATCAGATCCTCGATAGAGTTCAAATTTTGATAAAGAATTGTCAAAAGAACATTTTATGAAATATGCGAAGGAGTAAGGTTCGTGTATAAAAGTTTTATTTGTATAAGAACGTTCGGGGTTCGGTTCACAAGTATGAATAGGTTTCAGAATTGATTCAAAGTCTGCATACACTACAAATGGTACTTGCATTTGTCTTTCAAAGTTTTCAAATTTTAATATATTTTCAGGTACTTGTTTACCATATTTATCAATCCGAAATTGTGTCGATGGTGTTGTTGTATAAACATGATTACAGTCATTTCTCTGATGCTGGAATAACTGACGCTCATTATTAAAATATAGTAAGCAACCATCACAAAAGTACTTTTTATGATCATGAGCTGAAATTTGAGCGGAAACTAGCTTAGACAAGTTTTTTATCCAACAATAGTGATTATTAGCGCAATCTTTCTTACAGTGATGATTTACACCACATTCACCGGAAAGTAGTAACAAATTTACATGCATAAATAGTTTTTTTTCAGAATAACGTAAAGGCCCAACAACTTCATACTTTATTCTATTATTCTCAAATTTTTCTTCTAACCCGTACACGTTAATTGAAATATTATTCATCTCCTCAAATTTTGAAATATCCCGCAATTTTACTGGAAAATTCATACCTGATAAATTTAAAACTCTTGAAAAATGTGGATATGATGAGGTCTCAGATGTGCAGCCATTTGCAGGATACAACGCTGAAGTTACAGCCCAAGCAAAACAATACTGATCCTGGTTTTTTACATTTACCACTGCCTTCTTGTTTTCTATGGATTTTGGCAACTTGACATATGATGAACCACCCAGAGGACTATATTTATTCACATTGATTTCAACAAAAGCAATTCGTTCGAGGGCCCATCCTAAAATTAAATTATAATTAGTCATTTTCTTTCCACCTTAATGTATGTTTAAATACCTGAATCACGTTCCAGGAACTCCGTAGTTTGTGTAATCATAGCATCCACAAAGGTGTCCAAAGTATTGTTCAAATCCATAGCTTGATCCAAGATTTTGTTGGAAGTGTTAAATGATTTCATTTCAGATAGTTCCTGTGTCTGTAATACGTACGTAGCAAACGTTTCCATATTTACTTTTACTGTATTATGAATACGTAACACTTCCTCGAAGAGATTTAATATTTTTGATCTAATTTCATTGAAGAACATTACATAGTCTTGGTGATTATTTTCGCTATATACTCGATAGGTTACAATCCTGTATTTGAAAGCGCTCTGCACAATTTCTACACCTTCTATAAACGGAACACATGAATTTGTCCTATGCTGCAATGTCCTTCTATGGGAATTCATTTGGGTTGTGCTTAGAGTCACATTACAGCAATTACAAGTTTCCATATTTGTAGATGTTGAAGGATTACATTCCAGTTTAGGATATTTTGCTTGCGGACCACTATCATGTATCTTCTTACAAGATTGCCTCTGATGTCTTCGCAAATTGTCACCACGTGTAAAACTTACACCACAAGAAGTACAAATATACATTTTATGTCTTTACTCTGGGAGACTAGCACCACAAATGGCTGTGTGCTCCTCATCCTCATTTATATACACGGAGTGAAGCTGCCCCACCACCTCTACTTGAAATACTCATACACATATCAGTACATACACTAATTACAACTACAATTGCATTGCACCACTCCAATTACCTCTATTGCAATTACATCAGTCTAATTACTGCACATTACTCTACTTACCTCTATTGCAACTACATCAGGCTAATTACCTGCAATACTCTAATTACCTCTATTGCAATTACATCAGTCTAATTACCTACATTACTCGAATTACCCTAGTTACCCCCCACCACAAAAAAAAAAAGGGTGGGGGGAGACCCAGCTCCGCCATTACTACTCTACTACTGGTGTACATATTTTTTTAGAATTCTACCGGCGACTTTTTAGAGAAGTCTTTTGAGGGTTAGTTGATTATTAGTATCACCAAAATTGCATACTTTCTCTTTCCTGCAACAAATAAAATCGAAAGGTAGGCGGTACATTACTTCTCCTACGATTGCTTTTGCTGGGAGTAAAACAGATCGTCGTATCTGAGACTTCGGAGGGGTACACTCAAGGGTATTCCTCTTAAATCCATTATTTCTTCAATAATATGAGATATAATAAGGGTGGTATAACGTGAAAAGTAACAAGGAAAATAGCTCATGTCTAAACGGGTGTAAGAAGGTTCTTGGGTTTGCATAATGGAATTTTTATACCAAAATTCTACCGTAACTGTATAAGTTTTGGGAAAACTGCTACCTAATAGATGGTGGTGCGAGAAAGTTTTGATAGACTCAGTTGACGAAAATTTGAAATCAGATAGATGATAGATCAGAAATTATTTCGAATATACAGGCGGAGATTGTACAGGGTTATTCATTATAAATTACCCACCCCTTATCAGCGTTATTATTGCCTATAGAAAAAAAAGTTTTAAATAAAAGTTGTGTGGTTATGACTGAATTTTGTTAAAATGCCATCAAAAGTACAGTGACGTGCAGATTTCAGGGGATACAAAAAAATAATACATTTTTTTAAATGGGATGCCCTGTATATTATTACATTTTTGGAATGATCCTTTTTTCCTGATTTCAAAAATATACCATGTGTTACCCTTACCATATACCGCTTTTGAGTTATTAAACGTCGAATATCTTAGTTAAACTAGTTACTGTAAATATATGAAAAAGTTAACATTGTTAAAGTGAGCTATGAAAATGACAACTGTTATGTTTGATAAATGACATTTCTTTAATGAAATTATCAAAATGGTTTACAGTGTCATTTTCATAGCTCACTTTAACAATGTTAACTTTTTCATATTTACAGTAGCTAGTTTAACTAAGATATTCGACGTTTAATAACACAAAAACGGTATATGGTAGGGGTAACATATGGTATATTTTTGAAATCAGGAAAAAAGGATCATTCCAAAAATGTAATAATATACAGGGTATCCCATTTAAAAAAATGTATTATTTTTTTGTATCCTCTGAAATCTGCACGCCACTGTACTTTTGATGGCATTTTAACAAAATTCAGTCATAACCACACAACTTTTATTTAAAACTTTTTTTTCTATAGGCAATAATAACGCTGATAAGGGGTGGGTAATTTATAATGAATAACCCTGTACAGAGTCAAGTGCTTTTTTAAATAGAATGCCAGTATGTCAATAAATTTTTTTCAAGCCTATTTTTATCTCCTTACTACACACTAATAATATAATTTTCAGTGTTTTTATTATTGTTAGTTTTTCGTTATATAGTGTGATGTAGTTTACAATGATTGTTCTTTTGACTTATGTAAAACCACTGGTTATTGGCATCAATAAATTTATTATTATTATTATTACTATTATTATTGATTCTCTCCCAACCACTTATATGTAATGATTCTTTTTTTTTTTTATGCTATTGATGGATGTAGCAGACCATAGAGGTCTTTTTCATCCATTCCATCTGTAAGCAGATATTATTTAGTTGATCTCTGACTGTATGTAAATAATATGGTGGAGCACCATCTTGTTGAAGTCACACTGACAAAGGATCCGCCTTTGGAAAAGGTTCGCCAATAGTTGTGGCATATATTTCTCCAAAAAATTAAGATAAAAAGCCGTAGTCAATATGTACAGTGAAAGAAATGCGACCTTATTACAGGTTCTCGAATAATTCCTCTCCAAGCATTAAACAATATAATATGCTGGTTATTAACTTGCATGAAGAAGTGAGAAATGGTCTGTATTATAACAAATCGATTTTTATGAAAAATAGTGTCATCAGTAAACAAAACATTGTTTACCTTTGGCCTAATTACAAAAATGTAAACGCTTTTGAAAATAATCATCACGTGGTTCCTGAAGCATTTGAATGAGACATCCATAAAATTGTTTTTTTTTTCAGGATTCAATTAGCACAACGTCTGTTTATTCCTACTAATAATTGCCTCAGTTATCCTTGACTTATATTAGAATTCCTAATTGTTGTCGCCTCCACAGTTAACTTGTTTTTATGCCTTCAATTTTTGAATATGAATCGTTTTCAGTTTCTACAAATCTATCAAACACATTTTGTAATGTCAAGGAGTCTTTTTTCAAAATATGTACTGTTGATGATAAATCCTATTGTCAAGAAAATAATTTCTTTCTGAATCATTCAAAGCCAAATTTATGTCTACAATTTGTTCTTTTTATTTATTTTTAAAAATATCAAAGCATATCTTCTTTAATAATCAATACTTTTAACAAATTTTCGTTTATGCAAGACAAATGATACTAAACTGATATCTTGTGTTCAGTCGTAAACTCGGTCATAAATAAGAAACCAAAAGAATTTATAATCAGGAAATTTCTTAAGGCTGGGTCGGATCGAGACACAAACATAAAATGAACTCTATGTAATTTATTACTATATTTTTTCCCTTAAATTATTTGAAAGAATCTCAGAAAGAATTTATATGTATTGCTTAATAAATCAAAAATAGCTACAATAGCCTTGGAGATGTAGGTATATACAAAGAATTGTTTGTTTTCCAATTAATTCATTTAAATGTTTAAATGTCCATCCAAGTCACCGAAGGAACTCTGTGAAATCTATTAAATCAAAATTTGTTATGTAAAAGAACGAACTAGACCTAGTACCACTTTTTGGGGCTATAACTTCCATTTCGTTTGGTATACCGTGACAAATTGGGCCGCTAAACCGCCGATCTATCATCCATGTATGTTGTGGTCTATGGATTAATTATTATTTTTAAAACTGTGTGTAATTAACCGTATTTCCCACACTAATTTGTTTCGTTTTCCATTATGGTGTTGTTTATTCTAATAACAGTATCAATTTTTATTTAATTATAGGTTTCTGTAGATTATTAAATAAATTCATTATATTGTCTTTTTATGCTATGTTTTCGAAACTGAATAATATAAATTACATCATATTCCTATTAGGTATCCCCTTTCGTAAAATTTATAGATTGATGACTAATACAACCCTAATTCCATTAAATTCTTCGCCGTTACGTTTTACAGCTAGTCTATTTATTGCACCATTTACTCTAAAAAAATACATATAATATATGTATGTTAATTATCGAAGTGGTGAATATATACAATAATTAACAACTAACTCTTTTTATTCCTAATAATTTCCTTTATGGGTTACGGCAAATTGATTTTACATTCATAAGAAAAAATTACATCCCCCATTAATGTTGTAGCTATTTATTCACCGTCATTAACCATTTAATGATCCATATATTTTCATGGGAAAGTTCCCGATAACATTTTTTACAGAACCTTAACGATGTTTCCCAATGCAAAATTCACTGCTGTCGTGCCCCAATAAAATAAATTAAATGTTTTAGTAGAATGTGGCACATAGTTAGATATGGTGTTCAATAAAAAGTCGATTAAGTTCTTTTTAGGTCCCTTAAATGATTGGCATGGGATTTATAGATGTTTTCAGGTGGGACCTTGGCTACCCCTAATCCGTTGTTGAGGTTGCTGTACATTAGGTATAGGTAGCAATAAGTATAAATAAATTTTCTATAACCTATACATTTTTATCGTCCATGAAATGGTTATCATTGTATATATACCCCTTCAAATGTTTATTATTCATTACCGATAGTTAAAGCGCGCCTCTTATTATATGATTTTATGAGTTTTATTTAACCTATGATTGTTAAAACTTTTAGCCATGTATTGAAAATTACAATTGAAAATTAGGCATGAAAATCATTAGACATCTACAGTATGGTTTAAACGAATGAAGTAATGAAATATCTTCATTTGCGACAGTAATAATTATCTAGCCCTTTAAATAGTCCTAATATCACACATTTTTATACGATGATTAAGCTTCTTCGTGAAAGTCAAATGATGTTGGCAACAAAAAATAAGTATATGTGTGTTTTTTTAAATACAAAATAGTTCTTGTCTCTTGCAAAAGGAAAAAAATGCAGCTCATTCTCATCGATATAGAAGTGGTCAAGCCTTTGCTAAATTGTGGAAAACGTAAATAAGGACATATGCGTCGATTATATTGGATAGAACCAACTTATAATTCATTCAAGAAATAGTCTACATGTAGAACTCTTGCGAGAATGTGTAAATCTTGGTTTAACACTCCAACACATGAAATTTCGAACTAGAAGTCAATATGCATTTCCAATAAGTATTCAATGACACATTATTTGTAATAGCTTATAGAAAAATTGTGTCGTCTCAAGATTTCTAATTATACGATTCGTATGCACGCTGGACTTCCAGGCACACTAAGAGGAAATTCTGAATATTTGTACAGCATACAGACCCATCATGTTTTTCCAAAAAAAAATTAAAAATAAAACCTACACCCAGTCTACTTTTAAAGACCTTTACAATTTTGGACGCTGACGAGAATATTAAATTCTAGAGAGAATCTAATAGTTGCAAGTGTTTCCCCTCTAAGAATTTTACTTTATTAAAATTTTTGTCATAATGGCGGTAGTGATTTTTGTATCTCTTTATTTATATTCTCGTAATAATTTTCAAAACTGAGCTTTGTAGATTAAATTAGGTACTATTACAAAGTCTGACTTTTTCCCTCAGTAATTCTATATTTGCATTACTTATATGACTAGTTCGTCAAATTATATCCACCAAAATTTATCACTTTTCAACTGTGAAACTCTAAAATTATGTATAAAATTTTCAGTTGTAACAAAATTGGGAAACATATTTTCTATTTATCAGCTCGCAAACATTCTTTCCATACATAAAAAAGGTTGTGAGCATAATTTTATAGCCTATTTGTGTACATAACTATAGGCGTTATACTATAAATTAATGTTAATTTTCTAATTTGTGGAACATATATTTTTAAAATGTCTTAAAATATTCTAAATTTACATTTAAATAATAATTAAAGCAGAAGTAATGTAACGAAACTTATTTGGAAGGAGGCTCTAAATTTTATAAAAATATATAAATAAATTATTTAATTCATTTTAGTGATCTTTTTTCTTTAATGAGACCTGTGAAGAAAAGTATTATGAGGAAATCTGTATTTGCCTTTAAATGAAATGGGTATTAAATTTTTACCGTTGTTGGCCTATACGGCCATAAATGTATCAAATCTCAACTGTTTAACTAAAGTTAAAAGTACAGTGTCCTTATTGCTTATCCTAGAAATAATTAATTTGCCTAATTTGACATTCTCTTTACAGTGTATGTACCTACCAAATATCACCTCTATTTGATTTGGTGTAAATGATACAAAATCTACACCCCCAATTTTCCACCCACAGGGTTAAATTTGCCTAACAGTGAAGTCCTGCCTGTTTCGCACCCACTCGCGGTGCAAAATTTGCCAGGTGTTGGAAACCCTTTTGCTTTAAAGGTAATTATCTCTTCTCTCTAAGTGTGTTTAATTCATCTTTCTGAGTTTCTGAACATTAGCACTCTTATAATACTACTAATATACATAAATGAAGATGCAAATGGAAAACTTGTTTTGGCCCACCTTAAACTTGATGAAAAGCTTGATAAAAAACTAAATTTGACCTTGACCAGTACCTGTATAATACCCAAAAATAAGTGAATAAGTGAACAGACAAAAAAGGAACTACTCAAATTGTGAAGCTTTCTCCTATTTTTGAACTCAGTTAATAAGATCCCATTTGTTAAAATTACCACACGATATAGAAGTCCCTATAATAATTAATATAGCTCTAATGATTAAGACACAAATTGATTCAAAAAATCACACATGCGCTTGATATGTTCAATTAAAATAAATTGCGGGCTTATTCTGATTGATTACTTTTTCGTAACTGCCGAGGGGCATTTTAATTAAGAATCAGGAACCAATATTGATTTTCTAACCTAATTATTGCAGTGTAATGACATTTTGTTCTAATTTATTGGTTCAAATGCACTTTTGGATAGCTAGAGGGGTGCTTGATAGTGAAGCATGTAGAAGGCAGGCGTCTGTGAGTCATAACCATAATCTGTACGCTGTCTAGCGTATGGGGTGGTTTTATTGTGTGGGTGCATAAAAAGTAACAAGATTACCAACGAAAAATCACAAGTGCAGTCTATTATAAGTAACGAACTTTCAGAGTTTATTGACGCATTTTTTCATTCGATACAATTTTGATTGTTATTATACAGGGTGCCCCATATTAAACTACCCATTTTATTATTCGAATAAAATCCTTCTAAGTCGAGTAAAAAATGTTTTATTACACGAATTACGTACTCAAGATTTGTTCAACTTTTAAAATTCATGTCTTAAATGCCCTCAATCAACTTGAATTTTCAATTCTGAAAGCAAAATTGTTCATCACCCGGTGAAAAAAATCTTCAATTATCCCTGTAATTTCTTCTCGAAAGACCTCTTCCTTCAGATAACCCGATTTTTTTCTTCTTTGCAAGTCGCCCTGCAATAATTAAGAACTTGAAAGACCGCATTTGAGAAGAAATTACAGGGATAGTTGGAGATTTCGCCGGGTGATGAAAAATGTTGCATTCAGAATTGAAAGTTCAAGTTGATGGAGGGCGCATTTAGAAGACATGATTTTTAAAAGTTGAACAAATCTTGAGTACGTAATAAACCCCATACAATTAGCTGTACATTAGTGTAATAAAAGATTTTTTACTCGACTTAAAAGGATTTTATTCGTATAATAAAATGGGTAGTTTAATATGGGGAACCCTGTATAAAAGGAGTTGCGGTATAAAGTATATTAAATCAGTTCCTAGAAATTTTAATATCGAATATTTCTTTAGTCGAATGAATACATTCAATAGTACGCATATTTTTTTTATTGGAAAATTTTTCGTGTCAATAACCTTGCACCTTTCAGTAAATAGCATTTTCTAAATTACGTATACAGGGTAGGGTAGCCATTATTCTCGCCATTATTTATCTCCTTAAAATAGGTAACTTTTTTATTTTCAGACTTCAAAATTGGACGGAAATGTGAGAGCAATTCATTACAGTTTGGGAATTGTGGTATGTCTTCAGGTTGCTGAATTATCCTGAAAAAACTGAAAATGGTCGTTTTTAAAAATTTTAAATAACTTCGAAACCGTTAATCCTAAAAAATTTGTAAAAATTGTTATTAACAGATATTTTTGCATATAATTCAATAAACCTATTGCCATAGTATGACACTTATTTATATTCGTTAATTGTTTGTGAAATTTACTTCAAAATCATGAAAATTGTCATAGTTTTAATTCCTCAAATTTTCAAAGCAATTAAATTAAATAAATTTTCAAATTATCTATAGGTTTCTTATAGTTTAACTTAAATTAAGTTTTTCTGGCAATTTTTAATTATTAATAAATATTATCGATTTTCGGATGTGACGGCAAATTTTATCTATATAATCGGACACAAAGCACATAGGTACTTTTTTATATATTAGTCATCCCCTAAGCTTCTGTATTTGATAGATCCATCTCTCTCCTTCGATTAATGGACTGCTTTATAGGATATACTTAGAATAGTATAATAATATTTTTAAATCTATCATCTTATTAAAGTTATTTTGTTTGAACGAAGACTCTACAGAATATATAAGAATTATACCGCCATATGATCATCCAGTATTATCAATATTTTCTTCGATATAAGATGTAAGATATGTTAACGATGTTATAAATCCACCATTGAATTTTAACTAATATTTATATGTATGTATACCATGCCAAAGCCCATTCATGTTATTTTGGACAAAAAAATTATTGTAATCAATGATTTAAATTCTTCCATTTTGTTACATAAAATTTTTGTTCCGCTGTTACCTACAAACATCTGCAGTAATTAAAATTTTAAGCAATGCCAATATTTAACTTAGAAGATTAACCTAAAGCATTTAATGTGCATTTATGTAAGTTGGGAAATTTATTACCGGTATTAACTACCGGGATTTTAAATGCCTTTAAAGCTTATATAGTAATAAATCTTTCCAAAACGTCCCTGTTCATTATCTCTGTATTCTTAGTGTTTATTTACTTTCTTAAAGGTGTTACCATTTTCACGCAAAATTTCTTCAGTTGTTTAAGTTAACAGATATAATATAATCGGCTACAATGTTTAGTACTTAACGAGAGAGCTTACATGTGCACAGATGATTGGATATTGCAAGTAAAAACTAGTTAATTAGCAGAAAGTTGATGATAAGAAATGAAAGAACTTTGCCTTACCACAGAATTGATAGATCATATAATGACATTCACAATAAAACTAGTAGATCATTCACAACTACTAGTTAAAAACCTAGGTGACATTAGATATTTTGGAGCTCATCAAAGTTATAATACAGGCTCCTTCAAATCTCACGATATCGTCAGTTCATGTAAATGTACCTATAAGAGTATCATATGAGAAATATCTCATTTTTGATAAAAACAAGACTGCCGAAGACTTCTCATACCTGATTCGAAATATTGCAGTGATATACATATTATTGCGTATTCTCCATTTTTTCATAAAGTAAGGGTAATTATTTTGATTTTTTTACATTCTTTTATTGAACATGAGGATAGGATGGCTTCGAGTGGGATAGGAAAATACCCATTGAGGGAATAAAGATGAGGTTAAGTACAGTGACTAAAATACATTTTAAGCACAAATATCTAATCTTAGATTGTTGTTAAGGTTTATAAATACACGTCTAATAATTTCATCCGAGTTATTTAACAATATTTGCTATCAAAGTTTTCATGAAGGACTTTACCTAGATAATTTAAAGTTAAGTTGAAAGAAAATATATTTTCAAATTAGTTTCTTTTTTCTCTTGATGAAATAATCATGGTTCTCATTGGGCCCATTCAGATGACTCAATTGTTGTGGTGCTAAATTTGATTGATTTTCAACTTGAAAACCAATAAAAGGCATTTAAGACTCAACAATTGAGTCGACTGATTTTCTATTTTTTCGGAAATAAACGTAACGTAACGGGCCTCTTCTGAAATTTCATCCAACGACATTGACGACGAACCAGAAATTTCAGCTATCATTTGGAAATGCAATATACTATACTAATAAATCGAAGATCATTTCATCGGGTTGATTTAATAACATATTTTACTTAACTTATGAACTAATGTATCATATTTCGATGGCGTTATTTACAAACACTAAACAGGATTGGATTTAGGAGTCTCCTGAGAATAGGTGGTATTTAATATAGTTTCAAATTGAGTGCTGATAATGAAATTTATGGAAAATATTAATATCAGTTGTATATTATATTACTAGTAAATTTATTGATTCTAAAAATTCGAATAACAAGTGAAGAATAATATAAACTGTTAGCTACTTTAATAAATAATTGATGAATTTTTTCATGGGAAAATTAATTAATTTATTGAAAATATTTTAGTAGATATTACACAGTCCAAATTTTTATTGTTGCTATTCAGTAGGGTCAACACAAAATACCACAAACTTTTAGTGAGTTTAGCAATTTTAGGTTTTGGCATTATATCAGTTTTGTACAGGGTTATTAATTGTAAAGTCACCCCCTTATATGTTGTATTTTTGAGTTTAGAGAAAAAAAGTTAATACGAAAGTTGTAGATATTAGCTTACAGTTTTTAATAATGATTTGAACTTTACACAGGGATACTTTTTAGGAAAATTTGACCCGCTGCCACCCACTTGACTTCCTTACTTTTTAATTATGAAAAAAATTGTTTAAATAAAAGTTGTAGAAGTTAAAGGATAGTTTCTGAAAATGCGACCTGTTTATATATACACCCTATATATTGAAAAATGACAGCTAAAAAATTTTGGATGTGGTATATGAATACATTTTACCGTTTTATGATGGCAAAAGTGATCAAATTCAAACATAAATTTAATCGATTGTAGCAGACACCTTTTTAAATCATACCTATCCTCTTATAAATACAATATGAATAACTGGTATTAATATCCATACTCCCAGTGACGTTTGCACATGTCCAGCCTTAGACCAATTTTATGCTCTAATTGGTATAGTAACCGACATCTTTTAAGTGGTCTGCGGTGTTTCTCGTATGAATTAGTGGATCCTACCAGTTGACCAGTGCATCTTATATGGTCTTTATATACAATGCGCTAATATTTATGAGACATGCACCTATTGTTAAACGCCGCAAATGGCAGCAGTCCCGCTGTTTAATTCTTCTGGTGCATTGTCTACACTGATTTATTACTTGCCAGGGTATGAAAATACGTTTTGTGATAATTATCCCCTAACCGTGACTATTTCGAATTCTCGTTTTCTACTTGTTTTAGTCAATGGATGGAAGTTGATACGGTTTTTTACGATATGGCAATACAACTAATTCTTGTGCATTGGTATGTGTTTACTTCCATAAATTTGAATTGACAAGCAAAAAGTGGTAAAACTACACACGAAGAGAAGGTGAAGATGTTGTTTTAAGCAAATCTATTCACATGATTTTCATCTTGATCACTCAACCATGTTCAAAATTCGGCAGAAAAAAAACCAGCTAAATTGTAATTTATCATTTATCGAGTGTAGTAGTGTAGTAGATTTCCATCCTATTCTGCATATAGTTTGTCCACTTTTCATTGATTTTAAATAACATCTTATATAGATGGATGTTAAGGTAAATAGCTGCACATAAAAGTTTATCTATTCATAAAGAAGGACCACTGGTGATATGTCCAAATTTTTATTGACAATAAATAATGTTCAATCGTATATTGAATACAGATATTAGATATGTATTGTTTATATCACAAGTTTTATGAACGTCGAAAAATTGAGTATGATTTTATGTATTCTAGTTGTTTAGGTTTTATATTTCCATGAACGTTTTTGTGGTTTTCATTTATCATTCTACCAACTTTGGAACCGTATGCAACACTAGACCATAGATCAACTAGATTAATGAACATATCGAACATTACCGAATTTAAAAAATTAACCCCATGTAAGTTCATATAAGAAATAAAAAACTTTTATCACAAAAATCCTTTAGTTACCATTGATATCGAGATACGATATGCTTTGCTACATCAGAAAATAAGAATAAAATTGCAATCTCCAATCTTTTGTAATTTAATTCTTGTTGCCTGATGCTGTGCAGTAAGTCTTTCGTCAAACCAGTAGTAATTTGTGTTGTGAGTAGTGAACCATTCTTTCAGTTTATAAAAATGTCGTATCTCAGCAGCACTCATTAGGTACTCATATACGTGCGTCATTAAAAGTTTTAGCATTTCAGTTTCCACATGCACAGATTATATTTCATTGTTCAAATGGAAATCATATGAAATCACAATTAAATCACATACTCCTGACTCCTGAGTGAATTCGGATATTTTAATTAATATACCAAACCAATACAAATAAACTTAGTTCGTTAACTGAAATTAGATGTAGATTTCGCTTGTTCGCACTTTTCATATAGCCCCATAAACTACGAGAATATAAATAGCGAATAGCAAAATTCAACATTTTGCTGAGAATTGCCTAAAGATACATCAGATGGTGTAGTTGAGGTTGTAACGCTCTATTTTTATTGCGCTGTTTTCGGTCACTATATACTTACGTAATCTTTTTATTTCTACGGAAATCTCGGGCGCCAGTTCTTCAATTTTTAAGTGCAACGAACTACACTGTTTTTTTGGCTCTCCTAATTGGGAGAACAACCCTGAGTAGCGAAACAGCGGATGATACGGAATAGCCAGAGGTCGGAGCTGGAGACCTATCTAATGGATTTCGGTCATACTGCTCAAACGGGTTAATCAGAAATAAAATGTCGGAAATAATAACTCGTGAATTTTACCTCTTTAAAATAACGTATTTATTCAGGAGTAATTGGAAACAGAATAGTTTACTCTAAACCCTCCACGACTGTACAGTCGCGTATATATAAAACTATTTCAACACAATAAATAACAAGTCAAGCTGGCAAGCAAAAGTCTTTACGCGATTTTAAGGCGGAATTTTCGGAGACGTTGAATTAATGTTTTTACTGTGCACGACAAGCAAACGTACCTTTCCACCAGGAATATTATAAACGACGGGCAGTCCTTTAGTTATAGATATTTGAGGCTAAACAAAATACTGAAACATGCGGTAAGTACTGCCACAAACGTAGAGCTATTTGTTAAATGATTATCTTGAAGAATATGAGTTTTGCGAGTCAGTTCTATGCGGATCCCCTGTACATATGGCCCAATTGAACAGATATACACAGTTGATGCATATAATGACTATTTAATTTCGCGTAGGTTTTCCGGTAACCTATTATGCACTGAGGTATTTGAGATGGCCCAATTGAACAGATCTCAGCAACCGATGCATATTAGCAAACAAAAGACCAACGGAGGTATTACTAAGTAGCTCTAGTTTACTTTGGTAGCGAAATACGGCGATACTCACGGACAATAAATTATCTCAATATCTATACTCAACAGAAGGCAGTACCTGCAGAATGTAGCAGGTTGCGGTGAATTCTTACCAATATTATATTCAAAGGAATTTACTATGAAAACTCGTAGCGGTGGTACAAAAGATTTATGGGTGCGGTTTGATCGTCAATTGCTGGCGGTCGAACGGATCTGATGCGGACTATTTCGGAAGGAATCTACTGCTGGTTTTCTCGGAATGAGGATGAGCACGGAATGAGAGCGAAGTGACTGTTCTTCCCCTTTTTGTAAACTTTATGACGTATCTGTCGTGTTAAAAGAGAGGTGGTCACCGACTTTAAACGACGTACTCGGATGCATATCCCAGCGTAACTTGCAGAGGTGCAGCGGATTATGCATCTTGGTGCATCAACTCAGAACGTATCTAACCGGAAATGAGTTTCTTGTAATTTCGAGACTATGTTGCAAAAAAGAACGCGGATCAAAACGAGCAAGAATTAATAATTTTAGTAACGAATGATTTTTATTTCCGACTCGACCATTATTTATAATAATTCTCGGATTTTGTTTATACGGGGGATTGTCGAAAATTAATCAATTAATTACTTGACTGCTTGTTTACCAGCGGACTTTTTAACAACTCATTAATAACTTAACTAGAACAGAACTTACTTACTAAAACAGCGGCAGGGTGTACCCAAGTGACGGTCATATTTAAAGCAAAAATGAACATTCCTTGATCGGAAAAATCACTTCGTTACAAGGTAAATAAGAGAATAGCAAACAGACTGGTAACCCAAGAAAATGATATCACATCTTTTGAACCACTAATAAATGACGCTTTGAAAAATATTAAGGGTATTTTTCTATTGGCACCGTCGACATAGAAAGAATGTCAGAACGTACAAGGTACAGTTATGTTTTCATTCATTGAGTTCTTCTAAAGGCAATAATTGTTCGTATTACCTTGGCACTTTAAATTATCATTCTAGAAGTTTGGAAGATATCAGGTGATGATGATACCCCACCAAGTAATCTTCTTCAATGACAAAAAACTATTCCGCATAAATATTGTTTTACAACGACGTATATTTCAAGAAAGACAACTCGAAACAAGCCCAGAAAACAAAAATGAAATGAGTTCCAAAAATATTCACACCGAATCGTATTTATTGGTTCAGTTTACAACTAAAAAGTCTAGCTACTGACTGGTGTATGTTGCTGTTGCACAAAGTGAATTAGAGGAAGGAGATGAGGTAAAAGTTCAAAGTGTGTGAACTAAATAATAAACAAAAGCTTGCAAAGCAGACGAAAGAGATATTCCATATGTAAAATTTAAATTTTCAATAAGAAATAACTATTATCAGTTCGATAAAGACGTTGGACAAGGACAAGGATTTTTTATTTACCTAGTTTTTTTATTTTGTTTTCCAAAGGGATTTTCTGTTTTATTTTCTGTTAATTATAACTCCTAATAAAAACTATAGAATTGCAACATTTTTCGGTTTTTTAAGAAAGTGAATAATTTTAGGTTAAATTAAAGTCACAGTGAGTATATTTTCTCGCAACAGAGCAATTATAGCATATGATATTGTTATGCACAATGGTTTAATCAGATGCATTTCTCTATGTAATATGAGTCGTCGTCGTCATAATAATTCACCGACACAGAGAACCTTATATTATTCTCATCTGCTCAATAGTAATACTTTTCAACTTAACTCTTAACTTGGTAATCTGAATTTCAAAACGTTTGTACGCAAGGGCTTGATAATCTCGATTTGATAGGCGTTGCGAATTCGCCACGAGTTGACGATACGTTGCGCTTTTTGCAGAAAAGCACTATTTCCGGTGAAATTGTATCCTGTTTTATCGTATACGTATATCACCCTCTGTTCCGAAGACACTAGGGGGTTAACTTTATAGTGCACTCTATTTGACAAAATAAACAACGTTGCCCATATTTATTTAACCAAATATACACTGTGGGTAAAAAAATACGAAACAAAGTTTTTATTAACTTTTTTATTAATAAATCGTTCAATTATTAAGCGGTAAATGTCACTGGATAGCCAAAACTATAGGATAATTTAATAATATATTTTGAATGTAAATGAATCAAAATGAGGAAAGTATTAACACAATGCCAATATTTTAATGTAGTTGGTTCTTGTTTATGTCCTTTTTGCTCTTTGTTTAGAAAAATTGCAATTTTGCAACCGTTTAAGTTTAAAGATGTTTGTTTTTATGCAGCACATATCATTGAATAACCAAGACTTGGTCTTTATATCCATTTCGTTCTCAAAATATTTTTTATTTGGAAGGCCTATGTAAATATCGCAATAGAGGTGCATTTTATGAAGATAAAACAAGCATCCCTTTTTTGTTTAAAAATGATGGTTAAATAAAAAATTTGCAATGGAATTATAAATGAACAAAGTACAAAAAAGTTATGATTCTGTTAAACCAAGATAGCCTTCTATGTGATACACCAAAAATGATAGCATATTCGATTTTCTCACGTCAAAAAACCTAATTGTACCGACTTTTATGTTTATGTGTGAAAAAATAACTGAAATATAACAACATTACTGAATTATTTTTATAACTTTAACACCCTATATCTCGCTAAGTATTTATATTTGACCCCCAGTTATTAGGCAAAAAAATTATATTTTCCACTACTTATCTCCGAGACAGTCCGCATCAGTTCAAGATCAGTTCCAGATCAAGCCGCATCAATCCAAAACTATCACCGTTCCGTAACCGCCGCTCCGACTTATATTAATAAATTTTCTTGAAAATATTATTGGTAAGAATACACCGTGGTCCGCTACTATCCGTCCGTACCGCCTTCAGTTAAGTATAGATATTCAGAGATCTTATTGTTCGTGAGTGCCGCTCTATTATACTACTAAATGAAACTAGAGCTAATTAGTAATTCCACCGTTGGTCCTTTGTTTCATAAAATATGCATCGGCTGGTTAGATTTGCTCGATCGGGCAATCTTTAAAGCTCCAATGCATAAAGTTTTACCAGAAAACTTAACTTACGAAAAATAGTCATTGGCAAATAGCTCTACGTTTGTGGTAGTAGTTCGCCGTAAAACCCTTTGTATAGACAAGAATATCTATAGCTAACCGACTGCCCGCCGTTCATACTATATCCTGTTGGAAATCCGTTTGCTTGCCGCCCGAAATCGTTTCAAGCCGAAACAGACACCGGTTATTCAAACTCACCGTCTACCGAAATAAAATTGATTGCTAGCCCGCCTATTTATTATCGTTATCAAATTTGTACATACACGACTGCAAAGTCTCTGAAATATCTGATTTATTGATTTGTTCATTACTGTTTTAATAAATAGGTACATTGGTGTACATAGGTAAAATTCACGAGTTATTATTTCAGTTATTTATTTCTAATTAACCCGTTTGAGAAATTGTCCAAGTCCAGTTGACAAGACAATCATCTTAAGACCTCTGGAAATAACCGTATATCCATCTGTTTATAGCTACCCCTAAACGTTCTTCCCTTGGAGAACCAAACAAGTGCTGTTCCTTGTACTTAAAAATAAGAAACTGGCTCCCGAGTGTTACAAAGCCAGAGAGTTCTGTTTGTAAGCAGCCAGTTACAAACAGTACAGGTTACGTAAGTAGACGTCGTCACAAGTGCATGTACAATATTACCCATTCCTTATGAATCACCTTGTATCAATATACAAAATGACAAAAAATCAGCATGGATTTCGTAGTGGAATGTCTACTACTCCGGCTGCACATTCATTCTACGAGCATATTTTGAATTTTATTGAGGCAGGCGAATGGCCCGTTAGTAGGTATGGGGTCACTTGAGGCAGGGCTCCGCTGCGCCCCCAGAATAGGGGCCCCTGTGCTCCGTAGGGCTCCGCTGCGCCCCCAGATTGGGGCCCCCGTGCTCCGTAGGGCTCCGCTGCGCCCCCAGAATGGGGCCCCGTGCTCCGTAGGGCTCCGCTGCGCCCCCAGAATGGGGCCCCCGTGCTCCGTAGGGCTCCGCTGCGCCCCCAGAATGGGGCCCCCGTGCTCCGTAGGGCTCCGCTGCGCTCCCAGAATGGGGCCCCCAGAATATGTGTTGCGGGTTGCCTAACTTAACGTACCCCCCGTAGGGCCCCTCTGACCTATGGCCCCCCTTAGGGCTCCGCTGCGCCCCCTGAATGGGCCCCCAGAATATGTGTTGCAGGTTGCCTAACTTAACGTACCCCCAAAGGGCCCCTCTAACCTATGGGCCCCCCTTAGGGCTCCGCTGCGCCCCCTTAAGGGGCACCCAGAATATGTGTTGCGGGTTGCCTAACTTAACGTACCCCCAAAGGGCCCCTCTAACCTATGGGTCCCCTTAGGGCTCCTCTAACCAATGGGTCCCCAGTAGGGCTTTCCTCCCCAACTTAACGTACCCCAAAGGGCCCCTCTAACCTATGGGTCCCCCGTAGGGCTTACCTCACCAATGGGTCCCCAGTAGGGCTTCCCTCACCAATGGGTCCCCCGTAGGGCTTACCTCACCAATGGGTCCCCCGTAGGGCTTCCCTCACCAATGTAGTGCCCCTCTAATCAATGTAGGGCTCCTCTCACTAATGTATGGGGCTCCTCTCACCACTGGGCCCCGTAGGGCTTCGCATCCCCATAGGGCAGTCAAAAATTCACCTCAGCCGTCAAAAATTTGTCGCTCACAGCTGTCAAAAATTCGTAATCGTCTAGGGGCCCCCCTTTGCGCTGTCAGAAAAATCTATAACCTCATAAGAAAAGCAAGCGCAGCAGATTTCAAATATGTTTATCAAAGATGGTTTAAAATTTTTTTTTTTCTCGAGATATTTTTAGTAGTGCCTTTTTGGTTTTGAAATTTTTATCGGTGCGTAGATTTTTGTAATGAAAAAAGTTGTAGCCTGTGTGGTGATTCGAACCGCTGTGACCCTACAACATTCAGCGCCTTAACCGCTAGTCCATCAGGTAATTTCTAAAACTGTATTATAATGTATGCATAATAAAATTATTTTAAAAGCGTCACGTTACCTATATGTGAGAGAGCAGCGCCACAATTGACTGTTTCATGAACTAATTCAGATCACTGGATTACTGCAAACGATTAACACATACAAATATGCTACGGCGAATAAACAATTGATATCATTGAATAGGTATGGTATGCGAAATCTCTTAATTAGGTTAACGAGTTCAATCTTATCACCATAAGGCGCATGGCGTGATTCCTCTTATCTACAGGGGTCACAGGTTAGTATGCATTTAGGTGTGATTTTAAATTATTAATTTCTCAATGTAATTATTTAACAAAAATATCAATATTTATGAATTAAAAATATGCCAAAGAGTTACTGTCACCCAAAAACGAAAGTATTGCATCAAATTCATAGTGATGTACCGCTTTCCTTATTTTAATACGACAAAAATACAAAGTACCCTATAATTTACTAGGTACTACAATTTCAAACATTTAATGTGAGTTATAGAAAACTGCCGCCTGTAGCAAATGAACGAAGTATTTTCAGAAAGTAATATACAATTTACCAAAAAATACTGTATTACGATGGTATTTCACAGGTGTTTGCAAGGTGTTATCGCGCGCGAGACAATTTTCTAAGAATTCTGGAATGTTCTTATCTGGGAGGCTATAAATAGATAGAGGGCAAAGGGTATTCATTTTAGTTCATCGATAACCAAGCTCTTGCAACGTGTGTTATCTAATTAGTTTATTAATTATTAATTAATTGTTTTTCATATCAGTGAAACGTGCTAATTTAAAAAGGTGAGTATTTAATACATGGCTTCTGGGGAATCAAATTAAAACTCTCGTATTTATCTAATAAGTTAGTAACAATTTGATAAATTTATGTAATAGAAGACTATTTTAAATTTCTTATATATCATTTTTTACAAATTTTAATATTACATAACTGATCATTTTATTAACGTAAAAATTTGTATAAAAAACAATTTGATTGAAAAAAATACACATTGCTTAGTGCATAATTGCATATTTTAATATTCTGATATATTTTAAACAATTTTTACATCATTTTTAAGAGATTCACTAACTTTGCACAATATTGCACAATTATTGGTAATATACCTGTCTGCAAGTGTTATCTTGAGCTACGAGACAATTTTCTAAGAATTCTGGAATGTTCTTATCTGCGAGGCTATAAATAGAAGAAAAAGACAGAATTTTATTCATTTTAGTTCATCGGTAACAAACTTATTGCAACCTGTGTTATCTAAATAGTTTATTAATTGTTTTTATCAGTGAAGCGTACTAACATAATTTTAAAAGGTGAGTTATTTAATTTGTGGAGTAATAAATTAAAGCTCTCATATTTTTCTAGTAACAATCTAGTAAATTTATAGAATTGTTTTTTTTTTTATAAATTCTTATAGCAATTTTAATTTCATTTTAAACAATTTTTTATTTCTTATATCCTTAAGGGAAATACTTTAGCATATCCTTTAGATGAGCAAGCTATCATATTTCTACAAATTTTATTAACGTAAATATGGTTTGTATAAAAACAATTTGATTGAAAAAAAAAATATTATTAACATTAGCATAATAATAATTGCATATTTTAATATTGTTCTGATTTTAAACAATTTGTAGATCATTTTTTAAAGATTCACTAACTTACTATGTATCCATACTTATCTGAAAACAATTCGACTATATCGGTTACTTAAAAGTAGGGTTTAACAATTTTGATATGATTTTATTAATTCGATTTGTGAATTTCTTACTTTTTATTTCTTATAACAAAAATATATATTTTCAATTTTACAGTGTTTATTTTCACTATAAAAATTCACACCATAATTACGTGATCTATTTCAGGTTACATCTCACCGCTACTTATCGGTCCAGTATTAATAAAACCAGAGAAAACGTCTTGTCGGTCTTTCGAACGAGTTACTGTTACCAGAGAGAGAAAAATGGAAAAATGTATTATTGCAAGAGACTTTGTGAAGAAGGTGCGTCGCTTCAATTTAACTGGGCGCAACCTCGAATTTAAATTGAAGCCTGTTCCAGTGGACGTGGAGCCAACAAGTTGGGTTAGAGATGCTATTAATCAGGTAATTGACAGAGGAACCGAGGGACTTGCTCCAGGTGACAAGGTGGGGTTCTCTTTTTCCTCAAGAGATTTCCAAAGAGGCGAAGGATGGATTCGCTTCAAACCTATGGAGAAAATTACTTACGATGATGTCTGGGGAGTTATCGCCGGCGTCTATCAGTCCAATTCCACCGGCCTCAATACTGACACTTTTTGTCTTGGGGTGACGTCAGTAAAAATGCCAGCAGGGAAAGGAAAAGGCCGTCGCTACAACACCTTTGAGGAGGAGTGCGACAAGAGACGTGGAATCATAGTTATAAACAATAAAGACAATATGTGCTTACCCAGGGCATTAGTGATGGCTATGGCGTGTGTAAATAAGGACAAGGACCAATCCAAAGTACGTAAAGACACTGAAAAGATTCAGACTCAAAGAGCTCGTCAATTGTGCGACGATGCAGAGGTTGTTATTCCGGAGGAAGGGTGCGGTATCCCCGAACTACAGCAGTTCCAGCAGCATCTACAAAATTTCAAAATTGTGGTTTACAACTATGGGACAAAGGGACGCGATACTATCTTCAAAGGAGCCGCAGAAGGTCCCTCATTAAATTTACTTTATCACGAAGGCCATTTTAATGTAATAACTTCCCTTACTTCAGCCTTTGCTTGTGTTTACTTCTGTGAAGAGTGTCATATCCCCTACAACGTTAAAAATAAACATAGATGTGGTGGAACGTGCCCTAGCTGCCAGCAAACCCCCGCTTGTCCGCAGGCTTTAAACATCACATGTCAGGACTGTAAACGGTCCTTCAGGGGTCAGAACTGTTACGACAATCATAGGAAGCCTGGGTCTATGGGAAAAAGCAATGTCTGTGAGAAGATTAGAAGGTGTGAACAGTGCTATAAAGTGGTGCAAAGCGACAGACAACATACATGCGGCGAGGTATTTTGCAAAATATGCAACAGCCACGTACCGGCAGACCACTTGTGTTACATACAGCCTGACACAGGAAAGCCAAAAATCAAGGACACTCTCTTTGTATTCTACGATCTGGAAACACGACAAGAAAAGGTACTAGAAGACGGTTCTCTCCAACATCAGCCTAATCTATGTGTTTTCAAACAGTGCTGTGACGAATGTATGGAGACAGACATTAAAATGTGTCAAAAATGTGGGCCTCGACTACAGGTTGTCAAGGGGGCAGATCCAGTGGCATCATTTATGCATCACCTCCTAACCATAAGGAAAAAATTTAAGCAGATAGTAGTCATAGCGCACAACGGTCAAGCTTTCGATCATCAGTTCTGCCTAAACTACATACTGACAGAAACAGATTTGAAGCCCGATCCAATTATGCGTGGAACCAAAATTATTATGATGGCTGTGGGGAATATAAAATTTCTAGACTCCCTCAATTACTTTCCCATGGCCCTCTCTAAACTGCCAAAGGCGTTCGGTCTTGGCGAAGGATTTAAGAAAGGTTACTTCCCCCACCTCTTCAACACAGAGGAAAATGCCAACTACGTCGGACCTTTACCTTCTATCGATTACTATGACCCCGATAATATGAAGTCAGATGCTAGAGAAACCTTCCTCAAGTGGTACGAGGAACATAAAGATGACGAATTCGATATGCAACGCGATTTGGTCGAATATTGCGTATCGGACGTTCAAATTTTGACGGAAGCCTGCCTCAAATTCAGACAGCAACTAATTGACACAGGAAACGTCTGCCCCTTCACCGAAGCCTGTACTATAGCCTCCGCGTGTAATAAGGTATTCCGCCGCAATTTCCTTAAACCCAACACTATTGGCATCATACCAAAGGGTGGTTATAGATGGCGTGATAACCAGAGCAAAATAGCCATCCAGTGGCTTGTGTGGGAAGAACAGAACAGAGACATTAACATTGTTCACGCAGCAAAACAACAAGAGGCCCGAGTTCAAGGAGTCAAAGTAGACGGGTACTGTGAGGAAACCAATCAAATATTTGAATTCCATGGCTGTTACTATCACGGGTGCCGCATATGTTTCAAGCATAACAGAGACGATCCCCTACACGAAGATCCAACAACCACATTAAATTCTCGCCACGAGTCTACGGTAGCCAAAACTGAGCGACTGAGAGAATTAGGTTACGAGGTTATTGAAATGTGGGAGTGTCAATTTAGAAGGCAGATGAAAGACAATAAAGAACTAGAAGAACATATCGAAGGACATCCTCTACTTACTAATACACCCCTCAATCCTAGAGATGCGTTTTATGGAGGTCGAACAGGAAACACTTATGAATATTACAAGTGTGGTCCAGGGGAGAAAATAAAATACGTAGATGTCTGCAGTCTCTACCCATGGGTCTGTAAATATGGTAAATTTCCTATAGGACACCCCAAAGTTTATGTAGGAAACGAATGTCCTAAAGATATTAACAAAATCGAAGGGGAAATAAAGTGCAAGATCTTACCACCACAAGACCTCTACCATCCTGTACTGCCCACGAAGATGAACGATAAACTCATGTTCGTCTTGTGTCGTACCTGTGGACAAACAATGAACCAATCACCATGCCAACATACAGCAGAGGAGAGAGCTCTAACGGGGACTTGGGTGATAGATGAGGTGGTGAAGGCTCTTGAGAAGAGTTATGAGATAGTAGAGATTTATGAAATTTGGCAGTATGACATGGAGCTAGGAGGCTTGTTTGCCGCTATGATGGACAAGTTCATTAAAGTTAAGCAACAGGCTTCCGGCTGGCCTAAAAATTGCTCTACGAAGGAACAGAAAGATCGGTACATCGAGCAGTTTCTGCAAAGGGAAGACATTAAATTGGAATTTGCCGAAATCGTTGAAAATCCAGGGCTTCGTTCTCTGGCTAAGCTAATGTTAAACAGTTTTTGGGGTAAGTTTGGTCAAAGAGAGAATCAACCAAAGACAGCTATCGTACGCAACCCCGAAGAATTCTTCAACATGTTAGCTAATCCTGGAATATATGTTAATGGTGTGCTTCCAATTAATGATGATACGCTGATAGTTAACTGGGAGCATAGAGAGGAGGCCGCTGACTCACTAACAACAGTCAATGTCGTAATTGCTGCTTTTGTAACAAGTCAAGCACGCCTTAAACTTTACAGCTATCTTGAACAGCTGGGAGACAGGGTGCTATATTATGATACTGACTCTGTAATATATGTGTCGAGGGACGGAGAATTCGATGTTCCTGACAACGCCTTAGGGGTACGAGATTTGAAAGTGTTTGGAAAAATTCCCCGAAGGTGCCTGGATACTGGCTGGGGTTAGTTAAGTGACCACCACAAATTTATATATTAAAAAAAAGTTGTTGGGCGCCAGTGGCAGCGTGTTAACTAGATCTCGATCCCGGGTTTAATGTGATTGATCTCAGGGTGTGTTGCTTAATCAACAAAGGAGTTATAGTACTTGCACTTACCTTATAATGAAGGTCTAAGGTGAACTTAAAAAATGATAGCACTGGCACTTGAGCTTTATATGAATTGCAACCGGTGTAACCGGAAGGGTTCACCATTAATGACTGGACTAGTAAAAAATATTGGAATAAATTCCTAGCTCTGTTTGATGTTAATATATTTGGCCTTGACCACCTGAAAGTTGGACGGGTTACTTCAGTTACACATCACATCAACATAAACAGTTTAATACAATAAGCCATTAACAATATAAAATAAATGCTCTATGATTCTATAAGTAGCCAATGTAACAGTATCAGTCGATCGCGATACAGTTTTATGCCAGGCGGCAATGTCAATGTTCTAATTCAATAGCCAATAAATAGTTCTCTTACCCTCTTGGAGTAAGGTTACGTCTCGCTTTGATAATCCTGAGCGTTACAGAAGACTCACTAGGGCTTAACACGACGTAAGTATTGGTTTAAAGAAGCACGCACTAGATACACAGTAGTATTTGTTGAAAGTTCGAAAAAATCCTCGGCAGCGGACACACACGTCCAATACGAGTATTTATTGAAAAAGTCTTAACTACGGACACACACGGTCAATGCGCGTATATGTAGAAAAATTCTTGACTACGGACACACACGGTCAATACGAGTATGTGTAGAAAAATTCCTGACTACGGACACACACGGTCAATACGAGTATTTGTAGAAAAATTCCTGACTACGGACACACACGGTCGATACGAGTATATATATAGAAAGGTTCGTAAAGTGTAGTGGTAGGTTATGAACACCTCACACTCGCGATGGTTTACACACGAATGAGTTAAAGTAGGGTTATGTTGTATACCCTTCACAGCGAACACACAAGCACAAGGTAAGCACTCGAGATGATGATACGCGTATGAATGTTCAAAGCTAAACGACGCCGACGCTTAATGGTGACGAGTTTATAAGAAGCAGTTCACAGCGAACACACACGCACAAGGTTAGCACTCGCGTTGGTTATTACACGTATGAGTTGTATTTGATTAAGATTAGAAACACTTCACAGCAGACACACACGCACAAGGTAAGCACTCGCGATGGATGACACACGTATGAAGGTTCAAAGCTAAACGACGCCGACGCTTAATGGTGACGAGTTAGTTTCTGGAGAAGAACCGACGTTGATGTTATGAATGCTCGGCGGGAACTCAATATTCCCAAAATTTGGTTTTTCTTTTATAGTAAAAATCAGAACGAAATTTTGTTCTAGAAGGTTTAAACGTAAATAATTTCAAAAGGCCCCTATCACGTGACAAAAATTAAATAAAATTTTTCTTAAAATCCCTATAACTGAAGTCTTCTGTACTTTTGATTAAAATTTTTTGTATGGGGGTCTAGTACACCCCCCCACCATGATGTGGCTGTAATAATTTAATCCTCAGTGGGCACATAACACCCCCCCACCGAGATTGGCTTTTGGCGATGGCGTTTGCTATCCTTGGCTGTTGGATAGAAATCGATGAGCTTAAAAAGTAATATATAAGAAAACTTAAGATTAGCTTATTCTAGGTCGGATCTAAAAAATTTTAAACCCTACTAAATATATGAACTAACTGTTTAATGATTATATAAGAATGTCAGCCCTACTAAATATGAGAACTCGCGGTTATTTCATTTGGACATTAGCGTAACCGACATTATATGGGGACTATTCGGAGTCCGATGATTTGATGACAATCCTATTGGTACGTCGTTTTCGCCGAATAGGCATTCGTGCTGGAACTGACATCTGTTGCTGACTAGTTGCCGACAAACCAGGCTTAAGCGATTGGCTTTCGGATTGTGGCTGACTAGGTGCCGACGAACCAGACATATGTGTTTGGCTCTCGGATTGTGGCTGACTAGGTGCCGACGAACCAGACATATGTGTTTGGCTCTCGGATTGTGGCTGACTAGGTGCCGACGAACCAGACTTAAGTGTTTGGCTCGCGGATTGTGGTTGAGGACGACATCGCGCTACTTCCCTTAGTAGTGGACGTAATAACTCTGATTGTGACTCTACGGTTCCTGACTCTGAAGTTGAGCCAGGTCGTGTTGTTACTCGGTCTAGGCGAGGTTTTCTAAGGGGTAATGCCAATGTTGGAATTGGGCTTGTAATGGGGGATGCCAATGTTGGAATTGGGCTTGTAATGGGGGATGCCAATGTTGGAATTGGGCTTGTAATGGGGGATGCCAATGTTGGAATCGGGCTTGTAATGGGGGATGCCAATGTTGAAATTGGGCTTGTAATGGGGGATGCCAATGTTGGAATTGGGCTTGGAGGAGGTTCCGGTAACGGAAGGTCCTCATCAGACGATGTGTCTGGGGAGCTGGTTTCAGTCTCATGATGAATATCCCTCTCTGGAACCTTTGGCGCAGGTCTCAAGTGGTCCACATGTACATCTGTGCGATGTCGTCCCTTTTGCACTGTATAAATCTCGTCAGAGACTTTACGAACGACTGGGTGTGGCCCTTGCCACGCTGGCTCAAAAGTGTTTTTGTGAGGTCGAAGGTTTTTCACCATGACTTGGTCATGTTCTCGAAACTGAATTGGGGTCGCTTTGTCTCGTGGGGCGTATCGCTCTTGATAGCCTGTTTGGGTTCGTCGAGCCTGTTCCAGGCGATCCTGTGGGGAAATTCCAGCTAAACGTTCGCGCTCGGCTAAGTATGCTGGTGTATCCCAGTCGCCAGGCGCTGGGGGTTCGAAGCCAAACATCAGGCAAGCTGGTGTCTGTTTTGTAGCGGCGTTTTGCCGGTTCCTAATCACTTTTAGGGCCGGTGCCACGTACAAGTCCCAAGTGTTGGGAGGTTTACTTAATAACAGAGTTTTCATCACCTTTTTTAAATCTTGTACTTTGCGTTCAACAGGATTTGCCCGTTGATGGTAAGCAGCTACGTACTGTATGCTGATTCCCTGTTCGGCACACCAGAGTACATATTCTCTGCTTTTAAAATGACCACCATTATCGGATAAAATCTTTCTGGGGGTACCATATCGTGCTGTTAAGTTCTCCAAGAATCCAACCACCGTTGGTCCGTTAACTGCGGGGTATACAGAGGCTTCTGTCCACCGAGTCAATATGTCTTCCACCATGATGACATAACGGTTTTTTCGTTGATGGGTTTCCTGGTAGGGCCCCAGAATGTCGATACTGAGTACTTCGAATGTATGTTGCGGCGATGTTGCTCTGAAAGGGGCATGCGGCTGCAATTGCCTCCCCTTTACAGTCTTACAGACCAAGCATTCCCGGAGTTGTTTCCGGACATGGTTATCCATGCCCTTCCAATAGTAACCCCGCTTGATTTGTCTAAGAGTTTCGGTTATGCCTGGATGAGCAGCTGCTTCACGAACATGGTAGTGGTTAATGACTTCTGTTATGGCATTTTTGGGGACCACAAGGCGTTTTCCCTCGTTAGTTGTCCTCCATAATAGGTCGTCTTGTACCAGATAATGAGCGTAGAACGCTTGCTCTTCCTCCTCTTCGGGTTCTTGCTCTGCATCTCGAATCCGCTCCCATCTGTCAAGATTGAATCGTATCTGCCGTGAACGCCCTTGTGCACGGGATACATCTTGCATTAAGGCTGCGTGAGTTACAGCATTCACCTTCAGAGTTGGTGTGAATTTGGGCATAAGTAGCCGATCTTCATCGGGTGGTTTTCGTATTTTGTCATCTAATCTAGGCAGTGGCCTAGTTGCGTATTCCCCTCCGCATTGTTGAATCATCGCAGGTTCCATAGGAAGCGTTTCTCTAGTGGCGGGTATTCCGAGCAACGGGTAAATGGACGCAACAGACTGCTTAGGCAGTGGCTGGGTTGCTGGCTCCATTCCGCATCGTGGAATCGCCGTTAGTCCGACGTAGAGTGTATCTTCATTGGCTGGCAATCCTAACAACGGGTGAGTGAAAGCAATAGGTTCCAAGCTAGTGGTTGTTGATGTTGTAACTTGAGTTGGAACTTCCGCGAATAGATCTGCGAATTCGTGAAATAAAGGTTTTAGTTCACTGGCGTATTCGACTGGGATCTCCAATTCGGGATGTAGTTCTTGTGGTAGTTCGGTTTTTGGCACAGCGTGATTCCAATACGCGGTCAGTCGTTGTTGTCGTCCAAATTTTATACATTGTCGAGCGTAGTCAATGATGACATTTTCCTGCTGTAAAAATGGGCCGCCAAGCATGACCTCCTCGCTTAGATTGGGTAGTGCGAAAAACTTATGTGTTGTAGAAACACCTTGTATCGTTACTGCTAGCTCCGTTTCTCCTACTGATAATATTTTGTCTCCGTTGGCTAGTGTGATAGTCGGATGAGCCCTGTCATTAATGACCATGTTCACTAGGCTTGATCGGATTATATTACCAGTAGCGCCGGTGTCGATGAGTGCTTGACACTCATGGCCAGCAATACTTATGGTTAATCTAGGCAGTGGCCTAGTTGCGTATTCCCCTCCGCATTGCTGAATCATCGCAGGTTCCATATGAAGCGTTTCTCCAGTGGCGGGTATTCCGAGCAACGGGTAAATGGATGCAACGGACTGCTTAGGCAGTGGCTGGGTTGCTGTGTCCATTCCGCATCGTGGAATCGCCGTTGGTCCGACGTGGAGTGTGTCTTCATTGGCTGGCAATCCTAACAACGGGTGAGTTAAAGCAACAGGTCCAAGCTAGTAATTGTGGAGGTTGAGTCCATTTCGCCTTGTGGAGTCGTCACAGGTCCGACGTAGAGTGTGTCTCTAGTAGCTGGCAATCCTAACAACGGGTAGATGGGTGCAACGGACTGCTTAGGCAGTGGCTGGGTTGCTGACTCCATTCCGCATTGATGAATCATCGCAGGTTCGACGTAGAGCGTTTCCCTAGTGGCTGGCGATCCGAGCAAAGGGTGTGTGGATCCAACTGGTTCCGAGTTCTCCCTCCCAAGGGGGGAAGACTCGTTTAGTGCTGACTGGGAGCTGTGTTCGGGCCGTTTGGGGGAGGTAAGGAGGCTGTGGCTCCCCGGGCCCCTTCGGAGTTTCCCGATACCTTGTAATTTTGATTAGCATTTCGCTGATTCCCTTGGGAATAGCGTTGTTGCCTTGTAGGACAGTCCTTGTAGAAATGCCACTGTTCTCCGGGGCAATACCTGCACGGAGATGGGGGTCCAGTAGTGTTCCTATTGGTGACCATATTTCTAGCTGGGGGATCTGTCGCTAGTTTTGTTGAGCGGAATGTCTTAGTGACATCCACTTCGCTGAGGTCAGCTTCAATCAATGTGGCTATGCTGGTTAATTCGTCCAGACTGCGCAGTTGATGCCCACGCAGACGCGAACGAATGTCTGGAAGCAGCTGATCCAAAATGACTTCTAGCTGTAATACCTCAGGCTTGTAGGGGTCGACTCGTTGAAACAAATTGGCTTTTTTTGTAATGAACACGCCTACGGGTTCATCTTTAATCTGCTTCGAACCGTACAGTACCGTCATTACGCGTGTGATACGCGATACTGAATTGAAATTATTCAAGAACCTTTCCTCAAAGGCGCGAAAACTGGGTAAAATGGTTTTGTAAGGCTCGTGCCATTTTTTAGCCGCGCCACGTAGTAAATCCGAGATTACTGCCAGCTTGTCGCGATCTTCCCTTATATTTTGCCGAGCAAAATATTCCTCTGTTTGCTGAATAAACCCTTCTGGGTCTTCGTGGTCCAGTCCTGAAAAAGTTGGGGCGCTTAACAGACGGTCATGTCGGTTGACTGGTTGTGCAGCGTTTGCCATTGTTTGCTTGAATGTATTTGCCATTGTCTCGGCCATTTGCCGGAAAAAGGCTTCAAATTGCGGCACAGGCGCATCCATGATGGGTACTTCCTGAGCTCGGGGACGTATTATCGGTGTTGGTACCGCATTAGTTTGATCAGGATTGACGTTTGGTACATCTTCCACCAGTGAACGCACATGTTGCGTCATAATATTTTGCATTAGTTCTGTATCCAGCCGGTCAATAAGACGTTCTGGAACGATGGGTGTCATCCCTGGACTCGGAGGGCACACAGAAATACGAGATAAATCCATGTTGTCCGTGTTGGGATGTGTTGGTTGTATACAGTTAATATAATCGGCGTCCCAGCTGACACGAGATGGTCCGTGGATGTGGCCGACGTTCGTTGTTTGTTTATCGTCAAAATAAGTAATCGTTGTACACTCGGAACTGCTCGTTGAAGTGTCGCTCATAAAAAGTTGGTCACCGCTGATTGGTCGATACGTGGGATCAGTCATTCCTAATCGGCCGACGCACCGCTTCTTCGGGTTGACGCACACGTTCTACGCGCACCGTAACGTTTGACAGTCGAGTTTCAGTCTTTGAGGTTAGAAGTGCAAGTAACTCTTTTTTGTTGTAGCTTTTGATTCGTTGAATAACTCTTTATTCAGCAAGGCCCCTAGTTGGGCTCGCCATGACAACGCCTTAGGGGTACGAGATTTGAAAGTGTTTGGAAAAATTCCCCGAAGGTGCCTGGATACTGGCTGGGGTTAGTTAAGTGACCACCACAAATTTATATATTAAAAAAAAGTTGTTGGGCGCCAGTGGCAGCGTGTTAACTAGATCTCGATCCCGGGTCGTACTTAATGTGATTGATCTCAGGGTGTGTTGCTTAATCAACAAAGGAGTTATAGTACTTGCACTTACCTTATAATGAAGGTCTAAGGTGAACTTAAAAAATGATAGCACTGGCACTTGAGCTTTATATGAATTGCAACCGGTGTAACCGGAAGGGTTCACCATTAATGACTGGACTAGTAAAAAATATTGGAATAAATTCCTAGCTCTGTTTGATGTTAATATATTTGGCCTTGACCACCTGAAAGTTGGACGGGTTACTTCAGTTACACATCACATCAACATAAACAGTTTAATACAATAAGCCATTAACAATATAAAATAAATGCTCTATGATTCTATAAGTAGCCAATGTAACAGTATCAGTCGATCGCGATACAGTTTTATGCCAGGCGGCAATGTCAATGTTCTAATTCAATAGCCAATAAATAGTTCTCTTACCCTCTTGGAGTAAGGTTACGTCTCGCTTTGATAATCCTGAGCGTTACAGAAGACTCACTAGGGCTTAACACGACGTAAGTATTGGTTTAAAGAAGCACGCACTAGATACACAGTAGTATTTGTTGAAAGTTCGAAAAAATCCTCGGCAGCGGACACACACGTCCAATACGAGTATTTATTGAAAAAGTCTTAACTACGGACACACACGGTCAATGCGCGTATATGTAGAAAAATTCTTGACTACGGACACACACGGTCAATACGAGTATGTGTAGAAAAATTCCTGACTACGGACACACACGGTCAATACGAGTATTTGTAGAAAAATTCCTGACTACGGACACACACGGTCGATACGAGTATATATATAGAAAGGTTCGTAAAGTGTAGTGGTAGGTTATGAACACCTCACACTCGCGATGGTTTACACACGAATGAGTTAAAGTAGGGTTATGTTGTATACCCTTCACAGCGAACACACAAGCACAAGGTAAGCACTCGAGATGATGATACGCGTATGAATGTTCAAAGCTAAACGACGCCGACGCTTAATGGTGACGAGTTTATAAGAAGCAGTTCACAGCGAACACACACGCACAAGGTTAGCACTCGCGTTGGTTATTACACGTATGAGTTGTATTTGATTAAGATTAGAAACACTTCACAGCAGACACACACGCACAAGGTAAGCACTCGCGATGGATGACACACGTATGAAGGTTCAAAGCTAAACGACGCCGACGCTTAATGGTGACGAGTTAGTTTCTGGAGAAGAACCGACGTTGATGTTATGAATGCTCGGCGGGAACTCAATATTCCCAAAATTTGGTTTTTCTTTTATAGTAAAAATCAGAACGAAATTTTGTTCTAGAAGGTTTAAACGTAAATAATTTCAAAAGGCCCCTATCACGTGACAAAAATTAAATAAAATTTTTCTTAAAATCCCTATAACTGAAGTCTTCTGTACTTTTGATTAAAATTTTTTGTATGGGGGTCTAGTACACCCCCCCACCATGATGTGGCTGTAATAATTTAATCCTCAGTGGGCACATAACATTCCCACCGGAGAATTTATTGGTGATATGACAGATGAATTAGAGAACTATGGACCTGGCTCGTATATCACAGAGTTTGTATCTGGAGGCCCCAAGAACTACGCATATAAGGTTTTCTCCACTAAAAAACAGCAAGATCAAATTGTATGTAAAGTCAAAGGAATATCTCTAAATTATGCTATTTCCCAGTTAGTGAATTTCGAGAGTATAAAAGAAATGGTTTTAACACCTTCGGAACCTATTTATATCTCAAGTAAAAATATAAGGACAACAAAGGAGCATGAAGTGGTCAGTAGAGAGGAAACAAAAATATACAGGCCCAACTCAACCAAAAGACAGTTTGTTGACGACCACAGTTCAGTGCCTTTCGGATATAAAAAACTCAAAGTGCGTTAGAAACTTTACAACTTTTTATTTAATCCTGTGTTTTTATTATTTTGTGTATAATACGATATTATTTTCTGTATATAAATTATTTGATCAATAAAGAATTTAATCAATTTTTAAGTTTTCTTACCTCAATCCTTGATGAATGGGGCATTGTAGATGTATTTAATTACATTATGAGAGACTGAACAAGGGGTACAAAAATAACCATGATGTATAATTCATGACAGGGAGATTTCAGAAATTCCGTTTTTGGTTTCTTCGTTCGGTGGGTTTAGTTGATTATTATATTTAGCACTAGAGCTAACATCTGAAAAAAAAAAGAAAAAAAAATATATTAGTTCAGACGTACGGGTATGTAGTACAGCTTTTTGCAGAATCATGAAAGGATTATCAAAGAGTCCTCAACACCCATGAAAGGGTCATCAACACCCCATCAAAGAGTCATAAAGGGTGTGGACTGAGTTAATCATGATCCCTGTGATATCCTTTCTACTAAATATTGAGGCTAATACCTATAAACTAAAACGTGTAAACACAGGCCGGTAAAACACCTGTTAAAAATAATGTTCTTGATATCAAAGGAAACAAATTTCTTGTGACAAATGGCCTAACTGAAATATTAACTAAGAGTGATTTTGAAAATGATGACCTTTTTAAACAAACAATTTATTATATATATATATGTACAAATTATACTTTTTTTTTTTAATATTTGGTTTAATGAAAAATTATTTTTGATTATTTCTTACCTTGCAATTCTTCGTCGAAGATAAAACTCTAGACTATTAGGGTGAGTGATGGCTTCTTTAACTGCTTGAGATGAGGGAAGATACGTGAAAAATTAAGTATTTGGTATGTTAGGTTAGGTTCGGACAGTCGCGAGCGTCTTCCCGAACCTAACCTAACATACCAAATACTTAATTTTTCACGTATCTTCCCTCATCTCAAGCAGTTAAAGAAGCCATCACTCACCCTAATAGTCTAGAGTTTTATCTTCGACGAAGAATTGCAAGGTAAGAAATAATCAAAAATAATTTTTCATTAAACCAAATATTAAAAAAAAAAAGTATAATTTGTACATATATATATAATAAATTGTTTGTTTAAAAAGGTCATCATTTTCAAAATCACTCTTAGTTAATATTTCAGTTAGGCCATTTGTCACAAGAAATTTGTTTCCTTTGATATCAAGAACATTATTTTTAACAGGTGTTTTACCGGCCTGTGTTTACACGTTTTAGTTTATAGGTATTAGCCTCAATATTTAGTAGAAAGGATATCACAGGGATCATGATTAACTCAGTCCACACCCTTTATGACTCTTTGATGGGGTGTTGATGACCCTTTCATGGGTGTTGAGGACTCTTTGATAATCCTTTCATGATTCTGCAAAAAGCTGTACTACTATATTTTTTTTTTCTTTTTTTTTTCAGATGTTAGCTCTAGTGCTAAATATAATAATCAACTAAACCCACCGAACGAAGAAACCAAAAACGGAATTTCTGAAATCTCCCTGTCATGAATTATACATCATGGTTATTTTTGTACCCCTTGTTCAGTGTCTCATAATGTAATTGAATACATCTACAATGCCCCATTCATCAAGGATTGAGGTAAGAAAACTCAAAAATTGATTAAATTCTTTATTGATCAAATAATTTATATACAGAAAATAATATCGTATTATACACAAAATAATAAAAACACAGGATTAAATAAAAAGTTGTAAAGTTTCTAACGCACTTTGAGTTTTTTATATCCGAAAGGCACTGAACTGTGGTCGTCAACAAACTGTCTTTTGGTTGAGTTGGGCCTGTATATTTTTGTTTCCTCTCTACTGACCACTTCATGCTCCTTTGTTGTCCTTATATTTTTACTTGAGATATAAATAGGTTCCGAAGGTGTTAAAACCATTTCTTTTATACTCTCGAAATTCACTAACTGGGAAATAGCATAATTTAGAGATATTCCTTTGACTTTACATACAATTTGATCTTGCTGTTTTTTAGTGGAGAAAACCTTATATGCGTAGTTCTTGGGGCCTCCAGATACAAACTCTGTGATATACGAGCCAGGTCCATAGTTCTCTAATTCATCTGTCATATCACCAATAAATTCTCCGGTGGGAACATCGAATTCTCCGTCCCTCGACACATATATTACAGAGTCAGTATCATAATATAGCACCCTGTCTCCCAGCTGTTCAAGATAGCTGTAAAGTTTAAGGCGTGCTTGACTTGTTACAAAAGCAGCAATTACGACATTGACTGTTGTTAGTGAGTCAGCGGCCTCCTCTCTATGCTCCCAGTTAACTATCAGCGTATCATCATTAATTGGAAGCACACCATTAACATATATTCCAGGATTAGCTAACATGTTGAAGAATTCTTCGGGGTTGCGTACGATAGCTGTCTTTGGTTGATTCTCTCTTTGACCAAACTTACCCCAAAAACTGTTTAACATTAGCTTAGCCAGAGAACGAAGCCCTGGATTTTCAACGATTTCGGCAAATTCCAATTTAATGTCTTCCCTTTGCAGAAACTGCTCGATGTACCGATCTTTCTGTTCCTTCGTAGAGCAATTTTTAGGCCAGCCGGAAGCCTGTTGCTTAACTTTAATGAACTTGTCCATCATAGCGGCAAACAAGCCTCCTAGCTCCATGTCATACTGCCAAATTTCATAAATCTCTACTATCTCATAACCCTTCTCAAGAGCCTTCACCACCTCATCTATCACCCAAGTCCCCGTTAGAGCTCTCTCCTCTGCTGTATGTTGGCATGGTGATTGGTTCATTGTTTGTCCACAGGTACGACACAAGACGAACATGAGTTTATCGTTCATCTTCGTGGGCAGCACAGGATGGTAGAGGTCTTGTGGTGGTAAGATCTTGCACTTTATTTCCCCTTCGATTTTGTTAATATCTTTAGGACATTCGTTTCCTACATAAACTTTGGGGTGTCCTATAGGAAATTTACCATATTTACAGACCCATGGGTAGAGACTGCAGACATCTACGTATTTTATTTTCTCCCCTGGACCACACTTGTAATATTCATAAGTGTTTCCTGTTCGACCTCCATAAAACGCATCTCTAGGATTGAGGGGTGTATTAGTAAGTAGAGGATGTCCTTCGATATGTTCTTCTAGTTCTTTATTGTCTTTCATCTGCCTTCTAAATTGACACTCCCACATTTCAATAACCTCGTAACCTAATTCTCTCAGTCGCTCAGTTTTGGCTACCGTAGACTCGTGGCGAGAATTTAATGTGGTTGTTGGATCTTCGTGTAGGGGATCGTCTCTGTTATGCTTGAAACATACGCGGCACCCGTGATAGTAACAGCCATGGAATTCAAATATTTGATTGGTTTCCTCACAGTACCCGTCTACTTTGACTCCTTGAACTCGGGCCTCTTGTTGTTTTGCTGCGTGAACAATGTTAATGTCTCTGTTCTGTTCTTCCCATACAAGCCACTGGATGGCTATTTTGCTCTGGTTATCACGCCATCTATAACCACCCTTTGGTATGATGCCAATAGTGTTGGGTTTAAGGAAATTGCGGCGGAATACCTTATTACACGCGGAGGCTATAGTACAGGCTTCGGTGAAGGGGCAGACGTTTCCTGTGTCAATTAGTTGCTGTCTGAATTTGAGGCAGGCTTCCGTCAAAATTTGAACGTCCGATACGCAATATTCGACCAAATCGCGTTGCATATCGAATTCGTCATCTTTATGTTCCTCGTACCACTTGAGGAAGGTTTCTCTAGCATCTGACTTCATATTATCGGGGTCATAGTAATCGATAGAAGGTAAAGGTCCGACGTAGTTGGCATTTTCCTCTGTGTTGAAGAGGTGGGGGAAGTAACCTTTCTTAAATCCTTCGCCAAGACCGAACGCCTTTGGCAGTTTAGAGAGGGCCATGGGAAAGTAATTGAGGGAGTCTAGAAATTTTATATTCCCCACAGCCATCATAATAATTTTGGTTCCACGCATAATTGGATCGGGCTTCAAATCTGTTTCTGTCAGTATGTAGTTTAGGCAGAACTGATGATCGAAAGCTTGACCGTTGTGCGCTATGACTACTATCTGCTTAAATTTTTTCCTTATGGTTAGGAGGTGATGCATAAATGATGCCACTGGATCTGCCCCCTTGACAACCTGTAGTCGAGGCCCACATTTTTGACACATTTTAATGTCTGTCTCCATACATTCGTCACAGCACTGTTTGAAAACACATAGATTAGGCTGATGTTGGAGAGAACCGTCTTCTAGTACCTTTTCTTGTCGTGTTTCCAGATCGTAGAATACAAAGAGAGTGTCCTTGATTTTTGGCTTTCCTGTGTCAGGCTGTATGTAACACAAGTGGTCTGCCGGTACGTGGCTGTTGCATATTTTGCAAAATACCTCGCCGCATGTATGTTGTCTGTCGCTTTGCACCACTTTATAGCACTGTTCACACCTTCTAATCTTCTCACAGACAGTGCTTTTTCCCATAGACCCAGGCTTCCTATGATTGTCGTAACAGTTCTGACCCCTGAAGGACCGTTTACAGTCCTGACATGTGATGTTTAAAGCCTGCGGACAAGCGGGGGTTTGCTGGCAGCTAGGGCACGTTCCACCACATCTATGTTTATTTTTAACGTTGTAGGGGATATGACACTCTTCACAGAAGTAAACACAAGCAAAGGCTGAAGTAAGGGAAGTTATTACATTAAAATGGCCTTCGTGATAAAGTAAATTTAATGAGGGACCTTCTGCGGCTCCTTTGAAGATAGTATCGCGTCCCTTTGTCCCATAGTTGTAAACCACAATTTTGAAATTTTGTAGATGCTGCTGGAACTGCTGTAGTTCGGGGATACCGCACCCTTCCTCCGGAATAACAACCTCTGCATCGTCGCACAATTGACGAGCTCTTTGAGTCTGAATCTTTTCAGTGTCTTTACGTACTTTGGATTGGTCCTTGTCCTTATTTACACACGCCATAGCCATCACTAATGCCCTGGGTAAGCACATATTGTCTTTATTGTTTATAACTATGATTCCACGTCTCTTGTCGCACTCCTCCTCAAAGGTGTTGTAGCGACGGCCTTTTCCTTTCCCTGCTGGCATTTTTACTGACGTCACCCCAAGACAAAAAGTGTCAGTATTGAGGCCGGTGGAATTGGACTGATAGACGCCGGCGATAACTCCCCAGACATCATCGTAAGTAATTTTCTCCATAGGTTTGAAGCGAATCCATCCTTCGCCTCTTTGGAAATCTCTTGAGGAAAAAGAGAACCCCACCTTGTCACCTGGAGCAAGTCCCTCGGTTCCTCTGTCAATTACCTGATTAATAGCATCTCTAACCCAACTTGTTGGCTCCACGTCCACTGGAACAGGCTTCAATTTAAATTCGAGGTTGCGCCCAGTTAAATTGAAGCGACGCACCTTCTTCACAAAGTCTCTTGCAATAATAAATTTTTCCATTTTTCTCTCTCTGGTAACAGTAACTCGTTCGAAAGACCGACAAGACGTTTTCTCTGGTTTTATTAATACTGGACCGATAAGTAGCGGTGAGATGTAACCTGAAATAGATCACGTAATTATGGTGTGAATTTTTATAGTGAAAATAAACACTGTAAAATTGAAAATATATATTTTTGTTATAAGAAATAAAAAGTAAGAAATTCACAAATCGAATTAATAAAATCATATCAAAATTGTTAAACCCTACTTTTAAGTAACCGATATAGTCGAATTGTTTTCAGATAAGTATGGATACATAGTAAGTTAGTGAATCTTTAAAAAATGATCTACAAATTGTTTAAAATCAGAACAATATTAAAATATGCAATTATTATTATGCTAATGTTAATAATATTTTTTTTTTCAATCAAATTGTTTTTATACAAACCATATTTACGTTAATAAAATTTGTAGAAATATGATAGCTTGCTCATCTAAAGGATATGCTAAAGTATTTCCCTTAAGGATATAAGAAATAAAAAATTGTTTAAAATGAAATTAAAATTGCTATAAGAATTTATAAAAAAAAAAAACAATTCTATAAATTTACTAGATTGTTACTAGAAAAATATGAGAGCTTTAATTTATTACTCCACAAATTAAATAACTCACCTTTTAAAATTATGTTAGTACGCTTCACTGATAAAAACAATTAATAAACTATTTAGATAACACAGGTTGCAATAAGTTTGTTACCGATGAACTAAAATGAATAAAATTCTGTCTTTTTCTTCTATTTATAGCCTCGCAGATAAGAACATTCCAGAATTCTTAGAAAATTGTCTCGTAGCTCAAGATAACACTTGCAGACAGGTATATTACCAATAATTGTGCAATATTGTGCAAAGTTAGTGAATCTCTTAAAAATGATGTAAAAATTGTTTAAAATATATCAGAATATTAAAATATGCAATTATGCACTAAGCAATGTGTATTTTTTTCAATCAAATTGTTTTTTATACAAATTTTTACGTTAATAAAATGATCAGTTATGTAATATTAAAATTTGTAAAAAATGATATATAAGAAATTTAAAATAGTCTTCTATTACATAAATTTATCAAATTGTTACTAACTTATTAGATAAATACGAGAGTTTTAATTTGATTCCCCAGAAGCCATGTATTAAATACTCACCTTTTTAAATTAGCACGCTTCACTGATATGAAAAACAATTAATTAATAATTAATAAACTAATTAGATAACACACGTTGCAAGAGCTTGGTTATCGATGAACTAAAATGAATACCCTTTGCCCTCTATCTATTTATAGCCTCCCAGATAAGAACATTCCAGAATTCTTAGAAAATTGTCTCGCGCGCGATAACACCTTGCAAACACCTGTGAAATACCATCGTAATACAGTATTTTTTGGTAAATTGTATATTACTTTCTGAAAATACTTCGTTCATTTGCTACAGGCGGCAGTTTTCTATAACTCACATTAAATGTTTGAAATTGTAGTACCTAGTAAATTATAGGGTACTTTGTATTTTTGTCGTATTAAAATAAGGAAAGCGGTACATCACTATGAATTTGATGCAATACTTTCGTTTTTGGGTGACAGTAACTCTTTGGCATATTTTTAATTCATAAATATTGATATTTTTGTTAAATAATTACATTGAGAAATTAATAATTTAAAATCACACCTAAATGCATACTAACCTGTGACCCCTGTAGATAAGAGGAATCACGCCATGCGCCTTATGGTGATAAGATTGAACTCGTTAACCTAATTAAGAGATTTCGCATACCATACCTATTCAATGATATCAATTGTTTATTCGCCGTAGCATATTTGTATGTGTTAATCGTTTGCAGTAATCCAGTGATCTGAATTAGTTCATGAAACAGTCAATTGTGGCGCTGCTCTCTCACATATAGGTAACGTGACGCTTTTAAAATAATTTTATTATGCATACATTATAATACAGTTTTAGAAATTACCTGATGGACTAGCGGTTAAGGCGCTGAATGTTGTAGGGTCACAGCGGTTCGAATCACCACACAGGCTACAACTTTTTTCATTACAAAAATCTACGCACCGATAAAAATTTCAAAACCAAAAAGGCACTACTAAAAATATCTCGAGAAAAAAAAAAATTTTAAACCATCTTTGATAAACATATTTGAAATCTGCTGCGCTTGCTTTTCTTATGAGGTTATAGATTTTTCTGACAGCGCAAAGGGGGGCCCCTAGACGATTACGAATTTTTGACAGCTGTGAGCGACAAATTTTTGACGGCTGAGGTGAATTTTTGACTGCCCTATGGGGATGCGAAGCCCTACGGGGCCCAGTGGTGAGAGGAGCCCCATACATTAGTGAGAGGAGCCCTACATTGATTAGAGGGGCACTACATTGGTGAGGGAAGCCCTACGGGGGACCCATTGGTGAGGTAAGCCCTACGGGGGACCCATTGGTGAGGGAAGCCCTACTGGGGACCCATTGGTGAGGTAAGCCCTACGGGGGACCCATAGGTTAGAGGGGCCCTTTGGGGTACGTTAAGTTGGGGAGGAAAGCCCTACTGGGGACCCATTGGTTAGAGGAGCCCTAAGGGGACCCATAGGTTAGAGGGGCCCTTTGGGGGTACGTTAAGTTAGGCAACCCGCAACACATATTCTGGGTGCCCCTTAAGGGGGCGCAGCGGAGCCCTAAGGGGGGCCCATAGGTTAGAGGGGCCCTTTGGGGGTACGTTAAGTTAGGCAACCTGCAACACATATTCTGGGGGCCCATTCAGGGGGCGCAGCGGAGCCCTAAGGGGGGCCATAGGTCAGAGGGGCCCTACGGGGGGTACGTTAAGTTAGGCAACCTGCAACACATATTCTGGGGGCCCCATTCTGGGAGCGCAGCGGAGCCCTACGGAGCACGGGGGCCCCATTCTGGGGGCGCAGCGGAGCCCTACGGAGCACGGGGGCCCCATTCTGGGGGCGCAGCGGAGCCCTACGGAGCACGGGGCCCCATTCTGGGGGCGCAGCGGAGCCCTACGGAGCACGGGGGCCCCATTCTGGGGGCGCAGCGGAGCCCTACGGAGCACGGGGGCCCCATTCTGGGGGCGCAGCGGAGCCCTGCCTCAAGTGACCCCATACCTACTCCCGTTGTATACTCCAAATAGGAAATGATATGTTGCAAACGCTCAATTGGTTCGCAATGAATGTTACAATTATTCCGAGTAAAAAATATTTGGAAATCAAAAAGGTGATTCACGCTAGATTTAAATAATAATGTCACTTTATTAATGTCTCCGCCATTTTGAATTTTACTTATATTGAAAAAACTGACTTACCCGATAGTTTTAGTTATCCAGTAACATGTGGTGTGTAAAAATTGGACGATTAATAAGAAAGTTACAAGCAAAATAAAAACTTTTTTTACTCTTGCATAAACAGGTAAACGATCAAGTAGATTATAGAACATAAGATGGCATGACGCGAAAAAGAACACGGAAACTCTTTTACAAATCATCAGCTTCGCGAAAGCTTTAGAATCATAATAAATACATAATAATAATATTTACATTTAAAGCTTATATTTTAATTTATTTTTTTTTTTTTAGGTAAGCACGATAATATCGATATTGTTACTGCCTTTCCTAAATTGGTAAGTAGGTATCTATTTAATTTTTGCCCTAGGATAATAAGAATCCAAAAGTCTCGCAACAGGTTGAGCATAGATCGCTAAAAAGTTTCATACAATTTTGCGAAATTTTTTGGAAATCGTGAAGGAATATTTTTTTAATTTTATAATATTGCCCACTTATAATGTTGTTTACCAAACAGGCTTACGTGCCTCTTTGTCGAATAATATTTCTGCAAGTATTACATACTTGCGTATTATTATAAATCTTATTAGTGTCCCAAAGATAATAGAATCCTTTTGAAATCAAAGAAAACTAATTAAATAGTATCTAAGATTATATACAAACCTTTGCTTAGAATAGTAAATAATTTCAAACGTATTATTTATACGTTACAAAATTACACATGTATCAAGACGTACCTCTGGGTCTAACGAAGTTTTAATTATGTAAAATGTCATGTACGACAACTTGTATATATAAATCTAATAAATTGCCGCAATTGTTGCTAATGGGCAAGCATTGTGCTGGCTGAGAGGAATATATTTATTTTCAGTTTTTATTTGTTGCATTTTTGTAAGATTTATGTTTACCTAATGAGTTGACGGTACTGCAACCCCTTTTCGTTGACCAAAAAAAGGGTAAAAGTAAGGGCATTGTCCATATGTAGTATCCCAAGTAAATAAATAGGTAAATTTTATTAGCATAGTGGTCTAGCCTAGTCAGGCAGAAGAATGAACGATACTCTAGAATTTAATAATATAATAACACAGACCAGTTGAGTTTTGTATTTTGTAACCGTATCAAATTGTATTTCTTTATTATTCTGTTTACAAAAACGGTTCTTATTATGACACAGGATAGTTTAATTATATTTGTGGTTTTATTAAAATACTGCTTTAAGTTATGTTGGTGTATTTTGCGTGGAATCTTATAAACAGTTTGAAACTATTTTCGTTCTAAAGCTTCTGCTCAGATGACATTTAGAAGACTTTCGGTTTCACTTCTGCGTTGAATATTTTGGTCTTCTATCATTCCGCTTCAAAAGAAGATCGAATATTCAACATGGAAGATGATTCATCAACTCTTACAGAAAACTACCTTATAAATAACACCATGAATACTATTTTTATTTTATATTATATACCACTTATTTAACTAACCGCTTTTCCTTGACATTACATGCTGTAATCAGGTTTTACAAGATTTTTCTATCCGAGCAAACGCCTTGTTGATTGAATAGATCATTACCTATTATATAGAATATTTTAAGTCGATATCAGTATGGATGATTGAACGACAATCGTCGCTGCTAATATTATTGATGGAGGCTTTCTGGTACACGTTCGTCTATTAAAACTTCTCAGGCCCGCGTTTCTTACTTTTTAAGCAACGACCTTTTCCGGCACGTCAAATTGTAAAAAGTAATTTTTTATCTTTACCTCACCTTGTACAAAGAATTTGTTCTAGCTGTTGAGTACAGGTATCGGTACAGGTTTTAATTAGTTTTAATTTCGGTATGTAAAATTTTGTTTGTTTTTTAGGAAAAAAATTTAAAAAATCTTTTTACTACACTAAAATAGAAATATGGTATATTCAGTTTGTTGTATAACGGTGATGAGTGTAACCATTATATGGTTTCTTTTGCTGCTTATTTTTCAGTTGTTTGATCTAATAGAATATTAGAATACAGCGTGTCGCAAGTTTCACGGAGCCATTCCTATATCTCAGAAACTACTGATGCGATTTTTTTGAAATTTGGATGGTTCTTCACTGCCCCCAATTAGAATTTAATGACCTAGTAACATTTGAGAATCATCATTGTCGTACCTTTACATAGGCTAACGTAAGGATGGAGTTTCCGAGAATTTATATTAGCGATTTTTTTAGCAATATTTAGTCGGATATTCTTAATCAGCACCTTTAAAAACCCCTTTGTATAGAATTTCGTTATAGTGGGTTAAAATGTGGTCGAGATATAGGCCACCAACGAATAAAAATTTTATTTGCAAAACGGTTACCCAAATTGAAAAAAAATATTCTTCATTTTTTGTTCAGACACTAGTAAAATACATTGTTCTGAGCAATAACTGAAGAATTTCTTTTGTAATTTGGGCACCTAACCGTTTTGCAAATAAAAATTTATTTCGTTGAAAAAATTTTTTTGGTGGCCTATATCTTTACCACCTTGGAACCCACTATAACATAATTTTGTACTAAGGGGATTTTAAAGGTGGTGAATAAGAATATTCGATCAGATATTTTCTAAAAAAATCGGTACTTAATATAAATTCTCGGAAAATCTACCCTTACGTTAGCCTATGTAAAGATACGCCATTGATGATTCTCAAATTTTACTACGGCATTAAATTCTAATTGGGGCAGTGAAGAACTACCCAAAAAAAAAAAAAATTCCATCAGTAGCTTCTGATTTTTATTAAAAAGTTTTAATTTTGTAGGGAACAAATTTTTTCCCTAAAATAGATATAAAAAACACCCACAATTTAAAAATCTAAGTACTGTAGACAATTTTCAATGAATTTTGTTAACGATTACAAAAAGCCGTATCAATATTAATCATCTACATAATTCCCAAAATATTGAGGTTCATAATATATCGCCCATATTTTTCGGATACAAACGTCAGTGACGTAGAAAAACAGTTATTAATTAAGTATTACTCAAAAACGGTTTGTCCTACCAGAAAAACTCAAGAGGCCTTTTTTCTTTATAATTAGTTACCAATTAAGAAACAAATACCTATTTAAAAAAAAAAGAAGTGGCATATTATTTATTTTTTTCGTCAAAATTATTCAATTTTTTGCTGTCACGCACTTCACTGGTGGAACTCGTTAAATCGAAAAAGAGTTTTTCCATATAGTGCATACCAACGCTCAATTGAATATCTTAAATCCTTTTCGAGATATTTAAAAAAATGCATTTTTATTTCTTTTTTTTGACACATTGTATCTCGAAAAGGAAGCATTTTCGGACTTATTTATAGGAACTGTTTTTCTTATTATGACCTCTAGAATACGTTTTCTTTCCGCCCGAAACACCCTGTATTTTGCTTATATTAAATACTTATTATAATTGGTATATGTAGTAGGAACGGTATGCATTTAAGAATAATTGAATACTAATGCAAGCATGTAAATGTTTGCAGGAGATTTTTAGCTCCAGAGCAGATGCATTCTTTATTTATACCTCAGTGCAAACAATCTTCAAACAGCTTATAACTTCAGATTATTATGCCAAGGGGTACCTACCATTGTTGTGCACTGTATCGAGAGCACTAGAATTAGAATTCAAAAATATTAACCACAATTTTTACGGTTCGTAATGAGATTATGTAGTTAAGGAAGATGGATTAACGGTAAATAAATAATAGCATAAGTATAGTGGAAAGAAATCATTGTAAAGCATGCCCAAAAATTCCACAGAATAATAACTTTTGCTCGTTAACAGAGATTAAAATGTAGCAGTATTTTAACATTGGAAATGTTTTTGTTTTCGTATAGGGGGTTGAAAATCAGTTTCATGTTGCATATTATGAAGCATGCATTTATAGAAACAGTGGCGACAACAGAGTGACCAATTTTTGATTGGTTGTCTAAATCGCGTGGTACCGGCAGTCATGTTATTATTTTTTTATGAGCGTCTTCTTGTCGAGAAAATCATAACGGCTATATCTCGTTGCGATTCTTTGAATATTTAAAAAGTTATTAGAGTTTCAATACCCCATGTCGAAGAGTTTTGTAAATTTTGCGAAATTAAAAAGGCCGAATGCATGCGCAGAGCCTTCCAAATTTCATGCACTTGCAGGGCTTGTCAAAACTTTAAAATTTTTCGTTAACGTCAAAAATGTCACTTTTCAGTTAGGATCTGCTGACCACAAAATCGCAGCTGGACTGCACAATTCACGATGTACTTTCAAGTTGGACTTTCGAGCTTGGATTTATTGCCAGAACGGCGGCCCGGCGGCCTGTTTTCGTTTGGAAATAAGGTTTAAAATTTTCGTGTTTTAGCAAAATTCGCCAAAAAATCCATAGTGCGTCCGATAGATTACACCTTATAGTCGATCCAGCGAAATTTAATGATTTCTTAATATCGGTCCGAGGACGGAACCGATTACAGTTTCGGACTTGAAACGACTTCAGGACCCCGAAACAATTTTCTGTTTATCGATAGTGCCTTTCCTTCCCTATGACATTTAGTTGTATCGAGTATTGTATCCAAGTAAGAAACTGCATGTTTCAAGAGAGGATTAAACAAATGTTTTTAATTTCCTAGTAGGGAGTCGAAAATCAGTTTCATGGCAAAATGACGTAACGCGTGAGATTTCAGCGGTTTCAGAACGGTAGACGTCAAAATCACACACACACACACACACACTTTTTCGTTCACTCCTATTGAGCCTAAAATCAGAGCGTGACCGTGCAATTCACGATGTAGTTCTAAGTTCGACCCTCTACCTTAGATTTCTTACCAAAACAGTATCTCGGAAATTCGTTTGGAAATAGTATTTTCCTGTTTTTGCAATTTTTTCAATTTTGTCAATGACTTGCAATTTGACAAATCATAGGGATGGATTTAGGATCGGGGTTGCTCTGGGAGGTTGCCGATACCTGATTTGTACGTATTACGGAGTGTTAGAGGTTTGATTGCTATTACTTTAACATGAGGTAGATTAAGCAAAAGTAAACAAAAAATTATTACATGGGAATTTATCGCTGCGTTAGAAAAGTCACGCCCAACAATCTCCAATACAACTTAACATCGAGAAGCACGTCGAACAGCTTATTTCCTTTTGTCCCGTCGAAATATGTATAGCCGAAAACCATATGTAACTTAAAATTTTGTCGTGTTTCGTAATTTACAAAGATAGCGGTGATTTGAAGCAAAATAAAATATATGTTCAACTCCTCTCTCAATGCCTGATCCAATGGTATATCACACGGTTACAGTACATGCAAAATGTACAGAAATTAATCAAATAAGAAAGAAAATTGCGAAATCTTTGTAACTCTATACTTATTATTTAGGTAATTTGAAGGTGGATTTTTATTGCATCCACATTTGTACGACGTATGTTAACTACGTGAAAACCAAATTTAGGCAAAATTCAGTAATCGTAGCCCCCCCCTCAAGAAAAGTTTTTGTCAAATGATATAAACGAAATCCGATTAATTTCAATGTTGCCACAAATTCTTTAAAATAATGGATTCTTTGTAAAACAAGCTGTAGATGATGTAGATTCACCTATTGTTAAAATAGCAATTGAAATATTAAATAATAGACGAACATTTGTACTTAGTTGATGAGGACGTTGATCTCTTTGTTCTATTAATCGCTTTAACTCCAGAAGAAAAAGATATATTTTTCATAAGGCCAGGAACAAGAAAAATTATATGGAAAATTCTTTCTTCGTCGGAAATACAGAAATGACAAGAACGTATCAAAATAGTTATTTACATTACTAGATGCGAAAGGTTACTTTAAGGCGTGAGGTGATTTTTGAATGGTCGAGGCGAAGCCGAGACCTTTAAAAAAACACCGAATACTTAAAAGGGCTTTCGCATCGTGAAATGTAGATATTATATTTTTTCTACTATACCGAAAAAAATTATGGGATTTACTAATTTAAAACTATGAAATGAAATTAATTGACGTTTTTAATAAATTTTATAATTTAGCCTGTGAAAATTGTTTCTATGGCAACCAAATATTACACATTTTAATTTCTGGTGGTTTCAAACTAAAATAAACAAATAATGTTTTGTGGCGATATAAATGGGAATATTACTTGTGCCTTGTTTTACCCCAAGAAATCCAAAGCAAGGTATATGAAAACTTTGAAGCGTTTTTAAAATGGAGTAGGTAGGTACTACGTTGGGTACTACGTGCCGACAAAAATGTTGGCGTACTTCCTAGAAAGACCTTTCTTTACATATTAATACAAAATTGTTTAGTTGTATTAATTCGTTCAAATAGAACGGATTAATTTCGTTTAAAATTTGTTTTTCTACTTTTCTGTCCTGGCCGCATAAGTTTTACTTTCGTAGATAGCAACGCCTTAGCAACCAGGTAACTCAAATGTTTACTTTCGTTATCGCGCGTGTTGCTAGGGTTCATTTTTATAGACTGTAGTAGAAAAATACAATTTTACTGACTCATGCCTTCAGTGGTTCTGATACCACGTCTACAATATTTCAGAAAGAAAAATTAAAAGTCATCAAACTTCTTTAGAAAGAAATGCAGTTGGTTAATGTAGTAAGAACTTTCAATGGCAAGAATTCAACCCCCTCACAAGTAAAACAGGCTGGTGAAACCCTTTTCCTACTTGTAGGTATACGGTGCAAGGAAAATCACAAAAATGTCTCACTCAACTCATACAGATTTAATCAATTCAAAAAATCGCTGCACAAACAAAAATCAAAGTTGGAAATATTACCATCAACTTCAGAGGCAGTCGTTTAATATTCATTACGAGTATTCTACAAAATTCAGAAATGGCTTGGCAATGAAAGAAATCCACAACAGTGGTGTTACAACCTGTGACAACACTTTTTGTGCCAACAGCAGAATCAATATTGCAGCTTATCTCCTGCATCCGCAACAGAAAAGCAGGTTGAAGATGCTTACAAATTTACGGAAATTGTCAGGGAGTACTATGTCTAAATTCATACATAGATAAAATGATTTATTTATATGCTATCGATTCCGATCTTCTTTAGATACAAAGTGTGTTTCATTCAATATATATAAAATTTTAGACAACTCGATAATCCTCACTTGTACAATGATTATGTACTTTTTCATTTTGCAGAATATACTCACAGATAAATAAGCAAAAAATGAAGGAAACAAACGTAAAATTGGTAAAAAAATTTAATAAAAAAGTCAATAATTAATATTTCTCTATAAATGAAAATATCATTCTTATTTTTTGAAAATTTCCCATGGTTCAATTGCCAATTTTTATTATGCATGTGAAAACCTAGTTCATCCCACGATTAGGCAGCTCCGACACACCCCTTACGGTTCGGGACTCTTAAGTTTCTTGAAACATAGGTGTATTTTTAAACGCATATGTCAAGTTTCAACGAATTCACTATGTTCTTGTTCAGTTTGGACACTTTTCCTGTACTATTAGCTGCGTTTAATAGTTTGCGATTAATCAATATCGGTATTTGTAATTGTTAGAAATCACTTTTCATCTTCACGAAATTATTTTAAATTATTTTAGTTTTAACATTAAAAATTTTTGTTAGTGAAAAAAATTTGTATAATACCATTTTAGTTTTCATTATGGGAATGTTTTTGTTAATAAAAAGAAAAACTCTTTTTATTTTAATTTCTAAATAAAACTACTGATAATAAGATTTTACTTTTTGAAAATGTTTTGTGTTAATGAAATAACTATTTACTACTTTGCAACAAATTTTCATTTTTATCACATCCGAAATATCACAAGATTTGCGTTCTACTTCGTCATTTCCAATGTCTCCTCCGGTTGCATCTCTGCGAAGGACTGTGAATTTTTTTTGTACTAACCTAACTTAAGTAGTATATATAAACATTGGGATGCTTGATGCTTGTATACACAGGTTGCAAAAAATTACTTGTGCAGCGAGATCTTCATGTCACAAATCACACACTACAAACTACGGCAGTAGATTTCAAGTTAATTTAAACATGGAATATTTTTTATTTCACTGGTCAAAATTTGGCACTAATCTTTTGTCCTTATTTCAGCGCCTATGAAACGTATCGGTTTCAAAGTTCGATTATTGCTACAATGACAATACCCATGCTAATTTCTGTAGATTGCTTTAGTTTTTAGGACTTTGGTCTAAACATTTTAAACCACTTTTTTTAAATAGGTTTTCGACATTTCGTTCATTATGTTTGAAACACAATTTATGTCCATTCAAGAAATACCTTTACTAATTTTTAAAAGAGAATATTGGTGTAATGCCTTCGCCTAATGTTTTGACACAATATTTTATTCACGAAACTACATTTTAATAATAAGGGGAATTATTGATAGAAATAAGACTTTAATTTCATTCCTAAGATTCAGTGGATTAACTGTGAATATTTGAAACTATTGATGTATTAACTATCATATTTTTAGATAAATAAATGTTCAATTAAACAATTGGCATATTATAAAATAATCTTTTAATTAATTACCAAAGTCGTTCAAAAATGGAGAGATATTTGGTCATTTGTAGTTATAGTTTAATTATGGAAATCATTCATGCCCAGCTATAATAACCTGTTCCACAAAATTTTACTTCCGAAATTTCAAAGGGTGACTGCGAGCATTTTTACCAGACGAATAACATATATAATATATATTAATGTTGCTACTCATTAATATATGTTTGTCAAATGTGTAAAATATATAGAAACGAACCCTAATTACATATAAATAAGGCAATTTGTTTTGTTTCTAATCGGAAAGACTGTAGCTCTAGAAAGTTTTTTGTTACAAAATTGTCCCCTATCCAAGAGAAAATTTCTAAACCCGTATATTGCTCATACATATAAGTTTAATATATTCCGAAAATAATTACCTTTAAAACAACGACAACAATTTCTCTAACCATCATTAAGCATATCATCACATCTCCTCACGTAAATTACCCTGATGACTCTGATCATTATAAATTCCCTATAAGTTCTAACTTAAAAGCTAACTAGATATTTACTAGTAACAAACAACGCACAATAGGTATATATATATTCTTTCCTTCATGACATTTACGATCTTCATCATCAAAAGGACTCAAAATTTAACGATTTTCAAACGATCATTTTTTATGTCCTGTGGCGAAATCGACATCTGACGACATAAATAACACCAACTTAGCAATAAGGTCCCCACGGATCTATAGAATTGAATATGTCATCATACATTTGCTTCAGAATAGTTTTTATATAGGAAGATGCCTTCTAGTTATCGATACAATAGCAAGGCGGGGACCTTCTTATTATGGAGGGCTGGAAAGTAGAAAAGTAAACTACAGGAGGTCATGTAATCTCTCCGAACGCACGTTTCTCTTATTCTGAAGATATTTACGGCCTATGCACATATTTTTTTTTGGCATTTATAGTTTTTAATCCGACTATAAATTCGAGGTTCCTCGGTTGTTGCGGTTAGGTGGCTTATTTTTAATGGGTTGTAAATTTACCATGTTTATTAATACCAAGGTAAACAATTTAGTACGAAAAGTAGTTAAATACTTTATAATTTTTAACCCACTACTATGAAAATGATTGCTTAGACCAATACATTCCTCCAAAGAAGTAGTCACAAAAGACTAAATTTAAAACATTTGCTAACTTATATTTTCAATTTCATTTTAAGCCTAGCATGCGTGAAGCACTTTTGACTGTAATTATTAATTATGAGTATAATATAATATTTGATAAAATTGCATATAAATTTGTCTAAATATTTCTTAATTACTCTTGTCCACAAAAATGAACACATTACGAGTCAATATAATTGTATTATATTACTGTACTGTTAATTTTTTTATAATAATCAACTCATATATCAAAAACAAAATAAATGTAAAAGAATGTATATTCGATCTGGGTATGTTGATCTTTAGTTGTATATATTTTCATTAAAGTGTGAAGTTTTTAGTCCAAAGACTGCAATTTTTCACTTCCTATTCCTTAGGATTTTACATTTAAAAATTTTATATCAAAATATTTTTTAGTAACTGTACATAATAATATAATAATAAAATGAATGAAAAATAAAAATCGAAAGAATGAGAAACAAATTTACTGAAACATATTGACTATTAATTTTGTAGTAAATTTGTTTAATTCTAACTTTAAAAGAGGTATATTTTTCCGATCAATCATTCTCAACATTGTTATAAAATTGAACGAATTGTAGGAAAAGAACTACATATCTATATTTTTAACCAATTTATTGACGAAATTTTTCTGAAATGTGATAAAATACAAGATTATTAATAAACCTTTGCAGAAATTTTGTACTTTTTGATTGCATCTTTTAGAATTGAAATCCAAGTATGTTTTTCTTCTATCTTTACTAAAATCGGTTGAAAGCAATCCTGCAATATTTAAGACATCGCATCGTCTGGAATATAAGCTGTTTACCAACTCTCTGGCATTGTTAGATCAAACAGATTTTCTGCCATTTGAAATATCTATAAATCTAAATCGAGTATTTAAATGGAGTACATGACAGCATGATCAGTTGGTGCACTGCTTTTTATTTATTAGGCTAAAATAACATAATTTACATATTCTTTTGATTCTGCAACACACTCAATCCTGTCGTTATTACCATTGCACAACGGAAAAACCTTTTTTTTCCTTTTTACAATGCTTTTGTATGAACAGCGTGCCCGTTTTTCGACCCTCAGCATGGGAATCTCGCTTATCTTAAGAGATACGAAGTCGGGCATAGTTGCGCAATTTTATGCTGGTCAATAATCTGAAAAAAGAAATTTGAACTATCGTTTTTAGTTTTCAAAATATTAGAAAAAAATGAAAAATCGTGAATCTTATTTTAAATTTTTAAATTGAAAACTAATAAAACTACGTATTATTAACAAATACATTCTTAAGGTACTTTTTTTCGAGGAATCTGAATATGACATTGCATTTGTCATGACGTCTAATATGGCAGAGAAACAACAGTCAACTTTATTTTTTCTTATGGGCGCCATATTGGATCTTCACATTTTTGAATACATCTTTTTTTCTGATTACGGTGATGATGACACATGATAGTTTAGTTTTATACTCGGTTTTATATTTCGACCGAAATTGAACATTATTAAATTTTGCAAAGCGTGCTTTGGAAACAAGATGATAATTTTTGTTTTAGACAAAATATTGACAGTTCAGCTTAATTTTGAGTCTCAGCATTTACACTTAGACTAAATTTTATACGATTTACAAAAACAGACCATTAGACATGCTGAAAATTTATTCTTTACATTAAAGCAAATCCAAAACAACAAAACAGAAAACTATAACAAATGCTCAAATGGCCCATCTTACCACGTTGTTCTTCACTTGAAAATATCATTGTCTTGGTGAAATTCGCAAAATTGTAAATACCGAGTCTCAAAGTGGAGCTAAACTTTCAAAAGTTTGTTTAAGCAGAAGTGATGCTTTTGTTTCCAAAGCACCCTTTGCAAAAATAAATTTCAATTTCAATTTTGGTCGAAATATAAAACTAAACTATCATACCATAATGAGAAAAAAATGATGTATTCAAAAATGTGAAAATCCAATATGAGCTCATAAGAGGAAATAGTTGTTTCTCTGCTATTTTAGACGTCATGGCAAATGCAATGGTATATGTATTCGGATTTCTCGAAAAAAAAAACTGCCTAAGATGTGTTTGTTTAAAATAGGTAGTTTTATTAGTTTTCAATTTAAAAATGAAAAACAAGAATCACGATTTTTTTATTTTTTCTAATATCTCCAAAACTAAAAACGATAGATCAAATTTGTTTTCAGATTATTGATCAGTATAAAAATGTGCAACTTTATTCTAATTTGACAGACTTCGTATCTCTTAAGAAAAGGGAGATCTTCATGCTGCGGGTCAAAAAACTTGCACCCTGTATATTGGGAACAATGAAGGCAGAGTATCCAATAAGTGATATTCCACTGAACATTTTTATCAATTTCCTATATACAGGAATCCTTTGCCCACTATATATTTTCTAAAGGAAGACCACCACAGCACTTGGTGAGCAATGAAATTTAATTTGTAATTGTAGTTATCACTTTTATTTGAAACTCTGAGCCAATTCTGAATTATTTTAAAACAAAGCTCTTACAAATTCTTCATTACTATGATCATTTTCATTGGTTAATTTTTTTTGGTCCGTCGTTAAGTACCAACCTCATTTTTTGCAGTTCATTTTTAAGTTTGTCCATGGAATTGGTGTCATTAAAATTTATCAAAAATCCGCCATATGTAGAAAGAAGTTTAATATTATTAATGTGAATATTGTGCTCGGCAGTTTTTACGGCGGTTTTTATTTCTTGCATAACAATGAAATTTACAATATTAGATTTTATCATTAACACATTAGAGACCTGAGCATTATGTATATTATTTTTTGCTATTCCACTATATGAAAGTTACAGAGTTATCAGTCATCAGATTACTTACAATACTTACAGACATTACAGTTTCCGTTACAAATTTATTTAGTTTTTCAAATTATTTCTAATCTACGATTTATTTTATTTAATATAATAATGTTTGCCTTCATAAGCTATAGTGTAGAAAATCCTCGGTTTTAACAAACACATTTTCTGGTTCATATTATCCTAAAATAACACATAAACAAACCATAAAATATATATTTAGGGCTTCAACAATATCGGCCAACTGTAGAGCAACTTTATTGTTTGGAAAATAAAAAGCAGTTGATCTTTAGGTAGGTACTGAAGGTTTCCAAAACTTGTATAAGTATCTACAATTTGACTTTGGCTTTTCTGAAATCTTGTTAGAAATTAAATTATTTTAAAAGGAATGGGCGAGGTTAATCTTAACGCTAATCAATTTTTCTAAAAAAATTGTAACAATTAATTAATTATTGTTGAATGAATGTCCGTTGTCTTTGTAAGTGCGGCCACAATTTCTTCTTCTAATTTTAAGGTGTAAAGTTAAAAAGTTCATTTATGTGCCATTATTTACTAATCAAATTTAAAATCTCAGTTCAAATCACCACAAGAGGAATATTGTGTAACGGACAATTTACAACTGAATTGCTGAATACTGATTTTTCCTGTGCGATAAATATACAACAGATATTGACTTTCAACTGTAAATATCACCCATGTTTGAAATTTTCATTATGGCAATTCTCAGGCAAAAAATTAACTATCAAATGTTAAGAGAAAAGTCTTCCCTTCAACATCTATAACGAGAGCTCATTTTGTCTTAGAATTCACACGTCATACTTGTACAGTTGTTTGTTTTTAGATATTGTTACTTTACGAAGAGGGTACAATGTTCTTGGAACGCCATTTCAATCTGGAGTGATACAATTTATGGGAAGGCGGTTCATGGGATAAAGGATATTATGTCGTAGGTCCTGGAGCGCACTTCTCATTGTGTATTTCACACTTGAGTTACATGATTGTGAAATTGTAGTTTATGACTTCCTGGTTATTCTTTATTTATTTATTTATTGGAGTATTGTAAATGGCGGTTAACTAGATATCACATTTAATATAAAAAAGCGACGGTTCGATTTTTCATTGTGTTTATTGCTGTTTGAATGTCACATTTCAAACATACAATTACATTGGACATTGCAAAAAACTTATATCTTCAAATTTTAGCTAAATCATTTTGTAAAAAACAATTTGGTATTTTACCGGAAATATATGTTTTCGACCTTACCGAATCCCATAAGTAATATTAAAAAATATATATGTATATAGTATACATAATACATACGTATGTCAAGAATTATCTCATGTGAAAATCTGTCAAGATTGTCTCACAACATTCTAGGTTTTTAGCGAACTCAACATATCACTTACAACTTACAACTATAGGAAATCCAGAGAAAATACTGGGCGGTTCGCACGGTATAATTCCACTAGCAAGGTGTTCGTGAAACCCGCTCAGGTATTCACGTAATATATAAGGTGAAATGGCACCCTCTTGTTCAGCCCTAGTTTAGATTGGCGTTAGCTGTCCGTCTGTCTGAAAGGGCAAACGAAGGAAGGGAGAGAATCCAACGATTCTTCGAAGGCTTTGCGTTGATACAGGAAGACATACGAAAGTGTTTTTTAATTTCGAAACAGTCTTAAGAAAATCGAAGTAACATGCAAATTAGTATCCATTATTGAAGAAGAAAAAAATATGTAAATACATTTATTTGGTGCATCGCAGCTATGTTGTAACTAAAAATTAATTTATAATAAAAAACAATTGTTAAATATTTGCAGAGCAAACAGACTCTCAAAGATAGCAAAAGGACCGATAAAAATGTTTTTGTAATAATATTTGCTTTATAGTTAAATAAAGTTTTAATTTAAAAATACCATGTAGATATAACGTTTTATTTAATTGCTGAATTAGAGATAATAGTGACAATTTTCTATTTCCTAGAAATGTCTAAAACATTACTGTAGGTACTTTTTTGTTTTTTTTAATACTAATTCAGTTGTTGCAATACAAAAATAATCATGCCGAGGACCATGTATGTATAAATATATTATTTGTGTTTTATTTTTTTATTTCACTATCGTTGAGTCAAATAAAAAATATATATTTATTGGAAAAGAGAAGCAAGAATGCAAAAAAAAAATTATTATAAAATAAATAATTATTGTAACAAACCATTTAATGGAATTAATCTATATTTCGATCCACCCTGTATCTTATAACATGGCAATACGGAACAGGAAGAAATCTGGTCCAGAGACCAGGGGACCGAAAGTTAGACACGCATGAGTAAATTTTACACAAAACAACCGACAAAGAAGTTATCTTTATATCGGTATTTCGGCTTTGACGTACGCCACACCGAACTCATGCCGTAACATTATTGAGCAAGAATGACATGGATCTTTTTTGTCAATTGGACTCGATGGACTTTATGGTATTTACTCGTAGAGTTTAAGTTGAAGCTCACATCAGCTCACATAACTATCAGTATGTATGTACAATTTAATTATATAATGTACACTATACATAAATATATGTCCCATATACTAATAAATTTGCTCTCTCTAAAATTTGCTTTTCAAAAACAAATAATATAGGAAAGATTCGGAAAATGACACTCACAGTACAATAACAAGTAAATATTTCGAATACATTTTTTCTGAATAATTTAAACAATAGGAATCTAATCATTCATTACCGTCTACACCGAGGAAGGATGGTTTTATCTCTGATTTGGTGAATAATCAGAATATCTTTATATTGAAACACCCCTGCATCTCCTCAAAATTGGTCTCTGGAATGACAAATTCGTGGAGACGAATTTACTTCTCCTTCTGTTGAGTCAACTAATATTGCAGTTGCATAATCCGTTTTTGACAGAACCAAGCTACGGCACATACCACACCGACAAAAGAAAGGAATGGGTTCTCGATTATACAATATATTTGCAGCTCTTTTTGAAATGTTTTTTTTCATATTTCAGTCCCAACCTAAATTTTATGGGCCACCACTGATATTGGTACCTGAATGGCTACCAATAATTGCATACATTTTCTAAGTAGAATAAAACATTATTTTTCTTAAGATTCTTTGCTACATCTGTCTAAACGCTAGTCATGAAAACCTCAATAAATAAAAAGAAATAGACCATAAGGAGAATGACACAAATAACACACATAACTCGATACAGAAGGCAATTTTTTAATAATGACGGTTTTGTAGAAATTGTAGACCACCCATTTAATTAAACACTTATTCCTTTCAAACAGTCTTCTTTTGTTACACAATATGTCTCCAATTTCATTGACATGATTGCAAACGTTTTGAACGTATTATTTTCTGCAAGTCATTAATTTTATGATTAAAAAGGTAAAATATTATCACGATTTTCGCTTCTAAATCTTATCATATTTCAGCGCAAACCACCAATGACTGTACTTTCAGTGACATGTATCAACTACAGTCATATAATCGAGAACGAAAGTAATTGTGGTGTAGTTTTGGTTACATAAATATAAAAAAATAACATATCTGTTTAATTTTTTGCTAAATCCATATTGCATATTTTGTTTGTACTTTTACCTTTTTTATAGTATTATAAAATTGTAATTTCAAGAATTGACTTGACAGTGTATTAATTCGACATATAAATCTTCATTTTAGATCAATCCATCATTTTGGATTTAAGATACAACCCTGCAAAATTTGTCAATCCTCAAATACTATCCATTTTATCATAAAATGTTTAATGTTTCTAATTGTTTTCAGTATGTTACTTGATTTCAATGTTTTCGTAACAAATAAGTTTTGTAGGATTTTCTAACTTTAGGGCGATTGATGGATTTTTAATAGTTGTAGTTAATAGCAGAATGTACAAATACCCATTTTTCATTATGGTGGGATTAAATATTAATTATTATTTATTAAATTAAATTAAATTGTCTCAGTGCTTCAGTCTTGAAAATGTCTATTATTTTTGTTCAAATATGGGGCTATGAGGTTCTGTTCTTCATTTTAGCCCAATTCGCAGCCATTAAGTTTGACCTGAAATTGATGTAAATGCCTCAAATATTATCTTATAATATTAAAGTTTCAATACTATAAATTTGATAGACATCGGATTTAAAATGAATCGCTGTTAAAAAGTTAACGACATTGTTAATTTTTCCTGCGATATGTATACCTTTAGTTCGAAGATAACATTAAAATCACTCAGTAAAGATATTTAATATTTTTTGTAGTTTATTTGTGGCGGATAGTTAATATTCATTAAACTTATTTCTGGGAATCACGCCAAATTCTAAAAAATAAATAGAAATAAGAAAATGGCCAAAATATGTCAAAATAAAAGTGTAGTATCTAAGGCAAACCTTAAAAGTTTGCCCCAGAAAACCACTGTATATTGTTTTTATATTCATTTGGAACTATATACAGTGGTTTTCTGGGGCAAACTTTTGAGGTTTGCCTTTGATACTACAATTTTATTTTGACATATTTTGGCCATTTTCTTATTTCTATTTATTTTTTAGAATTTGGCGTGATTCCCAGAAGTAAGTTTAATGAATATTTAATACTTCTGCTCAAAAGACTGACAGACCTTCAGAAATAGTTCTAATATTTTCTCTAAAAGGCATTTCATTACTTATTACCGTTTATATTAGCAAACTGTTACACACGTTTACTTAGTCGTAGTTTCATTCGACTCAAACATGCTCTATCGGATTCACATCTGATGATCTAGCAGACTAGTTTAAAGTCTATTCGCATTCAATATTATATATTCAAACTCGCAAACAATATCTCTCACATATTTATCCCTAGATCTGCAAACGTACTCTCAGTTATAAATATTAGCAATTAAATATCTTCATTTACGATTATTCCACACTAAATATTTTTTACTCCACCTCCTTCAAGTGCCACGAAGTATATTGAATCATCTGCGAACATACATCTAATCAATTGTATTATTTCTAAAAGATTATTATGCCAGTATTCAATAGGCAATTATATATTATAATTATTATAAATTGAAGAACTATCGTTGCTCATGTGTCCATCTATGAACGATGTCGAAAAAGTACTAAAATATTTTTTTTTTGTCAAAACTTTAGAACTCAAAAAACTTTATGGTAATTTATAAAGAAAATGTTGTGAATAAATATCTAAATATTTTTTTATTTTCATTATTTATTATTATCAAAAATTTATTAATATGAATCAATGGAGGCACTAGAAACTGAGTCAGTACCTACTTGTTTTGGTTGATTTCCAATAAATATGCATTTTAAGGAGTTATGTAATTTATTTTGCCTTTAATCGTATAATTGAGTATATTGATGTGTTGGATAATAATAAACTGCGTAAGTTTGATTTCAAAAGAATGGAAAGACTGCTTAAAACCTACAAAAACGCCACTACAGTTGATGGATTAATGAAAAATAAGAATTACATACTCGTAGTGCATCAATTCCGTTTCTTAATCTTAATCGTAATTTTAATGATCTTGCCGTATAAATTTATACGCAGAAATTTTTCATAATGTCTCTTAAACGTTTCAGCCATTATTGGTAAGATAAGTATGGCCTGTACCAAAGTATTTCAATAAAAGTATCTCTCTCTTAAAAATTTCTTTGTGGAAATTCGTAGCTTAAAAACTTTGGTTAATAAAACATACTTTTCTTTTACCCCCAGGAGACAGTAAGATGTTTGAAACCAAAAAAATCGGAATAAATGGGCTTCTTCAGAATTAAATTCTCTTTTAAATTTTGCAAACCGCGCTTCGATATCTTCATCCGTTCGCAAAATATTTAATTTCAAAGTTAATCTAAAAATTCACTTGGTCCGCTTCAATTGTACAGCAATTTAGATTTAGAAAGCATATGGCGGATATGGAAGAACTGATAAATCTGGTGTTGGCCAACATGCTTTGGAATATAATCAACATAAATTTGATTTACTTAAATAATAAAATAGTAAAAAATGGAACAATAAACAGCCAATCAAATACTTTTGAAAACTTAGAAATTGCGACATGTAAATATGTATAGTATGAATATAGTGACAAAATTTCTATCACCAATATACAGTGTATTTCACTATTCAAGAAGCCACCCTTATATCTCTTTCATCTGATATTCGAATATTTTGAAATTTTGGTGGTGAATATATACCTATAAAGTGAATCTTTAGACGTAACAACATTTGATTTTAGTCAGAGGCGTCTGATTCTATAATTCCAAGAAAAAAGCATTAGCGATTTAAAAAAATATTTAGTAGGATATTCTTAATCAGCACCTTTAGAAACCCCTTTGTACAAGATTACATTGTAGTGGATTTTTTCAACTAAAAATAATTTTTATTTGTAAAACGGAATCTTAAATGAAAAAATGTATTCTTCATTTTTTATTCAGAATAATGTGTTGTACTAGCATGAATTGATTTTACTACAAAATAATGATTTATTTAATAAAGCAAAATATTTTAATTCGTACATACCTACCTACCTACCATTTACTAACAGAAAATCTCCAATAAAGGCCTAAGAAAACAAAAGAATATCTTTTGTTTTCATGGCTTACTTATTTGTTAGAAAAAGATTATTTGTTGTTTTGCCCATTAAATATATAACTATTTTATTGTAAGATCGATTTAAACTAGTAGGTACAATACGGTATTCTGAACAAAAAATAAAAATAGTTATTTATGTATCAAGGCATTAAAGTTAATCTTTTTATCATGAATGTGGAGTTTAGTTGCCGAGGCCCGTAGGGCCGAGGCAAATAAACCACATGAGTGATAAAAATTAATAGTAAAAAAACATTTTTAAAAACAAGCTTTTATTTAAATGCTCTAAAAAGAAGAAAATAAACTTGAAATTAAATCAAACCCATCAATTTATTACATTATACAATTTATATGATATAAAAGCTTGTCACGAGAGTTTAATATTGTATTCTTGTTTATTTACCCAGGCAAATCTCGCGACAAGCTTTTATATCATATAAATTGTATAATGTAATAAATTGATGGGTTTGATTTAAAAATGTTTTTTTACTATTAATTTATTTTTTATTTTTTAGTTTTTTTCGTATTCTTCTCAGCAAACCCTTTCATTTGATACCCATATTATGATGGTAGATACGAAAATTTTGTCCGCCATCTTGCGGCGTCCGCCGTATTGAATTTAGTGTGATGTCATTTTGTATTTCGTATTCTTCTCAGCAAACCCTTTTAATTGATACCCATATTATGGGGGTGCATAAAAAATAGCTAGCCCGCCATCCTGCGGCGTCCGCCATATTGAATTTAGTGTGACGTCACTAAGCTACACTTGCATTGTCATCCAAACTAAACGTGTATGCAAAATTTCAGCTCAATCGGTTGGTGATAACTATTTTAAAATTCAGTTGCAAGATTTGACCTAAACAAACAAACAAACTGACATACAAACATTGCAAGTTAAATAAAAACTTGTAAAAAGGAACTTTAATGCCGAGGTGCATATTAAATTTTTTTTTAAATCCAAAAACTATGAAATTAAGATTAATTAACTCTATTTTTTAAATATTTTTTATAATAAATAATGTTTTTGCTCTGATTTTCCACTGCCCTTGTTAAAGTTTCTTTTCTTTTAAAAATATCAAACAAAATATACCTATTCAACTAAAAAATAATTACGCATAAAAAAGTACCTTATTATCTAATCTGTAAAACCAGGCAATATACATCCTGATTTACACATTTATTGAAAAAACTCTACGAACCCCATGCAAAGACCCCATTTCTTGTTTATGCTTTCGTACTTCATTATTAATCGAGAGGTTAAAAAATTAGAATTACTCTGAATAAAATCAACCTGTTATGCATACAAATTTAAATCCTTTTAAAAGATTTAAACGTAACGAGTAAATTATGAGAATTAAATTGTATAATAATCTGCGTGTCCTGTAAAATATGATAATTTCATATCCGACCCCTGCATGAAGGCACGGAAGGGATGTAGGTAAGTCTTGTATTGTGAGAATAAGCGTAATCAGCAGTGACAGTTCGTCAAAAACTACTCCACCAAGTATTGTTCCTTAACTAAAAATATTAACTAGAGGAGATCAAAGGTAATTCTGCAACAAAAAGAATTACACAATGGCGCATTTGTAACGCTTACAGCAACATGGCTTCAAGTCCAGCTGTCAAGAATAAGAGAACGATGGTGGAACTTGATGATGATGGACAGTTCTTCGTTGTTAGTATAGCGTACCGAAAACGTTATGTAAAAGGCACATGTAACAGGAGCTGACGTAGTTCTTGTAATTTAGTCTTTCCTCAAAATCAGGATGAAATTAAAAAATCTAAATATGCGTATGTAATCTAGTTTTCAATTATTGTAATAAATTTTTGGAAATCAATGATCGGTCTTGGCGCTAAATTGGCTTCTTAAAATATTTTCATATACCGCATAGACTTGACTTTCTCCCTGGAACAAACAATGTTTATAAATTATGTGGATTTAAAGCTATTATATAATAATTGTTTTTAAACTGCCCACCTTAAGGATTCATTAAGTTGTTTTTAAATAAATTGTCTGAATTCTGTATTCTTTATAAACTCCTTACGGAGAAGCAAGCAAGTTCATCAAGACTCATTTGATTTATTTTTTAGAATTTACTTGCACGAATTATTAAATGTATCTCTGTAATATCATCGTGTTCTATGGGCATAGAGTTATATATATTTTGCCCCTGAACATATTTTTTGAGAAAACATGTACTGTGAAAGTAATAATCAACTTGTCAATTCAGCAGCTACGACTGAAATCTTATATCCTGTAAAAACTGATGTGCGTATGTGCACAATTTTATCTGACATATGCCACGTGTTACAGTTTTATTTTTCAACCGCACGAACGTATGTTATTTTTGCTGATGTTAATCATAATTGCATATTAATCAACCTCACTTTAATATGCATATAAGCACATATCGCTACCATCAGTACTCATATGGATAAATTGAAAGTGGAGTATCAAGTAAGAAGCATAAATACGTTGCCAGCAATTGACTACTAGCATGAAATTTATTACCTTTTAGAAACGTATGTTTTCCAACTTGAAACTGTTGATGTCCAGCGAGTAATTTCGTAATTTTCCCATATATAAATAATTTACTGAAATTATTTATTTTATGATGTCTTGAAATTATTTGAAAAATTAATATTAGACTGACCTTTACAACCTCAAGTTCACGATGATTCTATGAACCTGTTGTAATCATGTTCAGGTATTGATTTAGATAATGACTATAATGAGATATATGCGTGTGATAATTTGCAGATTGCCTTGGTGTTAATAAAGCGAAATATTAATTAGAAAATTTTTAGGAGATATTACTTTAATCAACAAATATTTTTGTAGAGGAAGCTGTGATGAACATATAATTTTCTACCAGAAAAGTTACTCAATGATTCTTCACATGATGTTAATCGGAGCAAAAGGAAATGTCTCATTAGATATTTCCGCGTTAAAATTAAATCGTGTTTGATGTCTGTTCTTCTGTGAAATGCCGAGCAACTCAAATATCGTACTGCGTGTGAATTTTATAGAAAAAGTTATATAAGAAAGATGAATGAATAAAACCTACAAAATAACGACAATTAAGTTATGACAGTATTTCAAATTTGTATCAATATTTTAAGATTTGGTTTAATTGATTTAATTATTTAAATGCTCCTCAATAATTGTACCTATATTGGCACAATTTGTTTTTAACTTTATAGACAATAGAGGATTGAAAAAATAAGTACATTTCAATCACTTTTCTTTGCCATCTTTTTTTTGGTTTTCTTTGGAAAGAGGCCATATTACTGATAAATTTTTAATAAATTCATGAGAAAAAATCATAAAACAGTATCAAAGTCTGTAATTAATTTTATTCCACAAGGATATTATCTATTTATTAAATACACAGAGTTTCAAACATACTAAATGTAACTCTTTTTTATTACGTTCCCAATCTATATTCATGGTATTTAAATGCAACACGGTCTTGAATTGTCTGCATCTGTTACGTGTCCAACTGCTTCACGCTAATTACATTTCATTGTTGGCACCGTTCAAACTGAGCGCTTTATTTTTCCAAATGCTCTTCGACTAATCGGTTCTGTTTTCACATAGTCGTAGATGATGTGATGTGTTTTGTATTTCGTTTGCTTGGTGACGATAAATATCATATATTGTCGTAATTTATGCCTTTATAGTTGTCATATAATTTTATTAAATGGGGCAGCGGAATATTTAACGTTTTCATTTGACGCGATACAATCTTTTGTGCATTATGCAAATAAGGGCAATTGTCAGGAAATTATTGTCCTATATCAGGAGCTGGTGGTAGTTAATCATTTCTGGTCATTATAAAGTTACTTGAATGAGTGTATGAATTGTAAATTAAAATGATTGGTATCACTTATCACTTTATTAATCAAAACAGAATTAATGTGAATGGTTCGCGTTGGTTATTTAGTAAATGGTGGAGACTTAAGTAAGGACGCGGTTTGCTTTGCTGTATGCCGTCGACCCATGTCGTGGATTGGTGATAATATTACCTACTGCACACGGCATGTCCTGTGATAATCATAGTATATAAAGGTCATAATGTATAATAAGTGGGAAATCCAAAAAAACAAAGCTACAACAATACTATTATTAGTAGGATACGATGGAAGCTCATGCCTGCCAAGTAAATTATGAAGTTTTATCCCTCCGAGACCTGAGACCGCCTAAACACCTCACACTGTCCCAAAAATAAAATAATAGGTAGGATGTTCCTCTATATCTATTAATGGTACGTGCCTCCAAATTTACAGTGATCTGTCAAGCTTTAATATTCCTTTAATATCTTATAAATCTATGTCGTCACATGGCCTCGATCCGACGTCTATCATTGACTCTACTCAGCCACAGGACTTCTCGGCTTCCGATTTGGCCATTTAATCTATGGTCTCGTTCCTTAGTACCCTGGTATGACGTTGGCCGAGCACTTTTAAAGCGCCTCCGCCATCTGAGACAAGGACTGATCGCATCCTAGGGGAGCAGTCATCCATAGTTGAAATCCACTAATTGTTCAAAGTAATGTTTAAATAGGTAACCGAGTCTGTAGTAGAAATCATCCGTTACTAAAAATTGTTGAAACATTTATGCGTCTCGAGCAGCTCTTCGTTCACATACGCCTCAGCGCCCAAATTTTTCCGTTTTTTACAGAGCTCGTAGAATCTGGATGTTTACAAAGCAGTCATAAGTATTATGCACAGTTGAAATTGTAGCACTCTCGCTCAGGAGGTAGAATTTGATCTAAGTGTCTAACTTCGGTTAGCAGTGGAACCCTCTAGCACGGGAGATAGAACTCCACTGAAACGTCCTCGTACTATTTACCCGCTGAAGGGACTACCCCTGTAACATAGCTCTACCTCGAGGCGATAGTACTCCGTAGTACTTGTCAAGGGAACAGGGAACGGATATATTTGACTTTTTGAAAGGGGAGACAAAAATCCAGAATTTCGTATCCTGCCTTACCGCCAAGTTTTGCAACCAAAAACCGCCGTAGTCTAAAATTCCGATCTGAAACACGCACAGTTTTGCACGAAATCAGCCTGTTTGCCAGCTCACATTGTATTTAAAAATAAAAATTGTGCATAGCACCAATTAACAATCGCACATTATTTTTATTTGTTACTTTATCATTGTTACTAAACTACGCGGCAATTGAACTCGAACTCAAATTTTGACAGGAGTGTGATTGTTCCTTTGGCCTTTTTATTTTCAGTTACCGATCCATTTTCACCTACTTGCTCCAAGATACAGGGTCAAGAAAATGTTCGTGTTTTTTTGACGAAATTTTAAGAGACTCCCATTTTGCATGTAGAGAGGTTAGGTAGATATTCGATGTATAGTAAAGAAGAGTACCTTAGTACCTCGGGACGTTTTTGAGTTTTTGTAGATATCATGGCCCACTACAATGATAAAGATATTTTTCTGATTTTCTGAAAAATTGTGAAAAAATTGTGAAAAATTGTTTTGTGTAGGGTGGTATTAATCGGAATGGTAGGACTGATTTGGTAGTTTTAATGAGGGAAAGTATGAATGCAGAAAGGTACCGGGATTTGTGTGTGAGAGATATTGTAATTCCCTATGCAAACAATTTCGGTAATGATTTCATTTTGGTCGATGATAATGCTCGTCCACATCGAGCTCGAATTGTTACCGAATTATTAGGGAAAACAATATCGAGAGAATGGAGTGGTCTGCAAAGTCACCTGATATGAATCCAATTGAACATGTATGGAGCAGAAAGAAGTTAAAACTGAATAAACAACAAAATGGGTTTGACGATCTGAACAGTAAATGCGATAAGACAAGAGTAGGAAGATACTCCCCAAAACGTTATAAGAGTGCTTATAGACAGTATGCCCAGAAGAGTGGCAGATGTAATTAGAGATCGAGGTGGGCCTACGAAGTATTAATTTTCTTGTTGTTTTTGTTCTTTTTCCTGAAGTTTTTATTTACCGTATTATTATTGAGTTATATTGTTAAATTGTAAGATATTTTCACCTTGTATAATATTATTCTAAGTGTGTTCTAGAGTTCATATTATTTTTAATAATATTCGCGTAAATTAAGACCCATTAAAGTCATAAACATTACCTTAAAACTGTGTAGTTAACTGAATTTTGAGATTTACGATAGATTATTAAAATTCTAACACTCGGTATAATTGAAAAATAATCATATGGGGTCTCCGTTGTAACACACAGTCGCCCTTGTTGCGACGTGTATGTTTCTAAAAAATTTTATCGAAAATCAGAAAAATATCTTTATCATTGTAGTGGGCCATGATATCTACAAAAACTCAAAAACGTCCCGAGGTACTAAGGTACTCTTCTTTACTATACATCGAATATCTACCTAACCTCTCTACATGCAAAATGGAGTCTCTTAAAATTTTGTCAAAAAACACGAACATTTTCTTGACCCTGTATCTTGGAGCAAGTAGGTAAAAATGGATCGCTAACTGAAAATAAAAAGGCCAACGGAACAATCACACACCTGTCAAAATTTGAGCAAAATCGGTCTATTAGTTTTTGAGTTACATACGTTGAAAAACTATCCAAAATTCAAGTTGTTCGAGTTCAATTGCCGCGTAGTTTATATTAAAAGCAACAAGTTTTCATTAATAATACTATATATTTATACTATAACTAATTAAACGTGTATGGTAAATTGTCCAGTCCCCTAAAAACCCACAATCATCCACCAGACCCCTGGATAAGACCGTTTCTTCACTGCAGCTACTCCAGCCTTTCTCGAAACCGACGAGAAAGAAAGTGGGTTTTACATTAACAATTTCTTTATCAAAAAACCATGAAGAAATTCATGAATTAATTCTTCAGTTTCTTGTAGAACTGTTTTTGTTTCACACTAGTGAAGAAATTCATGAATTTATTTCACAATACTGTCACTGAAGCAATTGTACCAATTACCAATTTGAAATTTGACGGATCCCAAAATATTTGAGGTTTTCAAAACACTTTTCGCCTACCTTCACACACACTCATTTTAATTTCAGTTCTCTTCCTAGCTCAGTGAAATAAAACAGCAACAACAGAATAAATGAATCCAATATAAAATAACTTATAAACTATTCGTAGTGGAGCAACATCAGTGCGGCGGGTGTTGAAAATTTTTTTTGACGGGATTACAAAATGTATGGCTTACTGGCTACTGGCTTTTTATTCTCTCCGATGTGTATCTGCTGCAATAAACATATTTTGAAGATTCAACATTTTCTGCGTGATTCATGGGTATGATTGTTTTATTCATTTGAAATCTCTGGAGTAAATATCTATTTAAAACGTATTTCAAATCGTATGACCTAACTTCCGTTTTTAAACTAGCATCATTGTTTTCTAGGAAAATGCAATATTAAGTATATTACATCAGAAAATATCAATGTATCAAATTTGTGGAGATTTTATTACCACACTCTATTAGTTTAGTTAGTTTATTTATGTGTTCTGTAAGTAAAAGTTTAATGTACTGATTACACGTTGATACGCGAATTAGTACGATAGTACTATTTATTGTAAAATAATATAATGCTTATTCAATTTTCTTACAGTCAAATTCAATTTTAATTTGGGATTATTTTATTTTAAGCCATTATGAACTATTTCAACATAACTAGACAAAAGGTCCTAGATATGTTGCTATTTTCAAGACTGATAATTAAAACCGCGGAAAGGGGGAGAAACCTAAATCTCACTTATTATATAAAAATATGTATATATAATTTACCTGATGGTTTAAATTTGAATGTAAAATGTGTAAACAACATAGTTTCCGTGAGTTGACTAATGAGAGTTGATAATTTCCACTCATTAAGTAAAGTGGAAGAAATTTGACGTGTTTTAAAATCCTTCAAAAAAGATAATAGGCTAAACACATACTAGAATTTTGCAATTTTGAAAACAATACCTATAAGTATATAAATAGTATTTTAACGCCACAAAATGTTAGGAAGTATTATATTAAGTATACTTACACAAGGCGCTTTTATTAACTCAAAATTGTCCATAAATACCCATAAATCTTTTTTGACAAGTATTCACAATAAAATCAACGCCTCACGAAGGAATCCTCTTTCATTAATAAAGTACCCACAGGGAGTACATGCGGAGCATAAGCGTGCATGATGTTCCAAATTTTACATACAAGTATGTTTTTACAAAATAGCATCCCGCTGTGCTGGTACAATGTTACGAGGATCATTAAGTAATATGACTGTACATTTTCATTGTGATTTTATAAAAGTACTTGTGTGTGATACTGTACTGTTCGATGGGCGAATAAATAAGTTTTATATTGTTACGGTACGGAAACTTATCAGGGGCCTGATGGACCAATTTATGTATTCAACTAATATTAATGTTATGACATATGTAGATTGTAGATGCATGACATGTTTCAATTAATAGATGCATTCAAGTAGAGTAAAACAAGGGTTGCTCCTCACGGTCGAGTAACAACTTAATTAGCTTAAAAGCATTGCAATATAGGTATATCTACAATATAACTAATAGTCAGATAAGATACAATGGGAATACTTTCTTTTTATTTAATACTAAGCCATATCTAAGTTACATATTGACCTAACACTAATGCGAAAAGATGAGAAAATGGATAAGTTGGTTAATAATATAGATACTTTGTCTTTGTCAAAAAATATAGCATAATTTATCGCTTTATTTCGTGGAGAAAAGCTTATATGAACGTATTGTGTCCAAAACGCATATCTTGAGATATTTTATGAAACATTTTTTGGAATATTGACTCCTCTACATGAGGATATTAAAATGGAAGCCAGTTACTAGTGGAAAAAGTTTTTGCTAAAACTTTCCGGAGAATCAGTTCGGTGTTCCATCGCATTTTATGGAAGATGCATTTGTGTTTTTAAATAAAAAAGATTTTCTAATGCTGGAACTTACCTTAATGGAAATTCGTGAAATTTATTTCTGAATTCACAGGTATAATTCTGGCAACAGAAATTTTTTTAGATATTCCTTATTGTAAATAAAGTAAAAATATCCGTTCCTATTTTCACAAACGGTGTTTTCATAGTACAAAGCGTTGACAATACTAATGTTCTATGGAAACACTATTGGACAAAAGTAGAGCAACATTTCGGAACGACCGACGTTCACATTTACATTTGATATTCCATATTTCTTAATCGATTCTGTAAAGTATTTATTAATCATGCCGAGAGGTATTCCAATCTACAAAGAAATTTCAAGATAACAACAGAAAGCAAACTATTGTTTGTAGTTTATTTGTGGCGGATAGTTAATATTCATTGAACTTAATTCTGGAAATCACGCCAAATTCTAAAAAATAAATAGAAATAAGAAAATTGCCAAAATATGTCAAGATAAAAGTGTAGTATCAAAGGCAAACCTCAACAGTTTGCCCCAGAAAACCACTGTATATAGTTCTAAATGAATATAAATACAATTTGTTATCTAAAATTCGTATCAGTGGTTTTCTAGTATTTTACACTAGAAAATATATTAACAAAATGTATATTATATAATATATAGATATATATTTATATGATATTTAAAAAACAATTATAAAACAATAACTTATCTTAACAGAACGTTTCGAACCAAAGTCTAGGTCCTTTTTCAACTGTGATTACAAAAAATGATTTGTTAAAAAAGATCACTTTGACACTTGACACTGATTAGTAATTAATGCATAGATCACCAGATAAAGAATTCTAATTTATTTTAATATTTCCGTCACGTACATCTTTTTGGAGAATCGGTAGCCAGATTTCGTCTAGTAACACTGAACTAGTAGAGACGCAGTCGGTACTGTTTAGTTGAATACAGGCACTCTCTTTAAGTTTTCGTTTATTACAATGTTCTCCGTTTGAATTATTTTTGCCTGTGTCCAACTAAATCTTAGACGACTTGGTAATAAGTTCAATATAAGAACCACCTTTAAAACTTGCAATACCATCAGATCATTCTTAACAAAAACCAAACCTTTTAAAAAATCTAAAAATTGTATTTATAGCATTCCATGCGAGTGTGGAAAACTATATATAGGTGAGACGTCTAGACCATTAGAAGTTAGAATATCTGAACACAAAAATAACGTTAAAAATTACCAAGTTGATAAATCTACACTGGCACAACATGCTTGGAGTAATGGCCACAGATTTAGTTGGACACAGGCAAAAATAATTCAAACGGAGACACATTGTAATAAACGAAAACTTAAAGAGAGTGCCTGTATTCAACTAAATAGTACCGACTGCGTCTCTACTAGTTCAGTGTTACTAGACGAAGTCTGGCTACCGATTCTCCAAAAAGAAGTACGTGACGGAAATATTAAAATAAATTAGAATTCTTTATCTAGTGATCTATGCATTAATTACTAATCAGTGTCAAGTGTCAAAGTGATCTTTTTTGACAAATCATTTTTTGTAATCACAGTTGAAAAAGGACCTAGACTTTGGTTCGAAACGTTCTGTTAAGATAAGTTATTGTTTTATAATTGTTTTTTACATATCATATAAATATATATATCTATATATTATAAATATAATATACATTTTGTTATATTTTCTAGTGTAAAATACTAGAAAACCACTGATACGAATTTTAGATAACAATATTGTATTTATATTCATTTAGAACTATATACAGTGGATTTCTGGGGCAAACTGTTGAGGTTTGCCTTTGATACTACACTTTTATCTTGACATATTTTGGCAATTTTCTTATTTTTATTTATTTTTTAGAATTAGGCGTGATTCCCAGAATTAAGTTCAATGAATAGAAAGCAAACTGACAATTCAAAGCTCACTTCACGGCTAGATTGCGAGGTAACGTTCAATTTTTGCAGTGGTCAGCGCAGCACCCAGACCTTAACCTCATTGAAAACCTTGACATTACAAAGCTTTCGTATAATTCAAAATTTGATTCCTTTATTGCTTTCACGAAAATTGTAAATATTGCATATTATTTAAATTATTAGCTTGTAATATTTCATGTAATTATTAATTTAAATGATTAACGCTCTTACTTCTAATGTTAAGTAAAATAAAATGATCTTGTATTTGTCCTGTATCTTCCTGCCTATTTTTGTTAGCGTCAAAATATTTTAAACCAAATTACATTTGAAGTGTAGTAAAGTTTGGTAATATATTATTACTGAAGTTACTAGGAAAACGACGCACTAAAATTATTTAACTGTCCATAAAACTATATTTGTGAAGGTGCAATGAGGAAATTCAGATTGTTGGTCTACTTTTGTCAGATATCTCATTTTATTGAATGTGGACTAATATTTGCACACTAAATATACTTAATGAACTGTCGCTTTCGGTAAATATATAAAAAGTAACTCCTGGTGATATTTCCGTATGTTTTTCAACTGTTTGTCGCCATTAAAATTAACCTATTTTAATTATTTAAACATTTCGCTTTCTAATTATTCATTTTATGTAATAATGAAACGGTATTAGATTCGATAGATGAATGTATTATTTGTGATGACTACCTCATTGTTCTAGGCCTTAATTTGAAAAGTATTACAAGGTTTTCAGTGTTTTTTATAATACTGTAAATATGATCAATTAATTGATTTTGTTCTATAATTTGTCTCTGATAAAAAAGGAAATAGCATTAATTATATCTCCTAATTACTAGTGGATCTATGGCGTTATTCAAATTTCCGTAATAAAATTAGAAACATTGACATATTTTTTTTATTTCCAATATAATAACAGCCTTCATCATTTTATAATGATTTGATAGAAATAGGCCAGAAGCTTATGGATAACTAATTTATGTTTCATTCGATATTTCTATTAATATGAAATATTATTTCTATTCTAGAATGCTAAAAGTCATTGAATATAAATCGAGTGAAAAAAAGTGGTTTTCACTTTTTTCATCCAATCAATATCGTATTAATTTTTCTATTGATATTCGTCCATGATACAGAAATAAATTAAATGATTTATACTAATGATAACAGCGTAGATTCATTAGCTTAATTCAATAACTATAGCTCTAGTATTAAATTTAATTGGCCTTATAAGAGCAAGCAAACTCAAACTAGTAATTATTATTACACTAAAAGATTTAATGAGCCTCTCGCCATTTATTTATATAAACTTTTCAATTTTGTATAGTATGTATTTTTTCCTCTTTAAGAGTTCTACCACAGGTATTATTTTTTTTCTAAAAAATATTGATTAATTTGCATACATTTTTAACTTTATATTAAAGGAAAAGTCAAACTTTTTTTAATATATAAATGTAAATCAAAATAAAATAACTTATCTAATAATATTGACGTTTCAGAAAATATGGTAGTGATTGATGTAGCTACCGATCCTCACGAGAGCACACCAACGAATAAGCAAACCGTATCCACATCTGACGAGCCATCATACTGGCCTTAAAAAGCTTAAAATAAAGAGAAATTACTTTGCAAAATAACGAAATTAAACTGTCGACTAACTATAAAATAAAAATTTCTTATTGAGAAATTCGTGGCTAAAGCACACCGTATGCAAGGCCAGAAAATGCGAAAAAAAAATTCTTACTATCAATCAGTAAAATGTAAAACTTTAATATAGCCCCATAAAAAAATCAAGTGGTGTGAGGTTGGAATTTCTGGAGGAGCCATACTATAGACTCGTATTTACCTATTCATCCGTTGAAACTCTAGTTCAACAACATTGGTTACATTTTCATTATTGTAATAACGATCTCAATCATGCTGAGTCTAATCATTTCATTTAGATGAAGACTCTCTACGTGATTTTCGATTGTTTCCCTTAATATATCTCAATATTTAATGCCCAGTAATGATTATTCGTTCTATTCGTGACTGCTGAACGATGCCTCATCGGTCCAAAAAATATGATTGAAAATTAGTGGATCTTCTCTATGCTCTTCCAGTATATTTTGACAAAAATGTAAAAATGTAATGTATACAGGGTGATTCATTGGTAAGTGTACATACTTTACCTGCATATGTAGGTTACTTGGGCGATTCCATATCACCTATGGTTAGTGGGTCAATAATCCTTAATTACCAAGATACAGGGTGTTTTATTGATTTTGCGTATTTTTGTCTTGGACCATAACTTTAGAACCACTAGGTATAATAAAGTAAAATTTGGTATGTATGTTTTACTCAATCAGCCATATCGATTTCTCAATTTAGCAGAATCAAAATACAGGACCGGACAGAAAAAAATAGCCCAATTGTTAAATCTCAAAAACAACACCCTGTATCGAAAGTTTTAAAAATATGTTTTAAGATTCGGAAAGATCATAGAAAAACAAGGCAAATAAAGTACATTTTCAAATTGCGCGTCTCTTTTTTCTATTTATTTTCTTTGATAAAAGGAAATTTTACAAAACTAAAAACCACCTATCTCATACAAAATAGCGTTTTTTCTCTATAATAGACTACGAATTAATAAAAACTTTCATATTCAATAAGAAACCATTCATGCAACGTAAGTTCTGGAAAGCATTCAACCATTCAATTAAAACCAACAGATTTACACATTATTTTAAAAATTTTAAATTCTGATATGTAGGCTTTGAATACAACAATTAATATTTCAAACAATCAAGTGCGTTTCTGACAGATAGTTTCTAAAAGGTTTGTTTAAATGTTCCTCACCTAAATAATAATAAACTTTAAAGTAAAATGCCTCAAAATTTTATTAAGTAAAGTTTATTATTATTTAGGCGAGGAACGTTTAAACAAACCTTTTAGAAACTATCTGTAAGTAAGTTTTATTCCGTTTCAATTCATGTATACAATGTCAGAAACGCACTTGATTGTTTGATTCAGAGCCTACTTATCAGAATTTAATATTTTTAAAAAAATGTGTAAATCTGTTGGTTTTAATTGAATGGTTGAATGCTTTTCAGAACTTACGTTGTATGAATGGTTTCTTATATTGAATATGAAAGTTTTTATTAATTCGTAGTCTATTATAGAGAAAAAACGCTATTTTGTATGAGATAGTCAGTTTTTAGTTTTGTAAAATTTCCTTTTATCAAAGAAAATAAATAGAAAAAAGAGACGCGCAATTAGAAAATGCACTTGATTTGCCTTATTTTTCTATGCTCTTTCCGAATCTTAAAACATATTTTTAAAACTTTCGATACAGGGTGTTGTTTTTGAGATTTAACAATTGGGCTATTTTTTTCTGTCCGGTCCTGTATTTTGATTCTGCTAAATTGAGAAATCGATATGGCTGATTGAGTAAAACATACATACCAAATTTTACTTTATTATACCTAGTGGTTCTAAAGTTATGGTCCAAGACAAAAATACGCAAAATCAATAAAACACCCTGTATCTTGGTAATTAAGGATTATTGACCCACTAACCATAGGTGATATGAAATCGCCCAAGTAACCTACATATGCAGGTAAAGTATGTACACTTACCAATGAATCACCCTGTATAATTGGGATATAATTTCTGTAATAAACTTGGTGTTATCCTTTATATTTATATTTGTGAAGAGTTCTTTGTGCCATCGAATAGGAAAGACCTAAATCTCTTGAACTATCCCTTACAGATTCTATCCCTGCCTTAGAGATTTCTTTTTGTCTTCAGTAAAATATAGAATATCCACTCACTGTTTTCATTATTTCTAATTTTTCTCTTGTTTTTCAATGTCTTTATATCACTCATCTTGGCCAACATGCGTTGAAAAGTTTTCCGGCTTGGGACGACACGATTTGGATAAAGTCTCTCTCTCTCTCTCTCTCTCTCTCTCTCTCTCTCTCTCTGTCGCTTCTTTAGCGTTTTTATTATTACTGAGATATACAGTTCTAATATAACATCATCGATATAATAGGGCATTTTATGTCGATAACAATAAACTTAGACAAAAAACTATTGCAAAAGTTCAAATTGACACTTGAAACGGTGTTTCATTGTTTTCATTGCCTACTTCTTTTTGTTTAGTTTGTAAATAATAGTAAAAAGCTAGAAGACGATTTTAAGCGTTTTGCAAAGTCTAATAATTAATACTTTTAAATGCCACTATTTTTCAAGTTTTTTTAAAATGTAAAATATCATAAAAAAACTGTCATTACATGTGCGACTAAAAATAACTACGTAAGTTGGAGGGGGGGGACATTTATGGTGAATCACCTCTGGTATAAAACAACGCTATCCTTGTAACAATTATTTAAAAAATCACAAACAGGTAATTTTAGTTGTCGATTTTCTGTATTTTTTTTTAAATATGCTTTTATAATCATACCTCATTTACACGCGCACGCACAAATCTAATTCCGCAAATGTGCTGCCAAGGGTTCTGCTTTTACGGCATTTTTACGAGCTGCGCTTTCCCCTACGTGCTTTTGGAATGTCACATCATTATTTTTATCGTCCTCAAAATCAACTTTTATTACACAAAGTTCATGTGCCACGATTTGTTATGAAACTTTCAAACAATTTTCATTTTTGTCTTCTCTTCCACAAATGTAACTCAATCGTAATATGAGTACCGTGACCTAATTTTACAATTAGTTTCTTTAAAATTCGAACATAATGACTATATGATTTTAACTCCTGAAGAAATTTATCCATTTTTTTTTAAATTAATCAATTCGCTCCTTAATTGAGAAACCACAAGTATATAAATATTATTCATTTATTTATTCAGTGGAATAACAAAAATGTAAACTAATGTTTACATAACATCTCTAAGGGTAGCATGTTCAATAATTCAATAGAGGATCACTGAGGATTAGGATGAAATAAGACGTCTAATTTTAAGCATAATGCGTTACCGTTTTCTTTAATTTAGTTTAGAAATATACACTCCTCGAAATCGAAATATGGTGCCCTTATGCCTTTTTGATTTAATCAAATCGTTGAATAAAATTATTTGTCCAGAAATCACTAAAAAGCCAGTACTTAATTTACATGCAATTAATTTAAACGTTATGCAAATTTACAGAATAAAATTAACATAATTTAGAAAAAGGCAGGGGTTGTGGACGATATACAACATTTTTAGAGAATATCAGGGCCTGTAAATCTACATATGAAATGAGTGAGAATTTTGGTCCCAAGTAATTTATATGGGCCAGTCAGTCATTACACCAATTTAGGAGATTAACTTCCGAGTTAATCAGTACAAGCTGAAACCGCTATAAAAAATCGGCTGAAGTTTTAAAACAGGGATGAATTGTGTATCAAAAAATTAAACAAATATAGAAATTTATACAGTTTTTTAAATGGAAAACTTTCAAAGCTTTGTCCCAAATATCTCGGAAATAAAATGTTTAAATTGGTCAAGCGGTTTAAAAACTAAAGGGCTTTAAAATTACCCAAAAAATCGAGTGCGTCACTTTTTTAGACCTGAGTGTATATTGTTAAGAAATATGAAATGATATTTAGATTGTTAATTATTTTGAAAGATAAAGATAAAATAAATTTGTGGTTTTCAGTTATAATTTTTATTTTTTTTTTTTCTGTTTACAATACATATTGCAACGCCCATACAAAATCAAAATTGTATCACGTTACAAACACGGTCGTGTGTCGGTTAAAAAAACTTAAAAAATTTGCATAAACCCTCGAAATCTTGCATGCAGCTCTAAATAGCGTGCAAAGTCGAAATAGGGCAAACACGGTAACGGGGTTGTCCAGCTGTCAAACAGCATTAGAGACAGAGGAAACCACTAACTAGAGAGATGCGATACGTGAACCCTCGCTAAATGCACGGGGTCTCTGGTCACTGGTCCAGTCCACGTGGCAGCTAATTATTACTTGTGTGAGGACTGTTATTTTATTATATGTTAATATAGCCCTTCATGATACGCCTACCACGACTCTATCAGCTGCACATAATAATATGTCCAACTTTACAAAAGACTGCAACATAAAAATTTAAAAAACGTGACTTTGCATGTGAGCAGATTTAATTGGCTTAAATCTATGCAGGGGTCAAATGAACTTTTGTAAATGAAATACTCGGAAATATACACCACGCAGGAATAGAATAGAATAGAATAGGCATTTATTCACCATAAAATTCTGTTACATGAACAAATATCGGTTTTGTCTCAGTGTATAACTAAATAAACATATGTGTCATAATAAAGGTGTATAAAACAGACAAGGCTACACAAAATGACAGATAAAAATACAAATGGATGTATATGTCGTCGATGAAATAAAAACTAACTAAAAATATGAAAATTGTATAGATACAATAGTTATAAAATACGAATAATAGTAAATATGTTTGTAGCAAAGACGGTGTATAATACAATCAAAGGCTACGAAAAACAAGTAAAACTACATACAGACAATATAAAGGCTAAGTTACAATTTATTATATGCATATAATTAATATTTGGAAATTAGGAGTCGTTTTTATATTATTTAGCAAAATCTGGATCACACAGATCTAGGGCTAGATAACAACTACATAATTTTTCTGTGCATACTTACTTTGGTTTATGATTTAATCGTTGTTTTAACAAAATTTCGAGAATTGAGTGGGCATGTTTATATCTAAAGGAAATGGACAACGTAGGAAACCAATGTATCCCAACTCCACGTCAGATTTCCTGGTTAAGAGTCCAATGTCCGTCTACGCAACCAACTGTTTTATTCTCCTGGCACCTTGATAGCACACATAAGCAGACATTAATATAATGTACGTCATTAATAAATCAATCTAGATTGACGGAAAACAAGAACAATGTTTAACAAATTAGTAAATTATTTCAGTAATAAAATGAGTAAATAACGTCCATAATTCATTGTCGATGAAAATAAAAAGAAAATTGTTGTTTTATCTATTTGAAAATTATTTTGGTATAAAAGTACAAGAACAAGAAAGGAAGATGTAAATTAGGTATATTCATGCAAATAATGCATAATATAAAACTTTTATCATTGATCTCAAAAGATACGGGGGACATTATTTTTTAATGAAAATAGAGTTGATTTAGGTATAAGAAAGAAAGTATTTTTCTATACAATCTAAATCCAAATTGTAAGGATATACTGCAATTGAGGACGGTGACAGTACTTTATGATGCATAAACAAGCACTCATTAAAAAAATGTAAACTTTACAACATAATGAATGAACCTGTCGAAAAAGGTTAATTACCGGAAATTTGATTAGGTATACTTATTTTGGTCTTGATTGTTCCATGTATAAAACCGTAGTAGCCCGAAATACATAGGTATACGTTAATTAAAAACTAAAAATCGGTAACGCCATAAAATTAGTTTATTTTAATTTGTTGTTATTTATCAGGTCTAATGACAGTTTCCTTCATAACTGTTTTAAAATTTTCGAGATATTGTAAAATAAGTATCTACCAATTTTGGTCTCTATTAAGTATAAGATTTTATATCATATCATTATTCGGTGCTTTGTCAGTCTTAATTTGATTTGAGGATTCTTAGATAATTTCTTTTACAAGTATACAATCTTCTCATTAGGATTAGGTATTTTACATTCAAAGAACTTGTATGTTGGCCTAATTGTACAAAAATGTGTTATTAGTCGCTTTGTTGTTTACCTCTTACTCCAAAAAAATAATTTTCACGTTTATCACGACACCATCTTATTCAATGCCCTTTGCAGAATATTAATTACTATTTCATAATAGACCATTATTATCTAACAGCGATTTTTTGGAAAAGCATTTTATCGATTTGAAACAAATTCCTGTTATTCGTTAACTGATGTATCAAATTTATAAACTAATTATAGTTTAATTAATTATAGCATTCTTTTAAGAATTTCCAGTGTAATTTATCAAAGAAATAACACTAATGTAGGATATTAAATAGCAGAAATAAATATAGTATTGAACTAAGAATTGAATGACACAAACCACGCACATAATATGTTATATTAAATTTGTAACAATTCTTATTGGAGAGGTAACTTTCTAATAATTTTTGCTTGTAATGGCAGTTCATTTGTTTTTTACCATTAGAGAGAAACCACCATTTCCTACATCGTCAACAACATCGTTATATTTTTTTCAATTAAATCGATATGTGTGTGGTCACCAGTTTAGTGGCCATAAAGTTTTTATATATCGTTTATGTATATCTACTATTATTTACATATATACATATAGTCTTATGCTCATTACCTCGAATTCCGATTTCAAATGATGAAAATTGATACGTATAATATGTATTATAGAAGTTCTAAATATTTTTATATGTAATATGTATGTATAAGACGCAGAAAGGAATATAATTTTTTTAAAGTTCTGAAGGGGAATTATCATTAGATAACATTCTGATTTGCCCGAAAGCACATAGAGATTTTAACTAAATATACCCTAATTTTTTTTTTTTGGTAACATAAAAGGAGAAACAGACACTATCGGTATATTGCCAATTTTTAGGTATCTAAAATGCAAACCACATATAACGAACTCCCATTTAAGCTATTTAGAACCAAATACGTTTCTATTTGAGAATAACCACACACATTTGGACCGTCGCGTCGTCAGTAAGAACTACCACGACATTATCCTAAGTTTATTCGACCTCGAAAAATTTTTTTGCTGAATCTCTTGAACTGAGAAATTTTCGATATTCTCTAAGTTGGTACAAGCTAGATTGCCATCATCCCTATATAGGAAGAAATTCACATAATTTTATTCGTGCCACCTTTATACCACTAATATCCTTTCGCGTTCGTTTTAATTTCTAATGGTAGCTCACTCAAGTAATCATTAGAAGGGAATATTTGATATAAAATTGAATTTGTTTCTACCTGTCTTCAATTTTATTCCTCCGTCTTTTGAAATCTTGGAATTTCATGTTTCGTTGTTATTATCATTATTTTTATTTTACACCCTTATAGCAACTAATATATGTATAAAAACATGTTTTTAGTTACCTATTTTTATTGTTATCTTTATATTAACATTAAAACAGCGTTTGACATAATAACTGTTTCATCCCTTCGACCAGGACAAACACCCAACACAACCAATCCCCGGGACTTTGCAATATACTCCAGCTGAAATTGAAAATATATGCTGTGGCCATCTTATACTCTAGAAACGATTGGAACAAAAAAAACATCTTCCAAGCAAAAAGTATGATGGTGCAATGCAAGTCGATCAATCAATCAATCAACTTTTAAGACATCAAAAATTTGTATACTATACGACATCCACAACTAAACTTTACATCTGTATCTGAAGTTAGCTAAAATAAAATTTTCTCCTTATATCTTACTATCTTAGAAACGAGTGGACCAAACGTTAGACATTAGGAAATTTGAATGAAGTAAGTAGTCTAACCAACTTTTTATAGCACTTCTAGGTGTAAATAATATGGATGGACATATTCTTACCCTATAGGGAAAAAATCGAAATATTAGTTGTTTTGTAAAGTCCGTTTATGTTCTATTCCATTTGGTATATACCTTAAGCTATCTAAACCTCACATATTTTCAAAACGGGTGAAGCCAAAAAAAAATGGTTTATTTAATTACTTAGGTCTTTCTACCTTGCTGTGTAAGGTCATTGTGGAGTTGAGGTTCCTGGGTTGTCCCTTCAATACTCCCTCTACTTTTTTTCTATCACTAGTTAGACTCCTGTTTCAGATCAGTTTAGACCTCTCTGGACGGCCGTATCTCTTACTTCTTCTTCCCACATTCATCTTGGTCATCCTCTAAATTACTCTTGTTGTATGTTCTGGGCACCACTTGTAATTCACCTCTGTATGTCTTGGTTACTTTTACTGTCCATCCTGATTTTTCCATGAATTATTCTTAAAAATCTCATTTCCATACTATTTACCTTATTTTTTTAGTTAGAGTTAAGTGTCCTTGATTCAGAGGCGTACGTACGACCTTCTTTACTATTTCCACTTTTGCCTTAGTCGATTTTATTTTTTGTCAGAAAGTTTGACTTAATTGCGTTATATATATAACCCTTCCTGTAGCCGCAACTATATCATTTATTTCATCCTCAAATGTTCCTTTATTGCCCCTAAGTTTTTCAAATTTGCTCGTTGTAATTTGTGTCTCTTCCAATGTGATATCTAGCCGTCCTTTTAATCTGTTTTGTATTATTCCTGTATAAACCTTTTCTGCTGTACTTCCTATTTGTTATACCTCTATAGTAATTCGCATCCATACTGTCTCCATTTTTGTATAAAGTAACAATTACAACTGCATCTTCATCACTGCCAGGAGCATTTTTGGCTTCAATATTTTGTATGGCTTGTTCTAGTTCATCCATTGATATTTCGTTGTTTTCTGTAATCTCGTCATCCAAAAATTCTTGAAAATGTTTTTTTTTATCTTTCTATTGTTTCTGCTTCATCTGTTATTGTTTTTCATGATGGTTTAACCAATTTAAAGTTCCTTAATCTATATAAACACATTGGAGTTCGTCCTTAAACATTATTTATAGTTTTTTAAACTTTTGTCTCGTGTAGGTTTAAAATTTTAGCCGTCACTAATCGCCATGAATCTGTTTTACCATCTCTTAATTAGTCTTAATTACTCATACATAAAACATTTATATTGCATTATGATCTTGTTTAATTTTCTAATAAGAGTTATTTATGAAAGATTGAATTAAATCCACTACTACCTACTACTACTACTCACTAAAATATACTCAATATCATCAACTAAATAAAACAGAACTAATAACGCTAATTAAATATTGGGTGAATCATCAGATATTTCAGTTTTTACGTGGCCAGTAGTCGCATATTATTTTCAACGGGCATAAACTTTATAAGTTAAAAAGATACTACATTATAAATAAATTGGTCCAAAAGGTTTATCAAAGATTATAATTCAAAAACGTTTTCTTTCCATTCTAGTATATTGTATTAATTAAAATATTGAAGTTTAACAAAGTAGATTATTTAAAATTTTTGTACCTCTTTTAGGAAGATAACATCTAAATACTAGACGTGTGGCCCACAAACTAGCTACTCAAGTGTTACCCTTTTAGATAATGTATGCTCTTTTAATGGCCACTAGTGACCGGTATGGCATTTTTGTATATGTAATTATGCCATACCTTCTCTTAAATTTAAACGACCATAATACAGTAAGTTAACCTTCCCAATGATCTATATTTTTTTTGCTTTAGGTCGTAGACCATGCAGCCAGATGATCTATATTAGATCCTGTTATATGTTTTAATGATACTCCTGAACACGCACTCACCGACATAAAATTCGGGACACCCATAATCCGATTTTAACTTTTTTAATTTTGAAAATCTAACATTTTCGGTTTTAATTTTATTCAATTTTTTCAAAAGATACTTTACATGTAGGTACAGGAAAATAAAAAAGTGTATTTTTTTTCCTTAAGTTTGCGACACCTTGTAGAATAATTTTGAAACCTAAACTCCACATGCATACCTATATGCTTTTCTGCAAAGTCTGATTCATTCAAACATTTTGTTTTTTTATTCTTCTTGATATCGTTCTCGGTTCAGAGATATGAATTTTTTGCAAAAGACACTTTTTGCAACAATATTTGAAAACATTCTTGATATTTTTGGAATGTTTGGGTTTCGAGCATTTAAAACGTTTGGTGAGTGAATTCCGAATTTATTTTTTATTTCACAATGCCTTTGTCATCCGAAGATTCAGATAGAACCGTTGCTCTTCATGATATTGGTTATTCCTACAGAGAAGTGGCTGATATGCTAGGTTTTACCAAATCCTTGACAAGGTCGTGAGACTGGGAGTTATGGTAGAAGACCTGGATCTGGAAAAAATCGTGCTACTTCAGCCCTTGATGATCGCTTTACTAGAATTTCAGTTTTAAGAGATCGGCATAACAGTCATTAGAGATAAGAAATGAATGAATGAAAGAGTTAGTGAAGTGGATGTCGATGAAATTGCAGTAATGAGAAGACTTAATGAAGCCAATTTATGGACAAGAAGACTGGCAACAAAATTCTGGAAGAACATGCTGTTTTTGCACAATTTATCGGTAACCAGTTTATTTTCATGCATGACAGTGCCCATCCACATACTGCAAGAATAACGGCCCAATATTTAGAAGAGTGGAATAAACGTTATGCACTGGCCCGCTCGTAGTCCTGACATTAATCCGATAGAACAGCTCCGAGACGCTCTGGAAGACGAATGGAATAATATTCCAAAAGAGGTTATTCAAAACCTAATTACATTAACGATTCGACGTTTAGTAGCTGTTACATGAGCTAGAAGGATGTAACACTAGGTACTAACCAAGATTCCAAAAAAAATCAAGAATGTTTTTAATTATTGTTGCAAAAGGTGTAATGTTTTTTTCAAAAATTCATATCTCTTGAACCGAGAAAGATATCGAGCAGAATAAAAAAACGAAATGTTAAGAATGAATCAGACTCTGCAGAAAAGCATACCAGGTGAAGTTTAGGTTGCCAAATTACTCTACAGGGTGTTACAAACTTATGGGAAAAAATATGCTTCTTTATTTTCCTATATATTTCAACATGTAAACTCTCTTTTTCGAAAATTGAATAATACCGGAACATGTATCTACATTTTCGAAAAAAAATTAAAATCGTACTATGGAGCAAAAAGTTATCGTAGATTAAATTTGATCAAAATTATAGGTGTCCCGAATGGTATTAATTTATGCATATTTTATATAGTCAAAGACAAAATGGCACGCACATACATAATATAACTATCTGTACTAACTTATAGATATTGTTATTTTACTATGAAGTGACTGTACGTGATTAAATAGATAGCCATCGATGAGTTATAAAGGATACAGTTCGGATTTTAGTTACCTACCGTACACATATTGCAAATGTAGAGGTATTATAAAATGTGACTTATAGCATTTAAGCCTTCGTTTGAGCCAAGATATTCAGTTAATGTATATTAACATATTTTTAATAAAAAATCCCCATGTCCTAACCTAAATGAATTATTAAAACGCCACTGCAACCAACTGCGTTTTTAAAATATCAAGATACAGGTTACGAACTTTCATTTGCATGTGTAAATTGTAGCAGTTGCTGACTATCATACTAGGATGTATCATGTTTACCGTTTAGTAGAGTTTTCATGACTCTCCTTATCGTTATTAGCGTTTATCTGTATTTCCTTATTTTATTAAAAAAGTAACAGTTTATTTTAAATTATTTCTCTCAGCGATTTAATTTTTTTAGTGTAAATGTTACAGGTGTGATTCATAATTGCATGTCATCATAGTCCAGAATAAGATATTGACAAGCCCTTGCATAATTTACTTGATTCTATTCTGACCTGATGATCTGATGTAGGACTGTAAATCACAAAACCGATTGCATTTAAAATAAGAATATAAAATTACTATGAGGAATATATTGTTTTCTAATTTCGAAATAGTATGCAATGAGAAAATCGTTTGGTTTATGATTTGCATCTTATAATAATGAAATAAATGTATATGTTTTTAATTGGTGAATTATAAGTATTCTGTTAAATTCGCAAATGTACTTGATACAAGTCTAACCTAAAGTTAATGGAAAGAAATTAGGGTTCAGTGTTAGAGAACCTAATTGTAAGGTTAACTTCGCCCTTAATAAAGACATTTTATTATTATTATTATTATTATTATTATTATTATTATTATTATAAATGTTTTTATTCATTAGATATAGCACATCTAAGAGCAATTTACATTCCTTCAGCTTGAAATATAACGGTTATAAACAGCCAAAAGTGTACCAACAGGAAACGATGATAATCAAGAAGTAAGGATCATATTTATTAAGAAAATTCCTGTCTAGATCTTGCCATACCGTTAAATCTCATTGAGAACTCTTGTTTATGCGATGTTGACAGGAAACGTGGTACCGAAATTTTTTCTCAATTATTTAATTCTATTCACTAACATTTTTAGATTGTCATAAGTATGCCTAGGTGTTTGTTACATACTACAAATTTTCTGGCATATACGTCACAGGTTGGTCTCAATCAATCAAAAGTGGTCCAGATCAGAAATCGTGGTTGATGATTTTGCCTGTGTCCTCTAAAAATCCTTCAATAGCTGTCATTGGTTTAATTATATCTGCGAAGATGCGATACGATAGTTTCTGGTTTGGAATACAGTATTTGTTTATAAATAGGTATCTGTATTTAATAGGTAAACTTGAAAACACATTATCTGTACTCGTACTGAAACTAATTTATATATTTTCATTACCAGTTTGGTTTTCTATTACAAAATGGTAAAGAATTCAACAATAATAAAAAATGCATCAATTACTTAAAATAATTAATCAATGATTGATACATTTTTTAGTTCTAGCTGTCGTGAAGGTGAAGTAAATAATTGATTACATCTTTATTAAGTATTGTTAATTATTATAAAAGTAGGCCAAGAATCGTGAATTTAGTTCCGCTATTAATTTAGAATTATCTTTGATTAAAAGGAATTTGGACATTTCTTTTAGGCTTGTGTCTTCTAAGGGTCAATTATAGCTTAATCTGAAACTACATTATCCATTTCATGTATACATATTATAAAAGCATTGAGTAAATAAATAATATAAAGAAGCGCAACCGTCAAGGGGCCGAGATTTTAGTATTGTATTTTTTTGCCAATAGCTTCAGGATTGTTATCAATTTTTAGTGTTACGGGAAGGTATTTGTAATTCGGTTGCATAGCCCTAAATATTGTAGATAATTCTGTAGTTATTGGCAAAAAAATACAACACTAAAATCTCGGCCCCTTGACAGTTGCGCCTCTTTATATTATTTGTTTACCCAATGATAATAGGTAATGCATTAATTAATTAAGTATCGAAGTGGATTAATCTTTTGGATGAAACTATTCTCAATCTGATCCATCTAAGTTTTAAGTTTTACATGTCTACTGTAATATATCGTCGATATCTGTCGTGGTTGGTAAGTCCTTTTATTACTTTCCCGTGTAGCTAATCTACCATTCCAGTAAATACCGATTGTGATCAACACGAATTTAAACGATTATCTGTATCAGGTCATTTAACATCTAGGTTACCATTATTTATTTTGTACATGATGTAATCTATTATACTCTTTCTTATAGGATACTTTTTATATGCTTACCTTGACTAAAATGTGAACTTCCGCCAACGAAATTTAATTAGATGCGTATAATCGTTAGAAGCTTTTAATTCAGCTGATTTAGAAATACAGTTTTATTGAATTTTTCTGTATCCTTTTTTTGGACCTTTTACCTTTAACTTTATCTAAAATATGATCACCTTAATTGTAATTGTTTCGTTTTGTCTAACACATATAAATATGTAAACTGTGGTACATGTGTGTCAATTTTCTTCCTCATCTCATTACAAATTTGCCTTCACCTATTGGAGAGGAGTTTCAAGTTTACATATTTTTTGAATTTTTCGATCATCGACTTACTTGCAGTTGTCATTAAATACATTGCAGAAAATATTTATTATGCTTACTAATGAAAACATACTAAAATGTTTACAACAAACAACGTAAATAAAATGACACATTGCCGTTTGATTGCATGCGATTAATTACAAAATTGCATATAAAATGAAATTTTGTAAATATTGTTCTATTTTGTCACGTTCGCATTCGATGATTACACTTGTGTTATTGACACCACACGTCGAATAATTTCTACTGCAAAAATTATAGTTTAAAAAACTAAAAAAACACGCTTTAATGGGAAACCGAACTAAAAAGTAAAAAATAATGTTTATCTATTAAGATTTTGTTCAACAGTTAGAAATATTCCACTAACTCAATATAATTAAATGTTTTTTACTAAATTTAAAATAAGAATAAAGTGATTGACAAAAAATAATTTTATTGTACATACTTTTTAGTTCGGTTTCCCTTTAAAGCGTGATTTTTTTGTTTTTTTAACTATAATTTTTTTTTTATATTTTTGAAATCAAATTTTTTTAAAAGTTTTTCAATTTAAATTTTTTTTAAAATTTTTCATTTCAAAATTTCTTCAAAATTCTTGAAATGAAATTTTTTTTGACATTTTTCAATTCAATTTTTTTGACATTTTTCAATTGAAATTTTTTTTTCAAAATTTTTTAAATCGAATTTTTTTCAAAATTTTTTAATTGAAATATTTTTGACACTTGCAATTCAATTTTTTTCCAAATTTTTCAATTCAAATTTATTTTGTAATTTTTAAAATCAAATACCTATTTTTCAAAATTTTTGATATCAAAATTTTTTCAATTATTTTATTGTCATCGATCCTTGATAATTGTGCAAATTTTCAGTTTAATCTGACGTTTTGAAGTGGGTGAAAATCTCGTTGAAAGATTCCGATACATACAAACAAACATACAGGTGAAGCTAATTAAAGCGTGTTAAAAACAGCTGATTTCTCCTTCAGGATTGGCAAATATGATATATATTAAAAAATTTAAGATATCGGGTTTTTCCTTATATAAATTCGATATACAGATAGCGGTTTTTTGTGAACATCTTAAAATATTCCGATTTTCTTGATGCTTGGAGGGTTAGCTTGTGTAATAATAAAAGACATCTTTTGATGTAGGTAATTAAATTTGCCTTATTTATTTTTCAGTGATGTCTCAGGGGACAACGGAGTTGATATTTTTATGGTAAATTATAGCACACCACTGTTTCCTAGGTTTATTATTTTTCACAGTTAAGTAATCAAAGATGCATTCTTTTGTCTCTTAAATAGGTATTTTTGTATCTGGTTTTGTTTTCAAGAAAAAAAAATAAAAATTGCCGAACATGGCCATAGTGATATTATAAAATAAGTTAATAAGTTAATTCTCCATCCTCTCTTGCGAGAAATACTGGATGTTCCATTTAAAAAAATTGAGAAAAGTTCATTTGAAATTTTCATGATTAAGAAATAAATTTTGACCATAAGAACATGTAATTACTGAAATATTTTCCAACTTTCTGTGACAGAGACCTTGATTACTTTTTCTTAAATTTCACATTTGTGACTGTAGCGATTTATTTTATGGTAGAAGGTAAAATTACATTTTTCTACAAAATATTCGATTACGCCCGAACCTGTTAGTGAATATCGAAAAATTTTACATGTAAATCGGCAATGGGAAATGTTAATAAAAAATATACAGGGTGTTTCGGGGGCAAACGGAACTATTTTAATAACGTATTCTAGAGGTCAAAATAAGGAAGAAACTCCTATAAATAGAAGTCCGAAAATGCTTCCTTTTCGAGAAAAAAAAATAATTGAAAACCCTTTTTTAAAATATCTCAAAAACGATTAAAGATATTAAATTGAGCTTTGGTATGCACTATACTGGCATGGAAACACTTCTTTTCGATTCAACGAGTTTTGACAATTCCCCCAATGACGTGTGTGACAGCAAAATATTAATTGATGACGAAATAAATAGTTCGCCACTGCTTTCTTTTAAAACTGGTATTTGTTTCTTAATCAGCAGCCAATTCTAAAATGAAAAGACCTCTTGAATTTTTCTGGTTGGACAAATCGTGTTCGTGTAATAACTAAAAACTGTTTTTGTTTCCGATTTCAAACCTTTTGTAAAATAATTGATTTTTGTGTTTCTTTTATCTACAGGGCGATTATCCATGCCCTTACATTTACGTTCTTCAATATCCGCTTAAATTGTGTTCCAGTTTAGTTATTTGCTTGCAGAAAAACGTATTTTTAAAAATTTTTTTTACACCCTGTACCTCGAAAAGGAAGCATTTTCGGACTCTTATCTATAGGCACTCTTTTCTTCTCTTTACCTCTAGGATACGTCCTTAAATAGTTCCCTTTCCTCCCGAAACACCCTGTATGTTAAAAATGACAAATAATGACTTTGAAGCGACTTTGAAATTAAATTACACCATACATGAAAAAGAATTTTCGCGACTAAAAAATTCATATTGTTTAAAAAAGGTATTTGTGACATCGTTTAGTTTTCTTTTTTGTGTAATTTAGGATTTATTACCACATTCTTGGATAGTCCCAGATCATCTGAAGAATATCTAATTTTTTTTTAAATAAACTACAACAAATGGAACAGTTAAAGGTTGTTTTTTTTTTGGCATATAATATAAATAAAATAAAGATAATAATATTTGCCAGATATTTTTTAGATTATCTGAGACTAGTTAAGAGTAATAAATCCCAAATAAGGAAAGAAAAAAAAATCGATAATCGTTATATCCCGAGAGCACTGATTTTATCGAATAAATTGCGAAAATGCTTGAGACCTGCGGTCTATGGCTTTTTAAAGTGAATAAGATTTACTTAAAAGCAAAATTTTTAAAAAAATGTAGCTACCCGCAGGTTGTGTGGTAAGATTTAGATCTCGAGGGATTATGTCAAGATTATTTCCCAAATGAACAAATCGTAGATACAAATTTTTCTGTTATTTCGACAAGAAAAGATACGCAATTGAAGTTCTATAAAACTATCGCAGTACCAACCCTCACATAAGTATTATAGAAGAGAAACATGGGCGACAACAAAAAGAGAAAAACAACGAATACAAACACAAGAAATGAAGTTCTTAAGAAGAGTAAAATAATTCACACGAATTGACAGATACAGAAACGAATTTCAATTTTAATTATAATAACCTTTACAAAAAAAATGAAAATTAAATTGGAAAATCTTATTGACCAACAGCTTTTCTCCTTTTTTCAATTTAATACGCGGTGGTATTGTTGAGATTATTTTATTCTAGAATAAGTGATATAAAAGAGATCGTTGCAGTCTGTATATATATAAAAGATAAGTAAAAACCACTTCCTAATCTATGCATATCGCCAATTCATTGAAAAATAAGTCTGGGGAATTTTCACGAATACTGGAATTTTGTATTTCTTATCAATTAACGAAATAAAATATTTGTAGTTCTCCAATAATAAATAATTTAAAACCTATATGTTTACTTCGTCATCCAAAAATATTATTATGGTTAATAAATAATGTATTAGTATTGATTATTATACGGTTGCAACGGCTTATTAGAAAAATTATATTATGTGCATTGAGCACCTTGACTTACCCCGGATTGCTTTTACATGCTTCCAAAACAGGATAATAATATGTAAACACTTAGTTTTATTTCTTTTTTATAATAATTTAAACCTCTTTGACTTATGAACGCTCCTGAAAACAACAATAAAATACAAAAACATTGCAACATTTCTCTGAGAAACAACTTTATATTGTAGGAACCTTCTAATATAATTCCTTATATAACTATTTAAATAAAATTCAAGAATATTCAATGACAGTAGTAAAAAGATAAATATTCTTGCGCCCAAATTAAATATTTTTTGATAGGTACGGAGTAACCTTTTAAACCTGACGCATTTACAAATGAAACTGGATATACAAAATTGACATTGCGTCCCCATATACACATTCAATAATTCCTTCGTGCACAACTTCTTCATGTCAATCGACAATCAAGATAATTATTATGTACTTAGCGGCTTAGCTGCCACCCCCTCATTTTAAGAGGGCAAGGATGAAATCTGACGATAATCTGTGATGAGTCAGTACCCTCCCATAAGTCTAAAGGACTCGTCCCAGCTGAATCGATACCCAAAATGACATTACTTTGAATTAGTCCCTTCAGACGTTTGGTTAGACATCAAGGAGACGAGCTAGTGGTACGACACGTTTTACGTTGTATTCCCCTTCTAATTCTCGTTACACTTTAAACGAGTGCCATGGGCGGGGAGATAGGGTAAATAAGGTATTTATCTCGATACATATGCAAATTTTATTTCGTGGTGAGCACAGTGTACGGAAATTATTTCCGTATATATTTTAATATATGAATAGGTAACTAGAAGAAGGTTCCAGTTGGTGGAATTTAAAAGAATGTATACTCATGTCACAGTAGTTAACACACGATTTCTTAATTTTGTACATGTGAAAAGATGCATGATAAATATTTTAATAGAAAACAAAATGTTTTGTATATTTATACTTCAGTCAATTCATCTTTACAAATTTTCTGTTCATAAAAATAGTCGGTTTAAACATAAAGACCAGTAACTTGAACACTGGAAAAGTCGTCTCAACTTTTAAGATTAGACGAACTTGTTTAATTAATCCACATTTCATTAATAAATATTTGTTGTTCCTGTCAATTTCTATCTATTTGCTCAATACGAAAGTTCTTACTTGTAATGCATACTTGATAATGGCCTCTTCGAATTAAATCTCTCTCTGGTTACTGACGTTATGTGAAAGTTAAACGTCGTTTCCTCTTTAATATTTCCAATTTCTAAACATTTGTTGAGAAAACTAATCTTAGATAGGTACCTTCTAAAAACAGTTTAAGCACCCCTATATATTTCATATAAATAACTATTTCTTACATTCTAAATTATCTAAATTTTCAGGAATTTTCTAAAGTGTATCCATATTTGTTGCATATCTTCACATTATCCCACAAAAAAATTGAAAATTCATAATAAAATTATTATTACTATAATTGTTATTAAATAAATTAAAATTAAACGTAGATAATACCAATCCTTTATAATATTTTCTACAATAAGCGCGTTTTGATACCATTGCCACTCATAACCTTAGAAAAACAGGAATTCTACATCTATGCAGCTTTTTTCAAAACTGGTACTCTAAACAGGTAGATTCATTTTTTGGTTCTAAAGTCTTCATGGAGCTGATGATTTGCTTCCGTGTTGATCATTTTAAATTCTTGTTCCGACCATATCTTATTGTCTTGGTTTGATCATCTTCTGTGACGAAGTGAAGTTCGCTTCAGAAGAAGACCACGTCAAAACTCAACCTGAAAAAAAAGCAGCAATCATCGGTTCAAACTCATTTAAATCTAAATTTCATACACTATTTATTAGTAAATTTTCAATTTGCATGAATTTAGTGAAAATCAATCTAGCTCAGATTTTTGCACACCAAGATCTATTAAAGTACAGTATTTTATGCATATTTCTAATAAGATCAGATCTTAGCTTCGATATTCATGAGGAGTTTCGTGTTTATACTCCTACGATATCATCTTAGAACTTAATTGTGTCTAACTATGAAAATTAGGTCCATTGATTTTCATGTATCAGAGAGAAAGGTGTGCGAATTTTGGCAAAAAATTCTGCTTCTATTTTGCAGCACATACACGATTGTGATTGCAAGAAATAAATAGAGGATATTGACATGTGCAATTTTGAGATTTAGGATTTGAATCAATTTTAGCCGAAGTAAATCTAAAAAATGTGAGAAGAGAAAAGTGCATTGGTGTGATTTTTTTTGCTTCTTCGAAGACGAGTGGCTTTTAAATTTCTTGTAATTTAGCAAAACCCAGAAATTTTTACTTAAAAAACTTGAGATTTTGTATTAGGTAAAGCTACACGCCTTACATTCCAAAACATATCTGAAATATGTCTATATGAGATTTTTTTCCCTCACTATTAATATAAAATAATGATCCCCAGATAGACTGGATTTGCGAAATGCGTATTAAGTAAAATAATTCAAGCAATGTAATGATTGCTTTAGAAAGCTGTTTTGGCTTAAACCCTCTTTAATATAAATAATTGAAGAAACTTTATTTTAGAAAATATTAAAGTATAGAATATTTTAGTACATCAGAGATGCTTACTGAGCAATAAAGCGTTTGTAAAACGTAAAACGCCCTGTATAGTATAATTATTGATATTGTATCACAAATGAATGTGTAATTTTTTTTAAGCACGAAAATGCATGCAACTCCCTAGAAGTAAGTAGAATATTTATCTATTTAATATGTATAACTTCCAACCTGACGAACGTCCATGCATGTTGCGTGCGCACTTCGCAACACGCGGTTCCTGAAAAAAGAGGGGAGCAAACTGCCACTTGCCGGTTTCAAGTAATTCAGGTCCTGCCAGACATTAGAAACAATTTATGCTAGACGTCGCGGTTACCGGTAGTTCCTTTTTACAGTGAAACCCTGAAATCCGGAAATCCGCTATAATGGAAAAAGCTAGTCAGTGTTGCGGTGGACCCTGTCGCGTGCAATCGATAGCGCCGATCACAATGGATTTATTGTTTTATTAATTCCTCGTAAGTGAATATTTTCTTAAAAGTGGATACAATGGTCGATTTAAAAAACGAACCGGCGCCTACGCCAAAAAAGTCGCGGGGTATTTCAATGACCACTGTGAAAAATTGGTTAACGTTGTCGGAGAAGAAAAATACATTGGATACACAGAAATTTCAAAAGATGCCGGAAAGCTTTCTAAGGTCCATTAGGAGGAGATCGTTAAGGGTCAAACGAAGCAAATCATTCATCCTTCCTGAAAAAAGGAAATCTGGTAAGTCGGAAAATGTTATTTTTTAAACAGTTAATTTTGGCGCGTTTAATCTACCGTTTTGTGCAAGGTGCAGAATCAATATTCAATAATTAAGTCACTTATTGCATTCAATGTCTTCTTCAGAGTAAAAATTATCATCGTAATACATTTGTCACTTAATATCTGTGCCGTTAATTTGTGTGTCTACTTTATTGTAAATCCCTGTTTCTCTTATCTATTAAGGTTAATTATATATAAACTACAACTATTTTGATAGTACATATTTAAGAATCCCGAAATAAATAGTTGTTTCCATTTTTTTATTATTGGTTTCTCTAGTATATTAGTAATTGGGATTATTGTTTTGAAAAAAAATGCATTCAACACTAGGATTGTTATTTTTAGTAAAATTGTTATGAATACCAGCACGGAACATTTGGATATTTAATAAGCCAACTTACATACATTGTTGATCATCAACACGTGTTTTGGCAGAATATCACAATAATTGTATCTTGGACTTTCATACTTGTACATCCTAATTAATTATTAAAAGTAACTGCTTTAATTTATAAAATGCACTTACGTCATAAACAATATTTTTTAATGCTTACTAGGATGAAATTCTAAACACTGTAGCTCCAACTAGTTTGCATTACTTTCCATAGTTGCTTATTTCAAATTACTGCAATTTCCAAGCAATAAATGTAGTAATTTTTAATTTTTTTTTTCATTTTGCTTAAAACGCAGTACTTTTTTAAATTTTCGGTATTTCTTAAAAGATACGGATTTTTTGCGACAAGTACTTTTAATGTATAACGAAGTACAGTTAAATTGACGGCAGTATGTTACACATATATTCAGACATAACCAACGTATAGAGTATAGAATGACCCCCAAAATCTCTAGATATGAATGCAATTGAATATTCTAGGAATCTTGCAAAACGTGCAATTTAAAGACATCCAAGTACTAATTATTGGCGCAGCCCAGAAGGAATGGAAAAGATTTCCTTATATATCGGGTGGTCCAAAAAAAACCGGAATTTTCATTTTACCTTATAACTTTTTTATTTTTTCAGCGATTTTCAACTTTTTGGATTCGTTCGAGAGCTAAAGCTTTCAGCTAAACGATTCTCTGTCAGAAGCTGATATTATGATCATAAATGTCAAGACAGACGTATTTAAACTTGAGCAATTTTTAATAACTGCTGGAATTTTGTTGAAATGCCGAATTTACAAACGGTTTGTTTCATCATCATGGCTGGTCTTGTGGCAATATTTTGATGGGTAGTTTTAAAAAATCGGTCAAAGAACTACGGAGCTGTACCAACAAATGTAGAGGCGTGTTATCAACATCTCGGCAGCAGTGGTAAAAACAGAAATTTGTATTTTCCTTATAACTTTTTTGATTCCTTACCGATTTTAATTTTTTTTTGATAATTTAAAACCCAAAGCCTTCCACTACAATATTGAATATCAGAAATTGACATGAATCCTAAATCCAATATGGCGGAAGTGGTCAAATTAACCTAATATTTAAAAGCCGCTGGGATTTTTTTTAAATGGCGAATTAAATGGCTTTTCTGTTAATCTGGAAGCCTTATCTTCTAAAAACATTTTCACGCATAGATCACGAAAATCGGTTAAGAACTTACAAAGATGTAGTTGATAATGTAATCATGTGCCCCATAACAACAGTATTAAATTAATTCTTAACAGAGTTACCTACACACTTATCGTCATGGACCATGGTTACAAAACAAATGAACATTGATACTTAACTGTCACTTCGGCTGTTTTTAAAAAGTGTTTTGTGGTACCTAGTTTTGTTATAATCGTGTCAAATGAAGCCAAGATTTTCATTAAAAATTTATTGACATTCAATATTGTAGTGGAAGGGTTTGGGTTTTAAATGGTCAAAAAAAAATTAAAATCGGTAAGGAATCAAAAAAGTTATAAAGGAAAATACAAATTTCTGTTTTTACCGAGGTTTTTACCATTGCTGCCGAGACGTTGATAACACGCCTCTACACTTTTTGGTACAGCTCTGTAGTTCTTTGATCGATTTTTTAAAACTACCCATCAAAATATTGCCACAAGATCAGTCATGAAGATGAAACAAACCGTTTGTAAATTCGGCATTTCAAGAAAATTCCAGCAGTTATTAAAAATTGCTCAAGTTTAAATACGTCTGTCTTGACATTTATGATCATAATATCAGCCTCAGACAGAGAATCGTTTAGCTGAAAGCTTTAACTGTCGAACGAATCCAAAAAGTTGAAAATCGCTAAAAAAATAAAAAAGTTATAAGGTAAAATGAAAATTCCGGTTTTTTTTTGGACCACCCGATATATTTAGATATTATTCTTACTAATATCACCGCAAGAAAGCTGGACGGTTGACTCGATGTGAGAGCTAGGTTTCTAATAGTTCAAAGTGAGATACGAAATTATTCTAGATGTTACTTTAAATTACAACAGAAGATTATGTTTACATCTAACATTCAGCAGATATCACCTCAGTTTGAAAAAAAATACGTCTATTTATTTTTTAGAATCGGAAAAGCAAACAAAAAAAATTTACAATAATTGGAGTTTATTCATTAGAAAATATAAATTACAGTCAGTAGCAACGCAAGAAGTTATTGCAACATTTTTGGATTTAGGTTCATATTACCAAAGGCCTACACTTCGGTAAGGTCACAAACGGATTGCCGCCTAAAATGAACGTAAATATTTTGTAAGTTTCTACAACTTTAGTCCTTTAATTGGTTATGCATAAATTGGTCTTCAAAATAGTTATCTGAATTTGTTATCCAACTCTTGATCAGTCTTTGCAATTGGTGCAACATTGTGATTACTTAAGTGTATAATTAAGATAAACTAATCAAAATGGGTTCCCATTAACTAGTTAAGTAAGTACGTAATGAGAGATTCTGATGACTTTAATTACATAGACACCACCATTATCTTTTTTAATCCCAGAAATGTATTTCTGCGCTATAACGTAATTTTAAATACAAGTGAAAGTGACATTAATTAAAATGATATTTCACAACAAGATAAGTTATTTTATATGTAAAAGAAGAAACTGAAAAAAATACAGCTTTTACATTATTTACTTATTATAATCACTTGCTCGGAAAAATAAAACGAGCATCTTTCAAAGAACAAGCCTAGCCGGTGTCTTGTTTTGCATTCATTATCAGCAATAATCAATATGCTACAACATTTAAACCACATAATTTTAGCATATCTACTAAAGCTTTCATTCCATATAGTGTGAAAAATATTGATTAGTATCGAATTATCATTATCTTCACATCATCTATCTAATTTTACCTTATAAATCGTTTTTTGGGTACTCTACTAATATCTCAACATACTCTAAATTATGGAACAATGTTAGAAAGATGCTTTTGCTGGGTGGTGTTTAAAAACCGAAATTGAACCCACTATTCAGGAAACGAGAACATAAAGCCAAGTTTAGATGGCAAAACTGTGTCTTCATTCTAACCGGTTAAGCTTCAGTTGCGAATCAACTCATTGTACTTCCCTTCCTACCCTTTAAAATTATTGTCGTATCGTTTAATAATAAAAACTGAAATGTAGTATCATTTACCGGGTTCTATTTAATGGCGCTATATATACAGTAATATCTTGCCACAAATTTAAAACTCAATTAAGTTTGATTTATAATATGATAAAATTTATTACATTGATAAACATAAAACCACTTAAATTATTTAGTACATCAGATCGATGCAAAAAAGTATATCCGGCCAACATTTTAATATTTTATACTCGATTTTATATGATCATTAAAGTCAAGTTTGTTATACGAGTGTAGTGCTTCCATACGCAATCAATTTTTATTTAACGGTTTGGTGAATAAACATTGCGTTAATTATAGAGAGTAGTTTATTTTTGCAAACCGACTGTTTAAATCTACGCAACTATAAGGAAACCTTTACACTTGAGAAAATCTTGCAACACAATTATTTTCATTCATTAAAAGGTATACCGTATATACCTGTATATGTAATCATCGTCATTAGTAACCAACGTGATGGGTGTGTAACGTTGATGTTTTTATAGAAGCCAGTTGCAAAAAATTACTTTCTTTGCTGTCATGGTTAATTATATATAATGCATCTATAACAGGAATACAGGAGAAAGTGGAAAGAGCGCTAGTATCCAATCACATAAGTTGGGAAACGTAGAAAACATTTACACCTCGATTTTTGCGACAATACTTCTTATATTTAGGACATGCATTCATAAGGTTAATACTATCACTACTAAAAATGCAACAGTCAACAGTGGCACAAGAAGTGGATGCTACCAAAGGAAAAGCAAGAGAAAACAATGTATCCAATAGTTTTCATATAATATTGCTGATCTAATTTATTCCATAAGTAGTTTCCACGTTTTATGTCAGGTTTTTGTTTTCTATTCAATAAACATTTTTCATATAGTAATTTCGTTATTGGCAAAATGCCATGTTTTGAGAACCAGAAAGGAAGGACAGAAATTAATAACCGACTTATCCTATCTAAACAATGTGTCAGTACAATAAACGTGATTTAGTGTAATTGAACTTTTATTCATACGCTTCCAACTATAAACAGTCAATCAGTATTCAATAAAACATTTAAAAACATACACATGCTCCATACAAAACGTTTTATTTTAATTATATTTATGTTGTTCTGTCATCAATATTGTCATAACTTAAGAACACATCGATTAATTTTGCTGAAATATTGTGAATTTATATGTAGGTCTTATTGAAAATCATAATAGAACACATTTTTTGCAACAAAAAAGTCTTATAATGTTTTCTCATTATACCTACGTACATATAAGAAAATGTGAAAGAATTGCAGAAATTTATATTCTAGCTTTGCTCCCCTAAGAAAGGCACTACAATCTCCAGAAAAAATGTAATTATTGAAGTTCGTCAAGCAAATAATCTCATCTAGAGAGGATCCTGCCTTTGCCTAACATTGTATTGGGAGGGCGGGACTAAAAATTTTGAAGGCATGCGGTTGCTATATAAATTCTTTATCATTGTTTTTATACTTAAAAAATTATTAATGTTATAAGAATGTTTTATTATAGATGATGTTCATCAGCCCTTTCAATTAGTATGAGTATGATATTTTTCAAAATACAAAGTTCACAAAAATGGCCATTATATTTATTAGCACGATGAGAAAAGCAATTTCTTTAAACTCGAATATACAGTGTGTACATAAAGTATGGAGAAAATTAATTATTTCTGAATAGGAAAATATTTTCGGAAAATCCTCGGACAGGTCAATTTTTATTTTGAATTGCGCATCTTCTGCTTTGATTTTTTCGAGGATTTTTTTAGCTTATGATGTCATCGCTGCTTCGGTTATGACTTCATTTTTTAAATGGAACACCCTGTATATTTTTTAGAATCTCTATGGAAAACTGATTTTAAAGATCTTCTTATATATAATATTATTTTTTGAGGTCAAATAATTCTTGTTTAGAATAAAAAAATTAAGCAGAAGATGCACAATTCAAAATAAAAATCGACCTGACCCTGAATTTTTCCAAAATATTTTCGTAAATATTCAGAAATAATGAATTTATTCCATACTCTATGTACACACTGTATGAAGTCTGTAATACGAACCTCGCTTTACAATCTAAAATGAAATATGTTTTGCTGGATAGTTTGTTGTTTCGGAAATATTAGCTAATTTGTTGCGGTTTTCAGATTCTTGCAAGAAAATACTGTAGTTTTACCTCATATTTTATGTTTCATACCTAAATATTTGTGAAGCACCGTTAGAGCGTTTCTTTCAATAACTCTCAAGTTTATGTATTTCCTCGACATTACGACCATAGTCACGTTATTTCAAATAGGCCATAATTTATTTTAGACTAATAATCTTCTGGATTCCAATAGACGTTCGTAGGTATCAAATTTTCTTACGTAAACCTTAATAATAATTGTATTACACCATTTTAATTGATTTATTAACCATAACTAATCCTTTAGATACGCTTAAATAACAATATTCAATTAACCGTTTTTTTTTTAATTACTACTTACTACTACACAATTGAAATTATAATTAAGAATCCTGTATTTATAATATCTACTTTTTGTTTTCAACCTCGACGTAGGGTTCATTTGTATAAACTGTTTACTGTTATCTAGTAATCATTTTAAATGTAAAATTTATTGCTCTGATGATAAATATCGCACGATTGCTTCTAAGAAATGTTTTCTGATAATTTGGATAAATTTTCTTATGTAGAAAAATACGGAGATGTACTGCGAGTACTTTGCGCCCAAGGCCATCTAATGAACTTGCGACTACTGTATTATGAGTATATAACAAAATACCAAAGTCCAATCTGAATAAAATTGCTATATCCAGATCCCAAAACTTATAATCGACTGCCCCTCATATCTTCTTTGTCTTACAGGATATGATAATAATAATAATAATAAAGTATTTTTTTTTAAACTACCTACTCATTCCCGACCGACGTCAGGCTAATTCGAGCCAATAAGCCTGATGTAGCCCTTCTCGACCATCAGATCAAAGTGATGTATGTCATCAAGTTCTCAGCAGCCGCTCAGACAAACATCGCCTTGAAGGAGGAGGAGAAACGGACCGACTACAGAGACTTCCGGTACGAGCTCCAATAGATTGTCCAGCATCGGGGAACCAAAAAAAAAAAAATAAAGTCTTTATCATGAAAAATGAAGAATTTCATAAGGACGAAGTTTAGTCACAAGACTAATCAAATAATCATCCAACCCTGTCTAATTAGAGCATGTCAAATAACGGATAAATTAGCATTGATTCGACCGATCAATCATCATTTGTTGCTGCCCGTTTCACTGCAAGTGATGTTAACTTTTTTAAATATACTCGTCAAAATTTGCTTCGGGACACCTTAAAATTGACCAAGTTTTACAACGCGGTAAAACTGTCAAAAATGTATGGATTTGTGCCGGGTTTTTAGTGTTTCAAGGGAAATTTAATTGGCTTTCATCTTACCTATTTAACTGTCAAACGAATGCCTGTTTTTTCAGTCAATTTTTATCTTGAGCACAAACCAAACACCCTGTATATTAGAATTTTATAAAATTTGTTTGTCTTATGTGTCTGCTTTAAAATATTTTTTGAATTTTGCTCCTATCTTTTTTGTAAAAAAGGATACAGAGGTTTTAGTAAAACGTTACATTTTCACAATAAAATAGCGGATGGATTTGATTACTAAAATTTGGGTTTATCGTGATTGACCACAATGAGCACATTGTAAACGAGTTTTTTTACCAAGAGGTTATAAACCGCATGTGGTAGTCTGCATTATCATCAGATTTAAACCCTACAGAGCAAATTTGGGATGTTCTACAGAGATGAATATCTAGTCGAAACCATCAACCTGATACATTGCGAGAACTTAGAGAAGAAGCCCTTGTAAAAGAGTGGAACCAAATTCCAAACGAGATAATAAATAATTTGGTTCAGAACATGCCACAACGTTGCAGAGATTTATAACATCCAGAGGCCCAGCTCATTGCTAATTACATTACGGTTAAGTTTTAATGTTTAATATTGTTAAATAGAAGATATTAATGTTAATGTGAGTCCTTATGATTATAAAAGTATAAAAGATTGAGATTTTTTATTTTATTGTGAAAATGTAACATTTTATTAAAACCTAAAACTGAGTTTTAATCATCTCCCGATGATGCCAACTTGGTTGACGAAACGCGCGTCGAGTGTGTGCAAAAGTGTTTTGGTGTGTGTGGAAAACTACTTCAAGTGTAAGTTCTGCACCAAAGGTTCCAATCCCTCTTCGGGAGTAAAACCTCTGTATCTTTTTCTACAAAAAAGATAGGAGCAAAATTCAAAAAATATTTTAAAGCAGACACATAAGACAAACAAATTTTATAAAATTCTAATATACAGGGTGTTTGGTTTGTGCTCAAGATAAAAATTGACTGATAAAACAGGCATTCGTTTGACACCCTGTATAAACGTGTTTTTGTAACTTTATCTTTGAGTTAAATAGGTAAGATGAAAGTCAATTAAATTTCCCTTGAAACGCTAAAAACCCGGCACAAACCCATACATTTGTGAGCATTGTAAAACTTGGTCAATTTTAAGGTGTCCCGAAGCAAATTTTGACGAGTATAGATCATGCTGTATTTTCCTAGAATTTTGAATGCAGGCAGTCATTTTGAGCTTAAGCAGCCTGAAACATGTGTTATTTTGGCTTTAATGAATTTAAACAATAAAATAGTATGTGTCATACGAGATTTCTTTCATAAACTGCCCAACACTCTACCTTTAATTCATACAAAAATACATGTAAACACAAATTATTATTGTTTTTTTTTTCATATTTCAACAAATGATATAAATGAAAACAAATAAATAAATAAGTAAACAAACAAAAGAAAAATAAGAAATTACCTTATCACATTACATATTTAAAGAAATGCAGTCAAATTTAAAGTCTTTCCCAAAAGGATTCAATCGAAAATTGAAAAATAATGCTAGTTTCTTTTATAAACATTATTGGTAAAACCCTCCGTTTAAAAGTTTACCCCATTTTATTTTTGGTTTTTATTTTTTATCCCGAGTTTTATCCCCAAAACGTGAAGAGATATTTCCTTCAAATTTGGTATGAACCCTTTGAGACTAGCTACCAGCTAATTAGTTATTATTATGCTTGTATAAACCCAAAATAGTTATTTATAAACAATATGTATCAAATAAAGTAAACAGAGTAATGTTGGTCAATACTTTCATGCAGCATAATTGTATATAAACTGACCCCTTGTATCCAATATTGTAGAAATATTCATCAGGGTGATCCATTTGAATATCAAAAATTGGCGGCTTCCGATGGAGAAGGAACTGACAGAAAATGTTCAATTGGCCGAATTAATGCAAATTTGTTCGTTGTTTGACATACCTACCCAAATTTTCATTTCATCTTTTGTAAAATCACGAAGATATAAGGGCGAGCGTGGTGTCGTGGTCACTCGGTAGAGTAAATTAATTAATTATATCTAACTACAGAGCGTCATAATATCATTGGCACCGTGGCACGTATATGTAAAAATTGTACGTAAACATAATACGTAAGTATGTACGGTATACGTAATTGAACCGTAATTTAATATATCTTCCAAAGTGAACTGCAATTCATTCATCAATAAGTATACATTAGTATATAACTAATAATTATTATTATCGATATGACAATAACCATTCTAAATAAAACAAGAACATCTGCTATATATATGGCATCTTACATAACGCCAGCCTAATTACGTGCTAATCATTATCAATCACAAGTTAATAGTAGTAGTGATAAGAGTGCAATTATAGGTACCAAATGATAATTGTTGCTTAAGTTCTGAACACATTTATTCACACATTCATAAAACATTAAACAAAATCTAATTTCGTGTAAATTAGTAAAAATAATTATCGATATATGTTTTGAACAAAATTTTTAAATATTTCTTTTATATTTTAAATCAATATACTCGCTTGAGAATAATTTATTTTTTTTTATTTATTGTCTTTTACACCATCCAACAGTACTACTCGTACTAACTAAATAAAATATGATTAAATACAACGAAATACTTAAGCATAATACACATATACCAACATTATAAAATAAGTTATTACCATTTCAGTAGGTATGTCACTAAAAATAGTAATGTATAAAAAAGTGTAGGTATGCCTAAACTAAACTCTTGGACAATTTTTAGGTTAACTTTGAGGTCAAATATTTTTCGAATAAATGAAGATATCGATGCGCGGTTTGCAGAATTTGAAAAATAATTTAATTCCGAACAAGCCTGTTTATTTCATTTTTTTTTTGTTTCAAACATCTTACTGTCTACAGGGGGTAAATGAAAAGTATGTTTTTAACCAAAGTTTCTAAGGACCGGGTTTTCACAAAAACATACTTTTATCTTTTACTCACTGTAGACAGTAAAATGTTTGAAAAAAAAATCGAAATAAACAGGCTTGTTCAGAATTAAATTCTCGTTTAAATTCTGCAAACCGCACATCGATATCTGTATTCGTTCACAAAATATTTGACTTCAAAGTTAACCTAAAACTTCTCTCGGTTTTGCTTCAATTGCCCAGCAGTTTAGCCAGAAAATATCAATTTTTTTAGAAAACTGTAATAAAATACAGTTAAATTTGTTCACTCTGTCATGCAAGTTAGTTTAGGTTAGGTTAGGTTATGAGTGAGATAAAAAGTACTACTAAAAAATTCTAAAGATAGAGGACAATCAATTTTGTTATTTAAAAGTTTGTTAAAATAAATAGGGACTGAGTAGTATGCCAAAAAGAAATATTAAAAATTCTATATGAATATTTTCCAAACTGGTCATATATACATTGTACACTCGGTCTCCAGCACATACGTTACCTACTTTGAAGACGCTATTCTTGCAAACATTAATTTATTTTCTACTTATTGATAATTTCTGATCATAAAGCTAAAGCATTAGTAAGATATTTTGACAACTTCCTTTACATGAACATTGTAAAACAATTTACTATCAAATAATATCCCCAAATTTTTTATTGAAGTAGCTTGATTTAAGGTATGTAATATTATTCAATTTATAGTTGTAATGAAACAAACTTTAACCTTTGCAGAGGTGTGGGTTTTGTTTTTTTAAACAGTTTTCGTCATCTTGATTCTTATGAATCGCACAAAAATATTAAATTATCGATCCAGACATTTGGGTCCCTAATTTACAGTAGTGAATCCAGAGGGCGCTGGCGGTGCTCCGGAACAATTTGGAAAATGTTTGAATAAATCCAAAGGTGTAATATTATTTAGAAAATGTCTCAATGGTCTCATTAACCCCAAATTAGAGTATCGCCTCTCATAATTTTCTAGTCTAGATTGTGCTGCTCGTGTGCGTCCTGTCCTCTCTGGCATAAACTTGGATCAGCCGCTGCTTCACCTTTCAATATTTGCACAATTTGAAGTATTTTTGATAAGAGCAATGGAAATATTACCTACATTTGAAAGAATGGTGGGTGAAAACCAGCATTGTTTGTGATGCAGCTAATTACCGAATAGCCAAAAAAATTTCTCAAATTATATTTATCATCCTACCACCTCCCGACATTCAAGAATTGTATTCCAAAATTGTACTTTAAAAGGGTATAACTGTTTTATACACACTGCCTCCGTGTAAACATTAGTTAATTTGGATTTACGTTTTAGTGATATATCTGATCTGAATAAAATCTCTTTTGAAAATAAATGTAATTAATTACTGAGTTCGTTCATTTCAACATTTTTTAAAAACCTTTGATATGGAATATAGTTGGTTCAATTGTGATTTTTATCTCCGTAGATCTTTTTAATTACAAAGTAATATAAAATGGCCTAGGCGACTATAAATTGCCTCGTGTTAATCCCGGAGAGCCTAAATAAATATTTGACTCTATCCGTGAATATACGCAGTTCACAATATACCTATGCCATACACGTTTTATTTGAAGATGAATTATTTTCATCGATTTTTTTTCTGTTATCAATTGCTTACGTAAATATTTATATAAGATTTTTTAGCACACGACATAATGTACCTCGTACGTCATATGAGACAGTTAGTGTCGCAAAAATAACGTTTTTCAATAACAGATTATGTTTGGTCCTTGTATCGGTGATCGGTTATTGCCGAAAATATTTGAAGAAGACTTTGATCTAGTTTAGGCGGGAGACTTGTCTTTTGTAATATTAGATCTGCCAGCAGCTGTGCAAGCAACATGAAAAGAACAAATGAAGCTCTAATAAGAGGATGGTGACTCAGCTGGTGCCTTTAGTAGATGGATGTAGGATATTTGTCGGGATTATCGGTACATATACGAAATTGTGATACTTTAAGAAGTTTTAAATTACGCTTTATATAATTATTATTAGATACACCTATAATCCATTCCTCACCGAAATTTTTTTGTTCTGATTCTTTTGCAACGGCGCGGCAGTTCGAGTACCATGTAATTTTTTACTTAAAAAATTAAATACCTGCAATATTAACTGCATCTCAGTTAATGTGCATGTGTGAGTCAAAACACCACGTGATTTATATACTTTTGTCTGATTTCTAATACCAGAATTCCAATGTCACTTAGAAATCAGGTAGTATGCGTGATTTCACGCGATATTTCAAATAAAATATTTACAATCATTCCGTTACTTTAAAATTACGATTATAATTTAAGTTTTTTTTTTTTAAATAAAGAAAGAACTATTAAATTAAATTTATTTTATCAATATATCTGATTAGTAGTATATGACTGATGGTCGAGAGGCGAACGCACTTTATTCTCACCAAAAAGTTCGTAGTTCGTTTGTTTCCTGGTCGTGGCAGTGAAATTCTCTGTGAGATGAAAACAAACACCTATGAATACAGAATGTAACCTTCCACAAAATTTACCTTTCAATTTTGGACACAAAAAGCTATACAGCTGATGTCACGCAACTCAATTGGGTCTATTTAATTACAAGATTAATCATTATTAATATGGTGAAATATAATTTTTAAGAAACAGTATATATAGGAATTACAAATAATCACAAACTCCTGTTAAATTTTCTAAGGTATGTGTAGGTAGGTATGTTGGTTAAATCAACACTATCTTTTCTTTGAATATTTATTCGCATCACCAACTGTGCATCAGTATATAAATCAAATTATAATGTTGCGTTAACATTTTCTGCATATAGCCATTAAATGCTCCATTTACCATGATGCATTTATTGCAAAACGAAAAATCATAGTACGTTTTTATGATACGCTATACAGTTTTAAAAATAACCTTACCACAATTTACTGTTGCATAAATTACACATTTTATACATGATATCATATTTGTACATATTAAACTACTATGGAATCTAACAGTAATATAAGAAAATAATTTTTATAAGGAATACTTATAGTGGTTTAGGGTTATCAGGTGTCCCGATTAATCGGGATTGTCCTGATTTTGAGTCTCAAGTCCCGGTATCCCTGCCAGATCTTGCGAAACATTCCCGGTTTTCGTTTTTCCGATTCTTACCAATCAATGTTTGGAGCTGTCAAACCGGTAATTGATATCTACAAGTATTCCTCAGTTTCTAGAAAATTATTATTTTAATTGTTGCGAAATGCACGATTACGTATCAAATATCATGTTCAATATGGTTTCTTGCCTAATTCTTCTACTGAACGCAATATATAAATGATCTCTCTTTTATTTCGAATTGTGTCGATAAGCGGAAAAGGTGTCAGGTTTATTTTTTGATCTCACAAAAGCAGTCGACACAATAAATCGCAATTTACTGTTATCCAAATTAAAAAATTATGGTATAAGAGGAGCCTGCCTTCAGCTCATCTATTCTTATTTAAGCAACAGAACTCAACAAGTGTCAGTAAAAGCAACGACAAATTGTTTGTCAGAAAAAGTAATAGTATCTCAAGGTGTACCACAGGGATCCATTCTGGGCCCCAACTTTTTCTCCTATATGTAAACGATATGCCCCTGTTTATCGGTTTGCTGATGATAACAATGAAGTAGAGAATAGCGAAACTATTCAAGAATTGCCTGTGAGATGTAACAAAATTATTGTAATCATGACTAACTGGTCAAAAAAAAAATTATTACTTTAAATCATGCAAAACAAATGCTATAGTCTTCAACCAAATTGTATACAAAACCGAATCATTGTATATTAAATTTAATGGTAAATCAGTTCCAAATTCGGAAACCACAAAATTTCAAGGCATAAATATCCAAAATAATCTGAGCTGACAAGTTTATATAGATGGATTAATTGCAAAACTTAATTCTGCCGTCATTTATGCTTGCAAGTAGATTTCCAGAAACAAAATGCGATATAGTAATAAAATAAGCTAATTCTAATACTTTTCTAAAAATTTACACATAGCTTGAAACTAAAGAAAAGAAAACTACCAAAGATAATGGACATGTACATATTTTTGAAATCAGCAGATTCGCAACTTTTCAATTATTTCATAATATACATGTTGTCTCCAAAATTTTGTCAGATGTTAGCTATTTCCGGCTAAACCGGAAGCTAGATGTATGAATGGCATATCCTCTTATAACCACAATAATACGCCATATTGATTTCTGTAATAATATACAAGGTGAAAAAAATTTGGAAAATCGGTTCTTTGACAATACCTCGTATATTAAAGGTTCTATCGCTTATTCGACCTTATGATCGGATTTCTCATAAAAAAATATATAGATATATATAGATTTTAGTTTTCCTTTTGGGCCCAATAATAAAGGCAGATGATCGAGTAAGCTTCTAACGTGAGTCACCCAGTACCTACTTTCGTTGCGATAAATTTAATTTTAAGGAAGTTATTAAAAAAAATATTAAAATTAAAACAGAGATTAAAACTAAAGCTCAGCGTCCTGGACGTTCGTACCTTATAGGAGGATAGATGAAATAAAAATCCTGAAGGCGTATGTCATGAATTTATCTGGATCACCCCTCTATATTTATCTTATTAAATGTGACGTTGCATAACATGTATGGAACGTTTAAATAAGTTAATAAATCTATTTGCTTATTAATCAAATGAGTCAATCTCACTATATTTAAGTTTTTTTACTGTTCTCCGCGGGATAACCAATCTTAAATTTAATATACCTACATTAAATAAATGTTTAAACAATCACAACACTACGTGTAAAAAATCATAAGTACTAAACCGCATCTGATAATTTCGTAATATCATAGTCATAATATAATAAATATTTACTCCAAATTTAATTTTAAGATTACAGTTTCAATGAAGCAAATTACTAGCAGTTTCAAAATTGCTGCCGATAAATGTCTGTAAAATAATAAATTTTTACACAATTTAAAATTTCCTGCCCTTTGCATGTTTCATGGAACCAGTTGCCGAAACGAAAGAAAACGTGATATTGAGAGTGGCTTTTTACAATAACGCAAGTCGAGCATATCACGTAATCAAGCTTGTATAATATAACCGAATAGTTCTACATTTCACTGTTATATCTGTTTTTACTCTGATAAATATTTTGAGCATTATGGAGATTCTGTAAAATATATTTGAATGTCAGAATCATAAACTACACTTTAATACTTCACAAATGCACCGTCGTAGCTTAAAAATTCCGAATTGTCCATTTCGTCCTTTTTATTTGTCATTATCTTTGAGATTGGAAAAGTCAGTGATTTTTCTAAATATGCCAAACCATGTGCTTAGTGAGGTTGAAAAAGGCTTTGCAATTGCTAAGCTGGAAAAGGGGTGGTCACTACACGTGTTTCAAATGAAATTTACTGAGATAAGTCAGCAATTTTTTATTTGAAGCGCAAGTCGACAGATGCTCATAATTTAAAAGAAACATTCTGATGCCCCTAAGAAGCATCCAGGGTAGATAGGTGCAATTTGTAGCTGACCGCTTTTTTGCTACTACGAAAACTGCAATGAAAGAGATCAACTTCGCTGCATCAGTGAGAACGGCAAGGAAAAAGTTGAAAAAAGAGTCTCTTCATAATCTCTTAAAAATTTCAGTGAGGAATATTTTAAACCAAGTTGTAAATTTCTGGACCAAAGTTGTAGTCTCCTACTAGTTTTACAGCGAACAATGGAGAGTCTACCATCCAAGAAGACGAAAAATCGAAGAAGCCAGTGCGACTCTTTACAAAGATGATTTCATCTTGCAGCATATAAAACCTCGCATATTTTTATAACATTTACAAATATTTCATTAACTTCAAGGATATGTGTACTATCTACATGTCCTGAATTGTGCGAAATTGGAAGGAAGATAATAACATCCAAGTCCTTCCTATTTGGCCTTCAATAGCCCAGATTTAATCTTAATCCTTATCGAATATATTTATTTAAATTTTCCAGTTCTTCCATAAGATGCACTACATGCTCCTAATTAGAGTTAACCAACTAGTTTGCCCAATATACTTTCACAACCAAAATCTCTATATCTGCAGCTAATTTAAAATTTCAGCTACCTCAATTTTATCCCGTGGGTGCAATTTCAGTTAAATTTATTTCCTGCCTGGAGGGTTGGACAACCTGTCTAAAAATTCCACCATCACGACAAGGTATATCGAAGTGCTAGATTTTTGTTATGGATCAGATTGCTGCTTAAGTTTGGACAGTTACTACTTTCGAATAAACCATTTATATAAAATGAATCTCGTTGGATTATTTAGAGTAAGAAAGTCGCAAATTATCTGAGAAAAACCTATGTTTAAAAAATATATTTCACACCATCAAAAAATGAGTAGCAAAATATAATAGTATATAAGAATATAAATATTATGATAATTACGTCTAAATAAGTTATTTATATTGCGTGCGTACAGGGCACGACTGAATCATTTCATTCGTCAAGTTGAAAACAGTTCTAAATTAAATATTGTTCCTGTTCTATATTCAATATAGTTTTAATTAATATAAACTTACTCATCGCTTCCCCGATTATTGTTTTAATTTTAATGATCATAAGCAGGTGGAAATATTCACGCACCTGGTTGCCGTATCTATATCCGGAAACCACGCAAGTCATTGAGAAGCTTCCGTATCAAATGAGGAGTATCCTTATACGGTTCGAGGGGGGCGGGATTGTTCATTATGTAACGAATTAAGTATTTGAGGCACGTATCCATTTGGTGTTATCCTAGTAGTACTAAGTAGTACTATTATAGCTAAACTTTTTTTCCACTCATAATTTTTCATTGTACCGTATTTAAATTTTATATTTTGAGCCTGATTTATGATGGAATTAATTGTTATGATAATGGTAAGCACTTTTATATAAATATTAAATTCGTATTTACTAATTAGTAATATTAAACTAATCAAATTCCATATCATGGATAATAGCCACCACCTGAAGATTGAAACGTTTGAAAGGAATCTCTGCAGGGTACAGAAGAATGTCGTAAAGATAGCTAACGGAATATCCGTATTTTCTCTCTTCTAGTCCTTTGAGAATAATTTAAAAGGTGTGTTTTTAATCGTTTATATGGACATAGATCGCAAAAAAATTTCAGCACAGTGTCTTATACATTTTTTAATATTTTTGTCATATAAAAACTGATGTATAATAGTCAATTTTCACTTGCACAGGAAAAAATCAGAAGATTTGTATTACAGTTATAATTAAAGGCATAGCCTGTTTGGTGTTTAAAAAATTGGTCCATAGATTTTTTTTTCCAAATTATTTGTTTACTATTTTCTATTTCAAATTAACCTACAACATTAATCTGTTACATTTTATGCGTACGATAAATCGTTTTCCAGAATAACAAAGCAACAGGTAACAGTACTCGGACAGTATTATATTAAAGAAATAAAAGGCGAAATAATAATAAAAGAATGTATTTAATGAGGTATTTAATGACAATCATATTGTATTTAATGAGGGTGAAACAATGAAAATTATATAGAAATAGCGTAGAAGAAGTTGAAAGTCGTTTACGAAAAATGGGATTTGAGTATTAACTTTGACAAAATCAAATATTTAATCAAATAAGAAAAATTAAATAATCTGACAATACTTGGAAAAGCAGCAGTATAGGCGTGTTTGGAATACAAATGCCTAAAGATCGATAAATCAAAGCAAGCAAAAAAGATTTAGATTATAAAATAGTTTAAGAGCAATAACCTGATGATCAGTAACTAAATTCTATCTTGTGGTCATGAAACCCACAAAAACAAAAAGAAAAGAGTATGATGCGGATGTTAAATGTATTATTTTTTGTAGCATGAAAACATAAGGAATGACAAAACGAAACAGAAAAATGATCTCTTTTCGTGCTAGTGGTTTGTGATTATCGCCGTCGTAAATATATTATGGTTCTAAACAAATTAAATGTTAGCGTTAGGTATAAAAGTTAATATAATATTTTCTTTGGATTTAATGGAGGTAGTTATATTGCGGCTCATAATTAAAACATCAAATTTTTAGCCGAATTTTCCAAAAAATGTGTTTTGGTATCGGGACAATTTAAAGTTATCAGTTATTGTCAATAAAATATAAAAAGTAGTTACAAATTAAAAGTTATTTCGATTTCTCATCAAATCCATCTCCACCGTTCGACTTTATTCTGTTATATTATCAATATACATATAAAAATGGAGTCTGACATATAGGATCAAATTATTATCGAAAATCAGACTCAATGTCGTATAAATCTGTAAAGAGTATTTCTAAATGTGCCAGAAAATGCTTTCGAACAACAATCAACATGTACACCAAACTTCCTTTTTTTTAGTAGAATCTTCCCCAATTTCTCTGAAACTTCGTCAAACGTCCCACAGACTTAATCAAAAAACTTCAAATTCATTGTTTTATGATCGAATCGCTATTGCCGCCTTGCCAGTGTTTTCTTCACCACCGTACTCTATCCCTTGTCAGCTTTTCAGAATTTTTCCAGTCCAGACCCATATCTTTTAGATAACATCCCACTTCATCATTAAATCTTCTCCTTGGTCTTCCTCTTTCCTTCTTTTGTCGTCCCCATTTTCTATACACATTCCATTTTCCAAGCTTATTTTGGTTCATCTATCCGCTGGTATTATCCGAGTTATTGTCATATGTCCATACAATTTAAGTGTGCTTTCCATCGTTTTCTCCCTTTATTGATATTACTCCTAGCCTACGTCTTATTTCTACATTCCTCACCCTATTTGTTAGTTTTACACCTGCTGCTGTTTTCCTCAGCGTTTTCGTCTCCGTTGCCTGAATTCTTTCTTTCTGATTTTTATCCACATCTCAGATACATACATTAACGTTGGAACAGAGGGAATTGTGCACTCTTATTTTTGTTTTCCTTAATAGTTTTTGGTGTGAAATGTTTGTTTATTTAAGACAAAATATAGCCAATACTAGGGCTTTAATCTTTTCATCCAATTCAGTATATCTATTTTTCCGTCCTCTGCTATTCCTGTGTAGGTAGTTAAAATGTCGGACTTGATCTACACTGTCACTGTTTCATTTTCTAATGCGATAGATGTTTCCTGTGGATTATTAGCTATGATCATTGTGTTTGTTTTATCTCTGTTTGATTATGTTTCTTTAACTCTTAATTCCATACTTGCAGATTATACTGAAGGTCCTATTTTATTTTATTTATTAAAACTATATCATCTGCAAATACCGAGGCAAATACTAAGTCATTTATTATCAGTTTTTCTAAGTTGAAGAATCCCCATGTCGTTTCCATTATATTCTTGTCGTATTCTTTTATATCATTCATAACGACAGTGAATAGATAAGGCTCGGTGTAGACGGCAACGGCCTATAATTATCATTCGATAAGTATTCCTAAAATTGAAAAAATCATTGCATTTTTTTTATCGAAAAGTGTTATAAGAAAAAGTCCAAACCACTCAAAATCCCCAAATCCCAAGTTTTATCAAAATGGAAAAAAATGCTTTTTTTTTATTGTTTAATACAGTAATATTTTGTTTATCTGATGGGGATTAATTTTATAATTATTCAGACTGTCAAATAATGTTGATATTATTATATGGTATTAACTGACTTTAAATTTTACAATTTTTTTATAACTTTTTTTCAGAAAAAATAATTTATCTCCCATTTTGACGAAACTTGGGTTGGGGATTTTGAATGATTTTGAGTAACTTTTTTTATATTATTCGAAAAAAAAAATTGCGTTGATTGTTTTTATTTCTTACGTAGTGATTAGTTTTTTTTCTATTATTTCTTAGCACTCTGTAGAATAGCTTCTGATTGTGATTGAAATTCCTTTCCATTTACCTACCAAATTCTTCTCATGTTGGCATTCATTACGCTTTTTTACTATTAACCTGTATTCTGTGTACTTTCTATACATTTCATTTTTAAGACATAGAAATCTCCGGAAACCAAACGAAACGTCAATAATAGCAGGGAATAGACCAATATTGTATTTCATAAACAATTTCTTAAAAAAACTATGAAATTGATAAATCGATAATAATTATGTCATCATACTCTCATTCAATTAGTAAACGATGATGATTTAATATTAAATTGGATAGTTTTTGACTCAGCGTACAAAAATAAAAAGAAGTCATAAATCAGTTCTATAAACAAGGCCATATTTGTGTGTTATTATTAACTCTTAAATATGTGTGCTGCAAAGAAACACAATTTTCCTAGAAATTTAGGTAATCACGAGTATAAACCGCCCTCGTTAATTTTTAATTCCAAACATACAGCATTACATCCCGTCACGTTTTTAAAATAAATAAATTCACGGGTCAGCCATGGGAATTTAAAGTTAGTAACATTCCAACGTTGTATACTTCCGAAAAAAAAAATGTTTAAAAGTGCCATGTGTCGTACAATCTATCTTGAGAAATGAGGTTGTGTATTTTGCTAGCGAATCATTCATAAGTATAACAGGAAAGAAGTCCTAATTTTTGCACAAAATGCAATTAATAAATTTGTACTTTGCGTAGGTGAAGTTAAACTTGAAATATATCACATATTTTTTATACTCTTCTAAGAATTAATTTGTTTTTATTAATCCATGTTCATGTTTATGCCCATTTCATTAGGTGTATTGATTGCTTGATCTACAGGTTTTAAATTAGTTTTGTAAGTTAGAAATTCTTATATAAATAAACAACTATCTATACACAAAATTTCTTAAAAATCTTAAGAATCACTATACAGGGTTACAAATATTTAAACCTCCAGCATGGGAATCTCGAGAACCGTTAGAGAATTCTGGTCTGATATTTTAAAAATTTTCAGTGGGTCTTAAGTTTTCCTGAAAAAGAAACTGAAAAACAAATAACTCGCTAACGGTTTATGAAAAATCTTCCGACGACTAGAAAAGAAGACACCTACTATCTTGCCACGAAGCGTCGCGACGCCCAACTTTTGTTTTTCTTATGGACACCTACACATTTATTTCTATAAATCGATTAAGCAATCGATTTTAGATATAACTGTGGAAAGAGCGGTTCTTTATTTTTTTCTCTTTCAGAAGTTACAGTAACAGACTAAAATCATATAAGTATTATAGTAATAATAACAATAATATTTTTTTATTTTAGATAAGCAAAGAGAGCAATAACAGTTTTTATTTAAAATGTTCAAAATGTCCTCCCATATTTTCAAACCATAACCTGGTCCGAAAGTCATTGGGTCCGATCAACTGTAGATATTGTAGCTCTTCTGACTATCTCAGGATTGATGGATTGCAAAACCTCAGGCTGTAGAGGTCTTCCACAACAGTCGCAGTCGTGGGAAAAGTAATTTTATTCTAAATTAAAATGTATATTATTTGTAAGTTATAGCATTAGAAAGACATGTAATACACTTAACTCCTATAGATTGTTTGCTGTGAGGCACATGAGATCGTTAAATTATTCAGACAAACCAGTCAGTAGAAAAAATTACACAGTTGCAACAATACTATACAAATATTGGAACAATATGGGACTTAAGGTTCGTAACGTCCAATTCTCAAAGAGCGCAATTGTGTATTGACCACCAAAGGACATTTTGAACAATTGATGATTTTTTTGTGTTATTGTAACGATAAACTTTAGAACATATAAATAAAATCGTACACAGTCTAATGTTTTTTCAAAAAGTTTATAATTTGTGGAAATGCAGTTTCTGGTCTAAATTGTTTATTGTTTTTTACAGTAATTTCATATTTAAAAGAAATTTGAAAAATACATAATATATTTAATAGTTTCAAAGAGAAGTCATTTAGAAAAATATTTCTTACGTTTGTTCATTTATTCGTTTCATAACGATTACGTTTTAACCTGGTTTACAGTTCTTCCCAACATTCAAAGATTAATAAAATTAAAAGTATCAAATACTTTGATATCATATGGGCATTAATAATACCAATGTATTTGGTGCTTTCATTTTTATTAATCTTTGGATATTGAGAAGAACTGTAAACCAGGTTAAAATGCCATGGTTATTATTATATTTGAAACTGATTGACCAAGACTATACTAAAATTTTAAAAACTGTAGAATAGCGCATAGTTTAATTAAATCCAATTGTATTGACCTCAAGAACCTATGGTAGGAAGTATTGAAAAACACTGTATATAAAAAACCAGGGCAGGCACCAACGACCATATGGTTTCTCCACTTGTAAAACAACTGAGTAGAACACTCCCTATTAAAATAAAAACGTATTCAGTATACAGCTAAATTATAGAAAATTTCATATTTTAGATAAACATTTCATAATAACTTGGAACAAATTTTTTTAAGCTCACAAAACTACGACTAAGTGATTATTTGACAAACTATAAGGTAAACTTCATTCCAGGGCGCAATAATCACGAAACTAAGTCAGAAATTATACGTTTTAAAAATATTCTTAAAATAACGGTAATTTTCTTTTCAGATTCATTTGTTAACTCTCAAGAATGGACGTTGTCGCGGTCGGTGCCAGATCTAAGATTGGGTATAGTAGGTTCATTGTCTTCGGGGAAATCAGCTCTGGTTCATCGGTATCTCACTGGCTCCTACATGCAAGAAGAATCTCCGGAAGGTGGTCGGTTCAAAAAAGAAATTCTCGTCGACAATCAGAGTTATCTGTTGCTGATAAGGGATGAAGGAGGTCCTCCAGAATTACAAGTAAGTTATTTTTTTTTTAATATTTTAGAACGACAAACGGACAGATTTCTTATCCTGGGGTTTGTTAGGACAGAGGAGGGAAAGTATATTAAAAGGAGCTTGTGAAGGTTGTTATACAATGTAGTACCTACTTGCTGTTGTGTTTTCCGAGCATACGAAGGTGTGATCAAGATCACCTTTATATTTCACAATTTTTAGAGGATCATCTTTTATTTTATACAGGATGTCTGTTTAATACTTCGAAATTGTAATAAATGTGAGTTCTTGAATCAACCTTATGGATGATTAACCAAATTTTTTGAGAAGATTTTATTTTGATCTCTTAAAAAAATGTCTGTGTCGTTCAATATTTTTTCATCTTCAATAGAATGATCCTAAAAAAAGAACCGATGACAAAATGCAATGAAGTGTTAAAAAAGAAATTTTGAATGCGTAATTCAAAAATGTAATTATCTTTCCTTTACTATTTTCCTCTAAAACGGCTCTCCTACCAGAGTCATGAAAGAGAAATAACTTTAAACCTTACTTCTCAACAGTATAATTATTTGTCTGTTAAGCCCCAAACCTTCCGGTTTATTTTTGTTCATATTGCATAAATTAATTCGAAAAATAAATTTACCACTAATTTAGTGGCTCCTTATTTTAAACACGCGCTAACTAATTTGGCATTGTCTGCTTCTCTTTGCCTCTTCAGGAAAACAGTTTTTGATAACATTTTTGCCCATCAATCCTTATAATTTTTTGCCTCAAAAGTTTACAACTCAGTTATTTTGCAACAAATGACAGACATTCTATGAGCGTGGTCAAATTTCAGTCTTGTTACGAACATTCTTGGGTAATCGTAATAATCACACCATAATTTGGTTAGAAGGTCGAGGTACATAAGATAATAATATATCTCTTTAAACTGGTGTGATGAAACTTCTGTAATAAATCTATCAATTTATCAGGCAGACTTAACATTGAAGCAGATGGCTGACTGCACATTATGTGGCAATTTATATACATTTTAGTCAAAGTTGAGACAGTTTGCATTCATCAATACACAATGAATTATTTTTTTTTTTTTTTTATTTTTCTTGGATAAATGGCAGGGAAACATATACACTGACGACCAAAATTAACGCACCACACAAAATTTACCAAGATTTTAAATTTGATTTTTTTCGAAACTGTTTGTCTGATTTTAATTTGTTTGTTTTTTTTTTTTGTTTTGTAGGTTAACTCTTCTGGAATGTAGCCGTGCCGATTTTAAGTAAAAACTATTTTTTTAAAATATAGGGTGTAAGAATAACGCTATGTATTTTTTTTCAAAAATTCGATACACTCTGTTGGAATCGCCAGCAGCAAAATTAAACTCCAGTTCAGACCCATGTCTTCATCATCTTCTCTTAACATTTACTTTTTTGGTACACTTTTTTATCTTTACTATTACAGGAGATATACCGAGTGAGGAAAAAAAATCAATAATTTTTGTTTATTGGATGCCATTTTTTGTTATTTAACCGATTCGAAAAAACTTGGCGTCTTTAGATAGGTAATTTAGAAGGCTACAAAACCTATAGGTCAAAATGGTAGACATGAAAAAAAAAATGTTAGACGCCTTTTGAAATTGATGTTTTTCTATCCTCGTTCTTTATTAAGATCTAATTGAGCTAAATCTAAATAAATTGATTACGAAAATATGACAAATGAAAAAAGTCTGTTCTGGCGCTTTCAAGGCCAGCCCCCTTAGTGTGGTAAGAAATTAGGCGAATACACAACTTTTTAGCTGGTCGTAATGTCATAATTTTGAACCTATTTAGGTTTCCACAGCTACCCTCAATAATTTTAAATGTATGCTTTTAAATAACGGTTACTAGCATTTTTTAATTGGTCATATCTTCGTAACCAATAATGGACCGATTTAGCTCAATCGGGTTTGAATAAAGAACGAAGCTAGAAAAACATTAATTTTTAAAGGTGTCTGCCATTGTGATTTTTTCATGTCTACCATTTTAAACTATTATAAGTTTTGTAACGCCAAATTTATTCGAATGGGTTAAGTAAGAAAGTGGCATCCAAGAAACAAAAATTTTTTATTTTTCCCCACTCGGTATATTTTCTAACATCAAATATAAAAAAGTGGACCAAAAAAGTAAATGTTCAGAAAAGATGAAGCTACAATTGGGTCTGAACTGGAGTTTAATTTTGCTGCTGGAGATTCCCACGGGGTTTTTTGAATTTTTGAAAAATAGAGATGAAAAATAATTTTTACTTAAAATTGGCACGGCTTTATATTCCAGGAGAGTTAACCAACAAAACAAAAAAAAGACATATTAAAATCAGACAAATGGTTTAGAAAAAATTCAAATTCGAAATCATGGTAAATTTTGGGTGCATTAATTTTGGTCGTCAGTGTATTTTATCATATATAAATGTCGCCAGTTTGGTCGTATTAATTGCACTTTGTTCGTTTTACATTTACTATGACAACACGGGGACCAAAAAATATAAGGATCCTTGTGGTTCAGTATTATAGTTGTGATTTTATATGTATACTAGGTACTTGCAACGTTATTCTACAACCGAGACCGAGTATTGCGAAATATTAAGCAGGTATTATCGAACTATACACTATTGGTAACGTTTAATCTTGGTAGCCGATATAAATGCATCAGACGGAGATAACTTAAAGCATTTACAAGTTAAACAGACAACGCGCTATCCCCTAACTCCCACCTTCCATTCTTTACAACACGCGGTCGAAGGGGACGACGGAATCGGGCGAATGTGTCGAACGGCCGCGGTGTCGCGGCACAGGTCACCTGTCGAGCGCGCTACATGCACATCCCCTCTTTAGTAGGAGTGTAGGAATGGTTAGGCATCTCTTGTTAACTGAAGGCTTTGCCTCTATGTACCTTCTCTCTTAGTTGCATTACAGATTTCGCACTCCAAAGTCGAAGCATGCCAACAGTGTATAATAGAACTCCATATAATCATAAATATAAATATAACCATCAAGGATCTTTTTCTTAAAAGAGGATTGTTTATGCATAGGTATAATTTTTCTTGGGATATCTTTTTAATAGCTTTGATCGATTGAATGAAAAGGCAGTTCAAAGCCAATAAAGGCGCCTTTTTTCCAGACCATTGGCGCGGTTTACACAGATGCAGATGCACCGATCAATTTTAAATTTTTGAAAAGAATAATGAATATCTGAATAATGTTATCCAGAATAACCGAGGTATATTAGGGAAAGATATCAAGGAACCTTTTTCTTATAAATATTTTATTGTGTTTTAAAACTTTAACTCTATCGATAAATTAACGTAAAAATTACACTGGCGTTTGCAAAATAAGAAGAACAAAAAGAACTAAGAAATAATGGCTGACAAATGAAATGTATGTCAACAAATTTAGTAGATGAGGGCGGTCATCTAGATTGGCAAACACTCTAAATTTACATGCCAAAACTTCAAGTATGCAAATATGTGGCTATGGCTGAGTCCATTATCTGTTCTAACTGACCAATTACGGCAGACCATCTCATTAGGAGGTTAAGAAATTGAAATAGTGGCGGAAATGTTGATGAATCCTACGTAATCCGCGTCTCAGGCGGCCTTTTTCACAATACGAGTTGATAAAAGACGATCTAGACAGAAGAATGGAGATCTTTGATATTATAACTGAAAGAATAGCCTGGACATTCTGATTACCTAGAACTTAGAAGCATGTGTTTCAGTGATGAAAAAACGAACAGGATATGGGATACTGGAGTGATAATTAGAATTAGGGAAAGAGAACCAATTCCCCCAGAAGTTGTATGTTTTGGTCGATATTCTATGTGATTACATACATACATGGAATAGAATAGAATTTTATTCGTGTATACATAAATTCATGTTTACGTACGTCAAGAATACTCAAAGCAGTTATAAATAAATACATAATAAAATATACATAAAATTCACATTTACGTACGTCACAAAAGTACTGAAATATAATTTAAAAATATTGTTTAAAACAGTAAATCACTAAATCACATTGTATAACACAAAAGTACAAACATTTAGAAAAGCAATAGAAAAACAGACAACAGGTATGTGTATAAATTAGAATATAAATGGAAAAACTGTATAAACTTCATATATTCACAAAAAACATTAAAGAAGAGAAACAAAATTCAGCTCTTTATACAGACGGTAAATTTGATAGCGAGTCAAAATAATCAAAGTATTCGTCATTCGTATAAAAACAGTTTTCTACGAGAATATTTTTAATCTTATGTTTAAATGTATTTGTGCTCATGTCAGGATTTTGCAAAGCATAAGGTAGCACATTAAAAAATTTATAAGCTAAATATAAGTGGACTGTTGCGATGTTGATAACCTGAATTTGGGTAGTCTTAGTTTTGTTTTTGTCCTAGTATTATGGTGATGTATGTCTTCCTGCTTGGTCACTTTTTTCTCATCAAGGAGTTTTTTAATATACCTAACATACGCATTCATAAATAAAACAAGAGGGTAGGGATAATATATTCAGTTGTTTAAAAATTAGTCTGCAATGGTCATCATGTTTAGTTTTTGCTATTACTCTAACGGCTTTTTTTTGTAATTTAAAAATTTTATTAGAATGATTTGATGCACCCCATAGAATAATTCCATATGTCATTACACTGTGAAAAATAGCAAAATAAGCTATTCTCAAGCAGTTTAATGTAGTTTTGTGACTAAGTTGCCTTATTATGTATATGCCAGTCGATAGTCGTTTAGATAGCTGTTCAGTGTGTGACTGAAAATTTAAAGTAGCATCTAAGTACACTCCAAGTAGTTTTATCGGTTCGTTGTTGTCAATATTTTGTTGTGTTGAAGAACTTAAGGTTTTTGTCTTATCTTCATTTATGTTAAGATAATTACTTTCCGTCCAGTTCTTTATCAAATTATTCGACTCTGTGACGTTATTATATAGATCTGGATATAATTCGTTACTAACTAAAAATGTGGCATCATCAGCATACAGTATTAGAACCGCTTCGGAAGCTAAATTAAAGGACATATCGTTTATATAAATAATAAATAACACAGGGCCAAGGACAGATCCCTGTGGCACCCCATAATCGACTTTAGAAAATTGCGATAAGCTACCATTAAACTTGACGCATTGTGGACGGCTACCAAGATATGATGTGAATAAATTTAAGGATTTTCCTCTAATTCCATAGTATTCCATTTTTTGTACTAGTGCTTTATGGTTAACTGTATACATTGACGAAAACATTACATTTATAAACTTAAGTATACTGTCTTCCATTAAGAGGTTTCATTTTAAATTTATAAAAAAACAAGTAGTTTATTTTTAATAGTGGTATTTTAATCCAACATAAACTACAGACTATGTTATTAGAGGTGGAACACAATATCTTCCAAGTGGTCGCCTATGCTTCTGTTGCAAACGGTTATTCGTTTTAGGAAATTTTTCACAATTTTCCGCATAATTGCACCAACAGTCACTCTGTAGATGGAGAGGTTGTTAGACAATCACTCTTGGGCTTTCGGACCCTCAGATACGGCAATTTTGCTTGTTGACGTAACCTAGTGGAAATGGGCTTCACTGCTAAAAATTATTTTCTTGAAAAAATCAGCGTCAACCTCTTGCATTTCCAACACCCACTCAGCGAACGTACGGCGTTGCGCATGGTCCGGCGGCTTCAAATCCTGCGTCAGTTGGACCTTGTAATGATGCCGGCCTGGATCTTTGTGCAAAATGCGGTGCATGTTGTTTTGTGACATGCCACATTGCTGCGAACGTCTTGCAATGAACAAATCAGGATTTTCCGCAACAACAGCAATATTTTCGTTTGATCTGACTGGCCAACCACGAGTTAGGTTCTTAGCATCAGTAATCTATTACTGTACGAAAAGGCATATTTCTGGGACCAAATCTGGTACAGATTTTGCGAACTCTCTCTGGAAAATTTTCACCATACTTCTACTTCTAGTGAGTTTTTACTACTTCTAAGCATTGCTCAAAGGAATATCGATCTATCTTTATTAGTCGCGTTATTTTATAGCTAACAACTGCCAAATACGGCAGCTTCACCTGTCACACGCAAAAAAGCCGAGAGATTTAAAATGAAACCTCTTAATGAAAGGACCCTATATTTTGGAAAGTGCCACTGAACCTAAAATAACCCAAACTTATTAAAATAGTGCTCATGAATTTTTATATTCAAAGTAACATCCAGCATCGGGGCCTCTTCAGATTATTTAGACCCATTAAACGCCTTGGTAACTGGAAACCTGAGCGACTGTAGCACGATAAAATGGCCTGGTTTTTTACCAGATTTGATACCTTTGGACTCTTTTTGTAGGAGAAAGGCATACTGTTCATTTCTTGACAGAGAGTCCTTGGATTTGCGGCAGAGGCTAAGCGACAAATGTGTGTCCATTACCAATTCATTTATGTGCAACAGGAGATTTTCCCCTCAATAATCGATATTTTCCATTTGCGATTATATAAAATATTATGTAATCCTTCCTAATTGTAAATAGAAATTCAGTGCTTTTGTTAAATCACTTTGAAATTTCTTGCCAGTAACTTAATATTTCAATGGCCGTCCAATTTTACTTCAACTTTGGTTTAACGTCCAAACGGACAATTAAATGGATGTGAAGTAAGAAATAAAGCGAATATGCAAAGGAAGGTTGAGATTTCTATTGGGTACTCTGCTTTCCACAATTTCGTCCACTCTTGATCTAATTTTTGTTGCATTGTCACGTAAGTAGTAATTGGTAATAATACAGCCCGTTTAAAAAAAATGTGTCTAAAAAGGCAACAAATTAATATTTTTTTGCAACAAATACTAACTAGAAGTTAGGTTAATTACAAAATAAATGAGAAGGTGATGAAAATATTAAATCTGATAAAATCAAAATAATTGCTACTACTGACTGATTGTATAAATATAGATTGTCTATACAAGAAATATGTTTTTTCTTGTTAGCCTTGATATTTAAGCGATATTTCAGTTAGTGCTGCAATCAAATATGCTGCAAAAAAAATCAGGATATGATTTCGTGTGTTATTTCCATTCATTATACCGGGTGACCACGGATCATGGTAAACCCCCGCCATTTCCACAATTTTTGAGCTATCCAAATGAAATTTTGCAGCAGTAATGTACGTATTTGGATAGCTCAAAAATTGTGGAAATAGCGGCGGTTTACCATGATCCGTGGTCACCCGGTATATATATACAGGGTGTCCTTAAATTGCCCCAATCCACGCATATTGTAACTTCGACCTAATTGTAGGTCGAAGTTACAATTGTAGGTTCGAAGTTACAATTTAGGTCGAAGTTACAATTGTAGGTTCAAACTTACAATTGTAGGTCGAAGTTACAATTGTAGGTTTGAAGTTACAATTGTAGGTTGAAGTTACAATTGTAGGTCTAAGTTACAATTGTAGGTCGAAGTTACAATTGTAGGTTTGAAGTTACAATTGTAGGTTGAAGTTACAATTGTAGCTCTAAGTTACAATTGTAGGTTCAAACTTACAATTGTAGGTCGAAGTTACAATTGTAGGTTTGCAGTTACAATTGTAGGTTGAAGTTACAATTGTAGGTCTAAGTTACAATTGTAGGTCGAAGTTACAATTGTAGGTTCGAAGTTGCAGTTGTAGGTTCAAACTTACAATTGTAGGTCGAAGTTACAATTGTAGGTTTGAAGTTACAATTGTAGGTTGAAGTTACAATTGTAGGTCTAAGTTACAATTGTAGGTTCAAACTTACAATTGTAGGTCGAAGTTACAATTGTAGGTTTGAAGTTACAATTGTAGGTTGAAGTTACAATTGTAGGTCTAAGTTACAATTGTAGGTCGAAGTTACAATTGTAGGTTCGAAGTTGCAGTTGTAGGTTCGAAGTTACAATTTTAATTGTAGGTCGAAGTAGTTAAAATTGCAACAGTCAAAGTGAATTTTGGTTGAAACTTGCTTGATATTATTAATGACCCCTCTACGCCTTCGTACATACCATTAGACACCCTATAAAATTTTGATTACGGCAGAAGTGACAATCACGCAAGAATAATAACATTTCCAGGTAATATAGGAACGAAGATTGTGAAAACCAATTATTATTATTAGTCCTCCTCGGTTCTAAAATCCACATACAAAGATTATAGTAAAAAATATATTTCTATTTTCGCATTACAACAAGGTATCTCGCATATGCAGCACAACCAATTCATTCTGCTTTCTGCTCTAAGTTGATTTAGATTTACTGCGGTTTTATAAAAAAAATCAGGCATCGCGATTGAATACCTGTTAATCGTACTATATCGGATAGTTTTTATTATTTTGGTTATTCACCTTTTCCACGTATACCGTTACATACATAAAAACGATGAATTTTCTTCGCTTCATTAACGACGCTTATAAATTATGAAATAATTTGTTTTTCAGGTTCCTGCAATTTGTAAGTTCTTTTTACAAGAAAAAGTTGATCTTGAACTATTGAGAACTGCATTAATTTAAAAATAAAATTGACTTTAAAAGGCCCAGAACGTTCATTCCCCTCTGAGCATTTAAGGAATTTCCAATATAATTTTAAAACCTCGATTAGCATTTGGTTTCATTTTCAATAAAATAAATAAAGAGACAAAAATATTTACATTTACGAAATAGTTTTGCTTAGTAAGTATTAAAAAATAATTACAAATAGAAAATATATCTGTGAGAAATTCTATCACGTTCCAAGTGGTGTGATGATTTTGAAAACAGATACACCGCTTATATCTGTCCAATTTAATCACCCTAAAACTCGTACGAGTATTACTTTGTCCATCAAGATTAAAGCTTACATAGAGTGATGCTTGATGTGCCATTTTATCCTCGGGCTCAATCCTATTTTATTTTGTTTTAGGTTTCAGTTATCTTATGGTGGTTATAAAAATTAGTGTTCTCTACTGAACTGCATATAAATAGATATAAATGGAAATGCGGATAACTGAAAGACAACTATATTTTAGAGATTCTTTCGATGAATCTTCTAACATTCTTTTGATTTTTCGTGTCTTACTATATTTCCTTTATATTTTATATGGTTCTCTCATAGAACTGATTCGAATATCTCATTTACCTGATTAGTACTTTAACTGATTGAATGTTAATGTTGCAATGGCTGTACTCCGCAGAAACGTTAATACAAACGAGTGATGAAAGTTAAACTCTTCAAGGGTAACCGATTTATTAAATTTTAAATATACAGGATGTCCCGAAATAACGTGAACACCTCTTAAGAGTATATTGCTATTAAACAAATATGTGGTATTCTATGTAGGTACAGTAAGGTCGAGGATGGTCTCCTTGAGCCGCATAGACCTCCTCAAATGGGGGCACTAAAAAGTGTTTTACAAAGGTTGTCAGTTTTTCTATATTCATCTTAAACGCGTCAGTTTAAAATAAAACCGTTGAGTTAATTTTAAACACTTCCATCTCCTAAGCTATTATCTTTATCAAAAAAATACCAGTAGCATTTTTCTTAGTTTATTGCCATAATTTTTTGTCTCTGGTAACATTCAGCTAAGATTCTTCCCTGATAAGTTATTTAACCTTAAAGCCAAAAAAAGTCATTATTTAAATTATTTTCAAAATACATTAAGTGTAAAATCTTTAAGGTAATGCATCCATGACGGTCAAAAAAATTTGAGCGTATACATAATAGTAATGACTAACATTATTTGAAATTTACTGTGAAACAAAAAAACGGGCACTTTTTTTGTAAAAAATCAAAATTTTTGCCTTTATTTTCCTTGTATCATTTTTTATTTAGCAAATTTCAAAATTTGCCAAATGTCAATTTTAAGCTACTGTAATAAAGCTTCAATTTGATTCAAGGTACATGTCAAAAGGTTTTTGTTAAACCAGAGACTGTTTGAAGCGCGTAACCTTTTTAGGGCTACGTTCGAATGCTATGAGCCTTAACACATTTTTATTTCATAGATTATTTTTGTTATTTCATTAGCTAACTTTTTTGTTATGACAAACTTTTTCGAAAATGTGATCCTCTTTGAGTAATTTGCTTAAAACCTTTGAAAAATCAGTGTTTTTTGCTTAAAAATCAATGTTTTCAACCCCTGTAACTCCGCGGGTTTTAAAGCAAAATTAACGTTATAGGGGGTTTTTGGGGGTAGAAATCGACGATCTACACGTTCCAATAATCAATTTTTCTTTTTTTTGGAAACTCCTGAATCGGGGTAAAACTCACCTCCAACGAAAAAGCACCCTTATTCCTTTTTAGTATTTGTTATTTGACCCATTTTGAATCAAACTATCCAAAAATATTTGAAGTGAGATCACCAAGTAACTGTACTATAATTTTTATATCAGGTGTTTTCACGTTTTTTTTAAATTGATTTTTGATTTAACAAATATAAAAATAATATTTATTATTTGTTGGTGTATCAATTTTTTAAATAATTCTCATAACAAATTACAGTTTTGTTTTACATCAGATTTCTCATTTGTTAGGTCCACGTAGGCTCTTGATATACAGGGTGATTCACGAGGCAAGGGACAAAATGTTATGGTAGATAGAGTTCACTTAGGTGAATTAGAAATGACTATTGAAAAAAGCCTAAGCCTTTTTTTATTGATCTACAGGGTGATTTATGAGTTTTGCCCAATACTTCTGAAGGCAATATCTTTTAAACTAATCACTAGAATCAGCTCGTATTGTGGGTATATAGTATACTATTAATTGTCAATTTACACGCATAATCAAAGACAGAAAATTCCAGGGCCGGCTCAACTAATTTTTATTTTTAGGGCTCCTATGAAAAAATTCACCCTGTGTACGTGATTTTTAAATTCTAGTACTGAATTATGAAACTACATACAAAAGTGATCGAAAACATGTACTTTGTTGTTTTGCCACACTTTGGGCGAACTTTAAATAAACGATCAATTTTCGCCAAAATCGAAGGTCTACACAAAATAAATTTATAAAATTACATTTTCCTCTTTTATTCAAACTAAAATATTTGTTATACAAAATTTTGTGATTTCATGCATGATTAATATGAAATAAATAATCAAAAATAAATAATCAGATTAAGTAATTTTTATTTCCGAGGTTTCTGTGAAAAATCAGTCTATACATTTTTCTCAAATTCTGACAATAAATTGTAGAACTACATTTAAAAATTAACGAAATTATTTATTTTTTATCACAATACATCAATAAACAGAACATTATAAACAACAAATTCACAGAACATAAAACCTTATAACTTATTTTCAAAATGAAAGCCTTCTGCCTCCCTACATTTTCTTTGTCGTAAAATTAAATTTCCTACGGCTTTCCTAATAACGACAGGATTATTAATGTTCTGTATTGATGTACTGTGATAAAAAAAATAAACAATTTTGTTAATTACTTCCTCACCAAAAGTGAGGAACATATGTATTCGTGAAAAAAATTTTGAAAATTTTTATTGCATTTCTGGGCGATTCTCGACGAATTATGACGATACACAAAAATTTTCTTTTTTTGAAATACAGCTTTCAAATTTGGTACACACGTTCTAGAGGTCAAGGAAAAGATTGAGTTCGTTGATGAGCAAAATCTGGAATCCGGACCCCTACATTTCTATTTCTAACAATACAAAAAAAATTATTTGTGATGAAAGATTATAAATAGGATCTGATATACAACTCATTATAATATTGTGTCCAAATGTTGAAATACACAAAATACGCCAAAAAAACAAAATACGTACAAAAAAACAAAAGGCGTCAAAACACAAAATACGTCAAAAATTACTTTTGTTATAAACTCCACCACACGGTGAGGAAGTTTTGATCCCATAATTGGCAGCGGTTTTTTTTAATGTAGTTCCATATTTATTTATTATCAGAATTTGAAGAAATGTACACAGACTGATTTTTTTCACAGAAACCTCAGAAATAAAAATTACTTAATCTGATGTTGAAATTATTTATTTTTGATTATTTATATCTATATTATATTTATATAAGTATTAATCATGCATGAAATCACAAAATTTTGTATAACAAATATTTTAGTTTGAATAAGAGAGGAAGATGTAATTTTATAAATTTATTTTGTGCAGACTTTCGATTTTGGCGAAAATTGATCGTTTATTTAAAATTCGCCCAAAGTGTGGCAAAACAACAAAGTACATGTTTTCGATCACTTTTGTATGTAGTTTCATAATTCAGTACCAGAATTTAAAAATCACGTACACAGGGTGAATTTTTTCATAGGAGCCCTAAAAATAAAAATTAGTTGAGCCGGCCCTGGAATTTCCTGCCTTTGATTATGCATGTAAATTGACAATTAATAGTATACTATATACCCACAATACGAGCTGATTCTAGTGATTAGTTTAAAAGATATTGCCTTAAGAAGTATTGGGCAAAACTCATCAATCACCCTGTAGATCAATAAGAAAACGGCTCAGGCTTTTTTCAATAGTCATTTCTAATTCATCTAAGTGAACTCTATCTACCGTAACATTTTGTCCCTTTCCTCGTGAATCACCCTGTATAAGATTTTTGTAGTTGCAAATTTTTGGAACAAACCATAAGGAAACGGGAATATGGGTATGATGAATGTTATAATATACCGAGTTTTTTTATAAGTCAGGCAATCAGCTTTCACACGGTATTCTTCTTCTAACCTACCCCTAAGCAAAATTAATAATCAACGGTATGTATATGCCCTCTGGTCCCATAAAAAATACCTGTTCCATTCTGAGGGACGATGCATTTAGCATTTGTTATGCACCGTATTCTAATGCAGCGGTCTAAATGGGAGGGGGTATATCGATTATAAATACAAAATTCGTGAAAAAGACAGATATACGCTTACATTTGATCTAGACAGAGAAAGGGCGAGGCGGGAAAGAGAAGATGCACAGCCACAAGGGCGCTATATGAAAGCTTTTGTCGGGTCGGGGATATTTTCAGCCGTCAGTAAAGCTCTTGCGATATGTCGTAACGCGGTGTGTGTAAGGGTTGTTTTTGTTGTTGTCGCTTGTTGTCAAGAGAGAAATCTAACAAAGAAACATGTTACTTAAGTGAGTTATACTGACTTTTTTGCTAATTGTTATAGTTAAAATTAGTTAACAGAAATTATTTTCAACTGTTGTACATAAAATATGTTAATTTTAATTGTTATGTTCCTAGATATCATAGTTTTTTTCGTTAAATACCTAGGTACTCGTATTAAAAAGAATTAAGTTAAAATGGTTTTATTGTAATTGGAATACGGTCGACCAAATATATATTGTTAGAGAATGTAACCTGTAACGTATTATTTCCAGATCAATTTTAGCTCTATTGCCAATTTTCAGGTGACCTAAATCATCCGGTTCATTGCCTTATAGATAGTCGAAGCTACTCGAATTTGGCTTGACCCTACACCTACCACATACAGGTTATTAGATTTATATAAGGTAAAATATCAATGTTTGCTTACTTACTAAATATTTCTTCAGTTTATTCACTATTTAGAGCAATTCTAAATAGAACATACAAATAAGGAGTACGAGTTTAATAATTTCATTTATACACTAATGGGATCTTGATTCAAATCGTCAACTTATCAATGTTTGTTCAATGGCTAAACTTGTAGAGGTTTGACCATAACGGAAGTGATTTCTAAACCATCTATTGCATTGGTAATGTTTTGCGGAAAGAATAAAATGATGGTTGCCTAATAGTGATACGTCATAAATCAATCGTCATTAGTTTTCTGTAGTGCAACTGTGACTATAGTATAATAGACGAAGACGAAATCGAAGAAATATCAGCGCTGATGGGCGGTCAGAATGTAAATAAATCTCGAGTATAACTCTTTGACATGAATTCGAGCATGAATTTCATTCATTATTCTATTTTTTCTTGGAAGTAAGGAAGGGATTTTCTTCTAAAGTCATTAGCCTTTTTAGTTTGAAGGTAATATTCTTTTATATAATATTTTGTCATGTGCCTTCAATAAATTATGTTATAGATGGCATATTCAATAGATGTAGACATTTTTGCTGCATATCTATCGAAGTAGTTGCGAGCCCCACATATAATTTTTCATCAAGAATTATCCACAAGAGACGGTTCGAATAACACTGTCAGGGGCGTAGCTACCTACCGCTGCAGCTGTTGTAGCAATGATACAGGGCCCCCAAGATGCGTAAGCAGAAAATCGTAAAATTTTATCAACTTAAAAAAATTATTATCTTTTTAACAATAATTAGAAAACTGTTTAAAATCCACAAAAATGATATTTCTGTATCCAAATACATACTACATATTAAAATAAAAGAAATTAATGCTTTTTTAAATTTCGATCTATTGATATTATTCACATAAAACATGATTCAACGGTTTAAATAAACATTAGCAACTCAACCCAGCACGTCGAAGATTGTGCCCTTGTTTACCATCCAAGCGCTCTTGTGCATGAGCGACTTTAAAATTTCTGGGCCAGCTATTGATGATATAATATTCACCAAAAAATGTACAGGGTATCACACGAGAATTGACCCCCCCTATAACTTTTTAATTTTTTAAGTTAAAAAAAATGTTTCAAATAAAAGTTGTATGGAATTTTATTAATATTTTTATGGATATCTCTTTGAATATATAGGGTGTTCCATAAAAGCGGGACATAGCAAACTTGCATATTTTTAAATAGAACACCCTATATATTTTCAATTTTTTGAAATCTACGTATTTTTCTGATTGCAACAATATATATATATGTTGTATGTTTGCACCATCCGTTTGGAAGATACAGGGTGTTAAAATATTGAATTTTATAACTGTAATACGACTATAAATGCTTCTTGGGCGTGTATCTCAAGCTTTTCCTTATCTATAAATGACTTTATTTAGGCTTTATTCAAGCATAATAACAAAAACCTATCCAATTTGATATACTCACATTGATGTTTCATCTCTAAACATACAATTATTAAGTTTATTGAATCTTCTCTAATGCATGATAAAAATTGAATTAAAAATTACAAAATTCAAAACGTCTAAAATTAAATTATGGCAAAAATTGTTTTTAACTTACCACAAATTCATTCATTATAGTCACCAATCAAAAAACGATGTCCCCAAGAAGATGTACATGTTCTTTCGCCTATATGGCTCTTCAGGGGGACCCCAAATCACGTCCAATTCAAATTCTACCTTTATCTTGAAAACTTATACTCAAAATTGTATTTATTGACATTAATAAAACATTTTGTAACCATAACAAACAAATTTTTTTTTTCTCATTCCTTTAACTGATATGTCTTTTACTATATTTTCACATCCATTTGCAATCTACTCTACTTTCTCTTTTCTTTTCCTTATCATTAAAAAATATCGTGGATTATTAGAGGCCATGGAATAAAACCAAAACAATTGGAATTTTCACTGTTGTAACGAAATGTCAAAAATATTGTTTATTGCTGCCTGTTGCTTTTCATAATATGGGGTTATTTTTAAATAAATAGAATAGATAATAGAAAATAATGTATTTTACCCAACAAGAACGATACGAAATTTTAGCAATTTATTTAAAATGCATTAAAAACGCACACCGTGGTGAGTAAATAATTAAAAACACAAATACTATTTTAATTGGAGTAAAGTTTGTTATGAACTGCAAAATTTAATCACTTTATTTACCTACATTCTAGCTAGACGGGAGTATGTTGTGCAATATCCAAATAGAAGAACTCCTTTCAAAAACTCATTTAAGAATATAAATCAAAAGCTAGTTGATACGAGTTCCTTAAAAAATAAAAAAAAGGCTTGAGAGAGATGTTCAAGAGAGGGATTTAAATATACTATTTTTTCAAGAAACCCCAAATACATCAATTCCAGAAGCAGTGAGAGTATTAGAATTTTCATATGGGCTAATTCAACGTGTTTTAAAAAGAAATAAATTTTTTCCTTATAAGATTCCACCTGTGCAAGCCCTTAGAGAAACTCACATTGAAAATAGGTTGGACTATACCACATATATGACAAATAGGTTAAGAAGAGATCAAAACTTTTTCTCTAAGATACTATGGACAGATGAATCCACCTTTACCACGGCAGGATGTTTTAACAGACAAAACACAAGACACTGGTCTTTGGGAAATCCATACCAAATAAGAGAAATACAATTCCAAGGAGGAACTTCTATCCACGTTTGGTGTGGTATTTTACGCAACAAAGTTTTAGGTCCCATTTTTTTTTTGAAGAAAATTTAAATGGTCATACTATGACCTTCTCAACGATCAAATTGAGAAGCTTTTAGATGAGCTGCCTCTTGCTCAACGAAGAGAAATTATATGGCAGCAAGATGGAGCGCCACCTCACTGTCTTGCCACTACAAGGCTTTTTTTAAACAATACTTACCAGGAATGGATAGGCAGAAGAGGGACTATAGCCTGGCCTGCCAATTCTCCAGACTTAACGCCCCTGGACACATTTCTTTAGGGCTATTTAAAGAATATATGTTACAAAGAGAGCAGGCTAACGAGAGATGAAATAAAAGTTAAAATTAGAGAATTGGTTGAAGATTTAAACAACGAAAATTCAGAGATGATCGAAAACTGCTTGAGAAATTTGGAAAGGAGATATTTTCTTTGCGTGGAAAATGTAGGGAGGCATTTTGAACATCATCTATTATAGGTGTGATGAACATAATAGTGTAGTGGTAGATATTTTTTGTGAATTTGGATTATAAAGAAAATTTAAAGGTTGTTTGATTTTAGTCATTGATTGAAGTCGTTAAAAGTTATTTATTAATATATTTTTATAAGTTTGTTATTGCTGTGAGTGGTTTAATAAAATGTTGTAGTATAATTTTTTTTTGTTTTTCCATGGCAACCTCGACTTTGTGTTTGTTAAACCTATGTATTATAGTTATAAAATTCGATAATTTAACACCCTGTATCTTCCAAACGGATGATGCAAACATACAACATATATATATTGTTGCAATCAGAAAAATACGTATATTTCAAAAAATTGAAATTATATAGGGTGTTCTATTTGAAAATATGCAAGTTTGCTATGTCCCGCTTTTATGGAACACCCTATATATTCAAAGAGATATCCATAAAAATATTAATAAAATTCCATACAACTTTTATTTGAAACATTTTTTTTTTAACTAAAAAAATTAAAAAGTTATAATGAGGGTCAATTCTCGTGTGATACCCCTGTACAGGGTAATCACGTTAAAATGAGATTCTACTGTAATTTTGTTGCTTTTTTATTTATCGCAAACGTAAATATTGCTTTACTGGCTAATTTTTGGCTAGGAATTCAAATTTTTATAGAAAAAAACAATTGAGCATCACATTACAGAGACCCATTTGAAAGCTGGACACCCCTGTAAAGTGGCTATTTTTCGTCCGATTTTGATCAACTTCTTTTTAGATTGTTGCTCAAGGAAAATTGCATTTTGTGGCAAATTGATAGATGTCTGTCACAAAAATCATGGCCTACTTTGCAATTTTTTTGGAGCGAAAATTCGAGAAATCATATTAGCGATTTTTTTACGAGAAAACTAAGTACGCCACTGTGTTCAGCGTCCCCTAAAATGGGTCTGTACCAAATTTCATCCAAAAATATCGCATGTTAAAAATTGATATTATTACTTTTAAAAATTAGTTTATACCCAGAAATGTTCAAATAATCCTCTCAATAAAATAATTTGTTTATGAGTTGCTTTTATTCACTTATATCATGAGTTACTTGATGCCCACAATGCAGTCTTAAGACGTCCCTGAACATTTAACGTTTATTCACTATTCATCAATAGTTTGGTATGTTGTTGTCTTTTGTTCGCTATTTTCAGGCAAATTATAAGGAAAAAAAACGACCAATTTTAAAGGTGAAAAGTATTTTTTTTTTGTAAAAAGTTCCTCATACCTTCTATCTTGCTTACTGTAGGAGACACAAATCTATAGAGCGCAATTATAAACTAAATACTTAAAATGAGAAATGTTAATAAAAATACGTACAATGTACAATCATAAATGTTCACCGAATTTGCCATTGCTCTGTTTTATTATTTTTTAAGCAAAATTCAACATTTGATTTATAGATGATCGATTCCTAAACCAGTTATCGTTCAAAAAATACAATTAATAAAAAGTTTGCCAAAGGACCACTTTCCAAAATGCCTGTATGAATAAAAGGCGTGGCGTGGTAGTGAAAAACGATCTGTAAGGATTGAGTGGTGGGAGGACTTAAAGAAAGTTTACCCCATAAACTATAACATATTGCATGACAATAGTAGTAAATATTCCAATTGGGATAGTTAAAAAGTATGTCAAATTTCAAATTGATATAGGAAAAAAATAGGGAATAACTTGAACGCTCTCGTGTGTCCTAAAGCAAGCGTTACAGGTTACAGAGAGTTTGTTAATAAGAATCATTTCTATTCACAATCTTATAGGTATGTAATGCTTCAATTGCCAGCTTATAAAAAGTTGGGAGGCAGGCATTTGTTAACTCTTCTTTTCCAGCTAGCCAGCTAGCCGGTAAAGTAACTTACCGGCTGTTAAACGTCACTCTCCCGGCAAGTTAAACGTCACTTTGCGGCAGCAAATCTTCTCGTTGTCTTTTCCGCAGCAGCTTTCAAATCTGTGGTGGAGTACACTCTCTAAAGGTACTCGCACACTTGTACACTTTTATGGCGCAAGTTTTTATAGCGCAATTCCAAAATTGCGCGTTGTATTCACACATACCAAAAATATGTCTTAAAATGGCTACATAAATGACTTGCGCAAGTTAAAAGTGTCAACGCCATTTTTTAAAGTTGCAGAGCTGTTCACACGCAATGCGCCACTTCTTATTGCAAAACACAAGCTGCAACTATTAGTATACGAGTACACTTGTTGATTTCTCAATATGCGGCAAATCCATTAAAAAAATTGGAGAAAAATCTGTTACTTGAGATAAGAGAGTTAATTCAAGTGAATAATTTATTCTGAGGCTGGTACTGCTTTAGCATTTTCTTGGACGAAATTATATGAACTCGATCTTTATAAGTTTATTTCTTCTAATTTCTTTTTCATAAAACGAAAACAATGTTATTAATTAAACATGTACCGTTTTATAAATTTATGATAATTTAATAAACTTGTTTACACGTGGAGAAGACTTTGTGCTTTTTGGAAAAATTTAATCTTTAATGTTATTAATATTTCTTTTGTAAATGATGTGTTCTTTCCATTTTCCCAATGAGAGCACTATTAAAAAAACACCTAGTATAGCTATTTTTCTTTCTGTCCTTCAGTTCGCTTGCGTGTAAGTTTCGCAATATTTAAATGGGAAATGAACAAATATTAAATGTAAAAGTACATCGAGAATAATGTTATGGGAAGTTATTTAATAAAAAACGTGTTTTTAATTTGTTTCAATATAACTTATAGTTTGTAGAAGAATTTCTGGGTTTTCTTCCAAGTTGATGATTTTGAATTCCTGTTTTGATCATGTTCACTTATCTTCAGAAGAAGTCTACGACAGGATGGTCGAAACGTTTATTATTCGAAATAATAAACGCGAAAAAGAACTAGAAAATATTTTTTTTAACAACCCCACGAAAGCCTTAAATTACGAAACACCCTGTAAATATAAATACATAAAACTTAAATACATGGACGTTAAACAATCAGCGTCGTTAAACAGTCAAAATTGCACTAAAGCAAATATTGCGCCACATTATTGACCAACATGTCGGTTCATATTTATATTGCGCAACTTCAGTAATTTTAACTGTTCATACTTAGCAATTTTTCAAGTGTACGCAACTTGAAAAGTGTCGTGCAGTTTTTGAAAATTGCGCAATTATTAGACTTGCAGCGTTATTCACACCCTGCATTACCAGAATGGCGCCATTTTCCAGGTTGCGCAATACAAAAAGTGTACAAGTGTGCGAGTACCTTAAGTCACAATAGTCAGAATCAAACTTTTTTTTTTGGAATTTTGAGCGAATTTAACAGAAATTATTGATAATAAATACTTGTGGAAATAACCTAATTTATTTGACAGAAGACAGAAGAATCTTAATGTCTCGTTGCCTAGCAACGCTCAACTGTTATCACTGCAGCCTACCTACTTATTTTGAATAATTTCCTAATTCTCATTCATTATCTCTTCAATTAAATTTAAAAATTGTATGCCAAGATTATGTTATTATACATTAATTGTGAATAAAATAGTAGACATACCTCGCTGGTCGTCTTCATTACAGCCTCGCGTTTATACCTGACGTCGGCGCTACGCGCCTCTGTCAGATGTCAACCCTCGGCTGCAATGAAGTATACTTCCCAGCTCGGTATGTAATGTACTATTCCGTTAAAACTTACTTTTTCTTTCTACCTGTAAAGTTGCGTCCCTTAACTTAATAGGTCTCATATTGTCAGTTAATATAATTTTCGTTTAAAATTAGTGCACTTAATGCATCTGTATTCATATAGATACCAGTAGTTTATGATTTTTTTAAATTTTAAATATATTTCTGGCTGTTAGAAACACATATTGATTTGTAACGTCATTATTATTCGTTAAATTTTAGAGCCACTGTCCTTTATTATAAATTGATTAAAACGTTCTTATATGGATAGAAATTTTGTAGGTAATCGATACTTATTAATGTACCTTGAAACCGTCTTGTGAGGAACAAACTGAACAAAGCGATTTTTTGATTAAAACTTTTGTTAATGTTATTAAATAGATTGGATGGGTTTTCAAATTACATTATAAATTTAATCAACATGACGTTTTGTCTACTATACAATGTCCAATGATTAAATTCGATCAGAACATGTTTTACAACTTTTTTCCCTAAATGCTTCCTAAAGGAGCTACGGCCCTCTGAAGATGGCTGCTAAATGTAGGTTTTTAATTATTATCTCGGGAATACTTATCTTTGAGACAACTTTATGAAACTTTATTCATGATTTGTCATTATTGAGGCTTACTTTTGTACAGTACTAACCAAAATTTATTCACTCATAGGTGGAGAAACGAGGAATATTGAGGAATTTCTTATAATTTTTTTTTTTTTAGTAAACATTTTTAGTTTTTTTTAAACTTTATGATAACGAAATATGGACGATTCGTTTCGCAATGAACAACAGAAACAAAAATAGTACTTCGTGTTTTTTTTTTTTTTTTCAATTAAGAAAATTGCCAAGAACTGTATTACTAAGGATTAACTATTGGTGTGCAGAAATAGCAAGAACAGTTTCATAAACATGTCTGGAATTGCCTTCTAAGGCAAGGTTAAAAAGAAAATAAGAAAGTGTACAAATAAATATATAGGGTGTCCCATTTAAAATAATATAAATTTGATATGCCATTCTTATATCAAACACCCTATATGATTGGAAATAATTTTATACTATGGTCTTCTTGTAAATTTTTTTTCGATATATGTAATAAATATTAAACGAGATATCGATCAAGGCAATCTTGTTGGCTCACCTTGTATATGTATATTATACACGTTGTATTTTAAAATCACCAACAAATTGAAACAGGCTTCCTTGATCCAAAATAAAACAAAAAGTGTTATAAATGTTTTTCCGAAAATGCTCCCTAACCGAGCTCCAGGGTTTTGAAAAATAGCTAACCAGTTACGAAAGAACTTTATTTTGTGTAACGAGTGGATGTTTGCGGGACGAGCGAAGCGAATTCCCGGAAAATGACACGAGTTACACAAAATGGTCTTCCGTAACGTAATGTTCCGTTACATACAAGATTTATTCTAATTTTAAACATCTAAAAATAAAATTCTTTAAATAAAATGTTTAAAAATCATAAAATATTCAGTATTCATGTAATCATAATTACCTTTGTTTCTGTTATTACGCATTTAATTTTAATGTCAAAAGTGACAAATGACAAATGCACATAATATCATGGCAAATTCAACAAATAAAACTTCTTCAGCAGTTAATTTGACAAATTTCACAAATTGTATAATTAATATTTATAATTAAAAAATAATAATTCCTATAAACTTGTATTATGTTTTGAATATACGTTGTTTCTATTTCTTTTTGAGAGTTCTTTATTTTTCTTAACTGGTGATGTAACAAACTTTTCCTCACCAGTTAGGAAAAGTTTAACTTTTCCTAACTGGTGATGAAAAGTAGATCGTTTTGACACTTACGTCAGTTTTGAAACGTGTAATTTTATATGTCAAAATTAGAAAAATGTTTTTTGTATTTTTTAAGTTTTTTCAAAAACTAGAAAAGATATGTTGAGATTTGGCACACTCGAATGTCTTACTGAACACAATTAATCACGTGAGTTTGAGGCGACTGGCACAATCCATTGGCGTAAATTCGATCAAGTTACTCGCTTAAATTACAAAATAACGTACGCCCCTGCATTTTTTTATATTTTTTTAGATTCCCTTTTTTATTCTGCAAATGAAATCCGTTTTGGTCAATTTCGATTTTTAAGGCCCGTACCCATAAATGGGACGTTGGGAAAACAGTTTTTTGAGATATCTCGATAAGTACTTGATCGATTTCAATGAAATTTGGAGGGTAGTCTCAAAATAACCTTTCCAATGGAACCCTTAAAATATTTTTAGACCTGCCGCAAGGGGGCGCTACATAGAGTCACTACTTCGCAGTTTTCTGCTTCTATTTTTTTATACAATTATCTTTTATGTTTTTCTTTATTTATTCTGATGCAGAATTCATTTTTACACCAAAAATGTCCTCTTGTCTATTTTTCATATCTTGCACCCATTTCGAGAAAAATGCGAAAACTGTTTCAATGATCTGACTTACAATACAGCGAAACTACAAATTATCACAATTAATAAATTGAAATTGACCAAAACGAAAATACACGTGTCTCTTTATTTTAAGACCTCTATCTGTGATTACTTTTTTGCACCATAATTCTGAATCACCCTGTATGCGTTTTAAAACTTACCTACTATTCACGAATGCGGCAACGTATTTTATTTTTGTTTTTACCAATCTCCATATGTTGGATACATTTTCATATTCATATTTTAATTTCTTACTTTGAATTTTAATAATTATTAGGTACCTAATTAATTTTTGAAAAACAAATATCATATTACAGACACCACGTTTAATTATTATAATAAAATACCAAAATATCGAAGTGTATATTATATGTATAAGTTTCTAATATCAAAATATTTTTTTAGTGTATGTTAGTCTCTTCCTTATATTATTAATATTTAACTAATTCATATGGGTTAAATGTGTAATAGGTAATGTGAAATTGGATATAAAATAAATGAAAGATCATTAAAAATAACCCCGATAATTGCATATAAATTAATATGCAAAAATACCCGAGACTATTTTCTGCATAAATTCTGTCAAAGGTTGTACATTCTGTTATGCAGTGAAAGTCAACCTGCTGCTTATTCGTAGCAAACAGGAATGTAAAGTATTGATGTTATTTCTTTATTTGCAGTTCACAGCCTGGGTTGATGCAGTCATATTTGTCTTTAGTCTTGAAAACGAGTCATCTTTCAATGCTATATACAATTATTACACCAAAATGTCACATTATAGAAATTCGGCAGAGATACCACTTATTTTAGTTGGCACACAAGGTAAGATCTTCCATAAATAATTGTCCTAGAGTAGACAAAAGTTCATCTTAAGATGTATCTTTTTTTTTATCCATAATTAAACATATAAAATTTTCCAGATGCAATAAGTGAAAATAACCCCCGCGTTATAGACGATTCACGAGCAAGAAAATTGGCTAACGACCTGAAGAGGTGTACCTACTACGAAACATGTGCTACCTACGGTCTTAATGTTGAACGGGTCTTCCAAGATGGTAAGTAGTTTTTATCTCAACCCACGTCGTCGGTATATATTTCATATTATTATACTGTGTACTTGAACAGATTTTATTTCGTGTAAAATTTACTACCCAGTAAGACGTTTAGTTCGTATAGCGCCTTAAACAACTCGAAAGTGAAAATTCTGAGAGAAAGAGAAACAATGTTTAAAACGAAAGTCATATTCATTATTATTGTGATTTATTTAATACCCTTTTATGCAAATTGTAAAATATTTAGGTGAGTCATAAAGCAAATTCCTTCTTACATATATTATAAACATACCTACTTTAACATTTAATTTAATATAGCCCTATAAATGTTAAGAGACATGTTCTTTAATATTTATATAATAGATAGTTTTTAAAATTAATATAATATTCAGATCTGCATCTCTATATTTTTTTCTTAAAGAACTTAAAAAATATCAGTAAATTACCGAAATAAAATAAATTTGATGAAACCCATTCCATTTCTAAAATTAAATTTATATCACTTTTAATTAATTTGTATTACCTATTCTCTTTTATAGTTTCAAATAAAAGATACCTAAAGACTTAGCAAATCGATATCCAATGTTTTAAATTTTAAATAATAATAATAATTTTTTTACTTAGTAATCAAATTATTAAACTAATTCGAGTAATGTTATTTTTCTATTTTCATGTGCAGCTTGTCAAAAAATTGTGCAACAACGACTAGCTGCTTCAACTTTATGCCTAACTCCAACAAATTCTAGACCTTCAACTCCAAATAATCACTATCATCCTGCTTCAATGTCGGTACAAAGGCATTTAGCGCAGGGTGCCATACAGGGTAATAATGGATATTCGCAAATAGGACAATCACAGGCTCATATGTCACCTGGACATAATCAGACATTATCTCATAAGGTACCGTAGGAATCCACATTTTATTTTTAACTACCTACCTATAAAATATTCTTTTTCACTGCAGGCTGGTGGATTTACAAAAAACGTATTATTTTAATTTTGTTATTATTTTCATAGGAATTAGCAAATATACAACCCGTAGTAGATGTTAGACAAGTACACACCTTAAAATCCTCCTCCCACCATATACACAGAGACTGCGAAAAAGAACCAGTCTACAGATCGTCAGACGAAAAATGGAACTCCTCAACGTCTACCATTGGCAGCCATGGGTCCTCTCAAGGTTTAGTAGTACAAAGTGTTCCAACAGAAAACAACAATGTTGCTAAATTTGCCGCACCCCATTCTTTGGATAATCTAAATCCACAGAATATTTCAAAAGATTTACCGACTCCAAATTCTACCCCTACAACGTCTAGAAAAAGTCGTAGAAGGTCGAATTTATTTACACCTTCTAAGAAAGGGGATGATAAACTAAAAAATGGCGGGGATTTCGGTAGTGGACGGGCTATTCCTCTTAAACAAGGTTACTTATATAAAAGGAGTAGTAAGCCATTGAACAAAGAATGGAAAAAGAAATACGTAACACTTTGTGATGATGGCAGATTGACGTATCATCCCAGTTTACACGACTATATGGATGATGTGCACGGTAAAGAGATATCATTGCAGTATGTTACAGTCAAAGTTCCTGGGCAAAAACCAAGAGGATCAAAGTCGATTATTACTGTAGCTGGGACTAACTGCCATAATGCTATTAATGAAGGTCTTGGTGGACTATCTCTTATCGGTAGGTACTATTTTTTCCTATGTTGTATTTCTAAACTTGCAATATTAAAGCTCAATTACATTTTGTTTGTTACTGACCAAATTTTCAGTTATTAGCTATTGAACCGGATTTGTATAAATGTATCTTTTTAGGAAAAGATAAGCGTCCCACTGAGAAAGTCCTACTTAGTGCATTTGAGGCGGTAAAGGATCCTAGTTCCAAATATTCTCAGCAAGCCAGTGGTGATGAAGGAATGGTTCTCTCAAGTAGCAATTCATTCTTGAATGGTGAGATTACTAAAACTGAAACACCTAACGTCAAAAAGCGCCATAGACGTGTTAAAAGTAGCGGCGTAAAAAATGCGGAGTACGACGGTGAGTCTTTTTGTAAAGACTAAAATGAATTTGGTGTTAATAAATATTTCTATTTTTAGATAACGATGGATACGAATTTTACATAGTCTCATTGGATAATAAACAGTGGCATTTTGATGCAGCAAATTCAGACGAAAGGGACGATTGGGTAGCTGCAATTGAGCAACAGATTTTAAATTCTCTCCAATTAAATGAGTCCTCGAAAGCTAAAAACAATCCAGTGGAAGCTGCCTCTATCCAATCTATTAAAAATAGGGTACCTGGAAATGGTTCTTGTGTTGACTGTGATGCTGCAAGTAAGTTTTTTAAATGTTAACTAATATAATCCAATCATAATATAGAAAAAAACGATGCCACGTGAATGTCTGTAAACTGAGCCATTTCCATATAAAATCTCTTATTTCTATGGTAACTGAAGTAAACAAATTTTATCATATCAAACTTTTGTGTTTGAAACATCAAAAAATTAACAAAAACAAGAGTAAACTGCTTTCTCTACAACTGTATTAATTTGCCTTTTTACGTCCGTATATAGATAGATTGCTCATAAAGTCATCATAAATTAAAACCTGAAAGAATTGTTTTCCTAGGAAGCTTTTCTAACCCAGCTCCCTAATAGTGAGGTACTGGGCAAACTGCAAACTCAGATAGCACAAACATATCCCTAAATTATTTTTAGAATATTTCTGCAGATTATTCTATTATTCTTAAATTAATCTATTATATAAGAATATTCTTTTTAGAATATTCGTTTTTCTCTTGAAAACATCCTAAGAATAATTTTTAAATTATTGTCAGGATATTTTGAATTGATTTCACCATAGAATATATCTTTGTACCTACTTATTTTAAGATTATTTTCAAATTATTTGTCAGAATATTTTGGATTGTTTTAAAGTTAACTATATATAATATACTTTTATGCTATTTTTGTAATATTCATAATAGAATATTCTTAGAAGTGCTATTTTTTTATATTGTAGTATTTACTTCTCGTATAAAAAAATTAAAATAATCAGTATAAAAAAGTTTTAAATATTTTTACCATATTTTTTGTGAATAATATAGAAATAATGTATAAAATTATTATTAAAACATATTTATAATATATTCCATGCGTATGTATCATAAAAATAGTTTTGTCATATTCTTTTTGAAATATTTCTAAATTTCAAAATAATAATCCAAAAACAATGTACGATATTATTCATAAAATATATTTAAAATAAAACGTATGTTATTCAATTATTCTAATATTATTTTTTAGATGATATTCTAAAAATATTCATAAAATATTTGGTTATTCTAAGAGTAATTAAAGGTAATTTTTTCAATTAATTAAATGATATTCTTCAAGAAGATTTTCAGATTATTCTGAAAATATCTTGTGTTATCTGGGTAGGTATATAACTTATACCTATAACTTTTAAACAACTTGACGAATCTGCGTTAAAACATACGCTTTTATTCTGATAAGTAATTTCCCTGACTACCTTTACTATTTGGATTTTGCTATACTTATAATTTACTTCTCAATTGGTGAATATGTATTATTTTTTTGCAGATCCTGATTGGGCCAGTTTGAATTTGGGAGTTTTAATGTGCATAGAATGTTCTGGAATTCACAGAAACCTAGGATCTCATATATCCCGGGTGCGATCCATGGATTTAGATGAATGGCCGTATGTATTATAATATTGTGTATTTAAACTTTTGTTTCTTGAATCCTTCCTATCTTATTTATTATTTCCAAGTGTAAATATCGATATTTTAGGAATAAAAATAAATAAATACAAATTTTGTATAAAAAAAAAGCCTACTTTTATAGCTTGCGGTTTTGTGTGGGAAAGGGAGAGTCAGTTTTTTTATAATTTGCATTTTTGTATCAAAAAATACCTTCTAACGTTTTCTTCCGCACAAGGTGTTAAGGGTGCAGAATTTCTTCAAAGTAATTAAAACCATTTTAGATAGAATTAATATTAGAATATAACAACTGAGAATATTCAAGTATTATGAATACTGAACTGACTTCTTTTCAGTCCTGGCAATCTTGCTGTTATGCTGGCTATTGGCAACAGCTTAGCAAACTCAGTTTGGGAGTGTCAAACCCAAAATAGAACGAAACCTGGTCCAACTTCTAGTCGAGAAGAGAGAGAAAGGTGGATACGTGCAAAATATGAAAACAAGGAATTTTTGCCACCCCCTAATAATACCATGCCGTTGGGTCAACAATTAATAGATTCTGTGTGCAGCTCAAATATGAAAGCCATCATACATGTGTTGGCTAGGGCTAATGTTCAAGAAGTCAACACCACCGTGGGACCTAGAGACTTAAGAACTCCATTACATCTGGCTTGTGCAATGGGAAATCTTGCAGTTGCTCAACTTCTCATTTGGGTAAGCATTAAACAATTTCAGCTCTATGTGTTCTGGATTTTTTTTTTACATTCTGTGCGCAGCACTGGCACTGATTTTGCACGAAACCAATGATATAGAGATGCGTAGTCTTGGTGGTTTATACTAAAGATTCCACTTAGTTCATCAATATTCATGCTGTTTTGTATGGGTATATAAAAAAAAAAACAATAATGTGGTCTTCTCATAACTATTTTATTTAGGCCTCATTTTTCACATTATGTTCTACTTATTAACCTAGTAGACCGAACAGTAAATATATAGCATAGTAAAAAAGAAGTTCCAGAAAGTAAATTATATATTTAGAAAGATATATTAATAATACGTTGTGTTCGTTTTTTAGCATAATGCTGATGTAAAATGTGTCGATCAAGATGGTAGAACATGTTTAGCATATGCAAAGGCAGCGGCAAGCATAGCAGCTGCAAAATATCAATCGACAAACAGCCTCAATTCTGATATATCCGCTACTACAAGTAAAAGTCTGGTGGAACTACTACTATCATATGGCTGTCCTGAAGTGTCTTCGGTGTCAATTAGTGGCACAATACCTCGGCGAAGAGGTAGTCAAAGTATGCCTCAATTCGAAAAATTACCATCTAGTGTTATTTAGAAATAATATTGTTTACCTTACTAATACAATGATACGACTGATGTAAAGTAGAAAAAAGTAGTTCAAGAATCGTAATTCCGTTTGGTCCTTGTTAATTTTCACTTAAATGACAAAAATTAATTAATGCTTAATAATTTTTACTTTGACTAAAATTCGTTAGAGCATTTAGACAAAACCGTATGGAGGTGTTTAACTAGCCGCGAAATGGTGGTTGATTTTTTTAATATGACAAAATACATTTAAATTATTTCGCTTTGTTATGATGATGTGGTACTTTTATTTTTACTTTAAATGTATAAAGTTATTAATTAGTACAAATATTTTATTTTAGAGTATATTTAATATTTAGGTTTTGCAATATATTTTATTTTATAACTTGAAAACATTTATTATTTTAATAACTAGCTAATAAAATCATTATGTACCTGTGTTACTAGTTGGCTGTATAGGTTTATATTATGTATGTTTAAAATAATTTGGCTGATTGTTTATAACTATATAAAAAGAGATGATTATGCAGATCAACATTTTTATTTTGTTGCTTTCTCTAAAACTAAAAACATACCAAAGATTTTAAAAACTGATTTTCATATAGGTACATGAGATGAGCAAAATTATGCATTTAATTTAAGAATCAATTATCCTTATTTTTGAAAATATCGAAAAAGTCCAAGTTCCTGTAAAGGTTATTTAATATTAAAGGATTGATGAAGACTATTTTTAATTTTTTTTTTTTAATTTTCTCAAATGAAATTAATGCATAATAGTCAAATTAGGTGCATTATTTTATTCACTTCATTTCATTTAAAGTTCAATTAATGAATGACCGTACTAACTGTAAAAATTTTAAATCATTCTAGAAATATCAGAAAAAAAATTTACGGGATGTTCTAAAAAAGGCTATACTTTATATAATAAAAAAATAAATAGACAATATTCAGGTGTGTAAAAGAGGGCATAAAAAAGGGCCATTAATAAAACGGATTTTAATAGACTAGGAGAAACTTGCTCATGAATTAATTATCTGCAATATTTCCATAGTTATTCTATATTTATAAATATAATTTTCTATTTGAGTAACATTTTTCAAAGTAAGCATACTTTATTTTCAACCGACATCATAGTTTTGCTCATTCCTTGTATATTATGAGAGGTTTTAGAAAATTTGTCTTGGGATTTTTAGATTTAGAAAAGTTATAACTTTTATTATTTTTACTCTTTGAGAAGTAAAAAACAAATTTTCTCATAAGTTCCTGTCGTGACCACGCTATATGAAATGAAAATAGGTAATTCTAGAAATTATAAATGAAAGAAAAATTGCAATTTTAGAAGTTATTACATAATTAGCTGAATTTATTTTTCATATATTATTACAATTGATTGTTTTTGCATATTATGCCAGTGAAATGCCTCTCATCAATCAATATTTATACTGCCAGTGAACTTTAACAAGGATATCAAAATTTTCCATGAAGGAAAATATAAACCTCGTGTTTTTTACTACTTAACAAAAGTACTATAAAAGAGCAAGTGAACAATCAGAGTGTTTTCAGATAATCACATATTATATATATGCACTTGTGTACTTACTGGCAAACTTGCAAACTTATGATTTCTATAGATACACCACCAGAAATCACTAATTTTGCACTGTTTTCACAATACTTAATTTCTGTTATATTATTAGTCATGGTAAATGTGATTAATTGTAATTGAGATTTTTAGATGTCAATACATAATGTTTGTACCTTGTAGAATTTTTTCAAGATGTGTTACGCTGGATGTTTTGTCTACTCTGTGGTAAAAATTATTTATTTCAAGTATACTCCCTTTTGTTATGTTATTGATTATTTTATTGTATATAATTTCGCCAAAGAAATTTGTATGTAGGTATTGTTTTGTATATAAAGCTAAATTATGTACAGAAATTTATATATGTTGTTCTTCCTTAAAAAAATGTTATAAATATGGTTGTTTTATTTAAGAATTGTTTTTCCCAATACTGCGATTGTTTAGTTGAAATTTTCTAAAATGACTGGTTTAATTAATAACACAACTATTTATTATGGAGATCTAACTAAACAGAGACTATACTTTACAATAGAACATAAATATAAATTCATACTATCAAAAACTTGTTACTTATACCGGGTGTCATCGAAATTATTAGACAAATCATAGTACCCAGAACTTTCTAGATATTAAATTTAGATTTGGAAGACATAATATACAGGGGAAAATGCAAATTATTCGATATTTGTCACATTCCTGTCATTTCTGGTTTCGCCGGAAATGACCTCAACTATGAAATTTTAAATTCAACACCTTGTATATTTTTACATTTTTAGATTCCAGAGACGATTTAAGGTGTGAATGCACTTGTTTGAGAAATGGTTTAGCCCACCGGAAGTGACAGAAAGTTGACAAATATCGAAAAATTTGCATTTTCCCCTGTATATTACGTCCTCCAAATCTTAATTTTGTATCTAGAAAGTTCTGGGTGCTATGATTTGTCTAATAATTTCGTTGACACCCGGTATATCTTCAAATCAATGAGGATTCCATTCAAAATAGTATACTGGTTGATACTCATATTTGCAGATGCAACTTTAGCAGTCTACATCCTACATCTCTGAAACTATTTGTCATAATAAAGATTAATTTTCATCATTCATTAAACTAACTTCTTTGCGCCTTTCCCATTACATACAGAAAAATGTAAAGTGTGTTCCATTAAAGCAACTTGAGATACTTTTATTACACATCACTTTGGTTAGATATATCTGGTTAGGCAAATGAAAATCGGTTTTATGGGAGATAGTCAATAATATAGGAGTGAAAGGAATCTAGAAAGAATAAAAAATATACATAGCATTCCATTTAAAAACAAAGCACTCGATCCTGTAATATTGTCTTTGTCTTCAATAATAATTTTGGGTTATAGACTTTTTTATCTAGTTTACTTGTATTTTTCTTAATTTCTAGCTATCATGGAACTCAAGCTATCGAAGTCCGACGCATTATATTGCCCCACCCTGTACCTATATATGAACGCGACGCTCTTAATTAATTTTTGCTGTGACGAAGATTTCTAAAATTTCCTCTCTTTCTTTTATTTTATACACTAAATACAAAAACTAATAATAGTTACCTACTTTCACAAATACAGAAAATAATTATAGTTCCCGCGGTCCCATGTTTTCACCGGCCTGCCGCAGTCAGTTCATCGAAGGGTCAACCAAAGTAAAGAATTAAGGTGTTTATCATCAATAAAGCGCCTGAAGAAATCAAAGGTAAGTATTGACTTTTAAAGATAATAAATATTTCTGAATAGAACAAATTGTTCTTTCCGGAAATAGAAAATATATATCGTAATTCGCATGTTAAATAATCTTATCCAATAACCATTGCCTCCAATGAAATAGGACTATTCTCATTAAAAAATTTGTACCGACAGTATTTTTGCCACTTTTTTTTTGTTCATTTTCCTTTCATATTTTTAATTTGATATTTTGTCATCATTATCCATCACAAAAACTGACCTACCTTGATCGCACGAATGTAGCCGCGTACATACATGCAACAAGTCTGGACGGCACGTCGTAACAACACCCTAACGTGGGTAACATATCGAGGCGTCCCATCAGTTCTCGGTATTTCAGCGTCACATCAAAGAAATGATACGCGTTGACATTTCACCACTTATTTTCGTCGTTCTTTATGGAGTGAAGTGAAGAAATTAGGTATCTACTCCTTAATTTTATAGAGGTGTATCGAAATAAAGACATTCTCTGGGATATAAAACACCCCAAATATTACAACAAAATAAAAAAGAATGATGCTAGGGAGGAACTTGCTATTTTAGAATACTAAAATAATGGAACGGTAGAATGTTCGCTCGTACGATACACGACGACGTTTGTATAATGACACTTAATTACCTATGCGCTACTGTTTGCAACAGTACCTTTGCGCGTCATAACCCTTTCTTTAACAGATAAACTCGGGCATCAGTTTCTTAGGTTTATATAGTGCAAGAAACAGCACTTCCTCTCCAAACGGTTTCCAGGAAAGACCCTGGATATAACTGCGCAATGAAGATACGGAGTGATACATGGTTCTCTGGATTGAACTGCCGATTTTACTGGTCTGGGCAGTTTTTATACCTGGCTAATTAGATTGGCTCTACTTAAAATAAGAACACGAAATGTTCAGAGAAAAATATATAAGATTTTATTAAAGCAAAAGTATTATGTACCAAAGAAAAGTGAAATTTACGATACGGGCAGTAGTACCTATAATAGGTTATTATAAAATATAGCGCTTATACTGACAAACAAGAGAAATTTAACGCGAATGTCTCGAGTTTACGGCGTTCGCTGGTAATAAAACTCGGTGTACAGGTCGGATCGGGGTTTCTGGTATTTTAATTCCCTTTTGACGGGCAGACAAATATATTAGTGGATAATTAATAATTTTCCACACTAGTTACCTCAAAATAGATCTCGATTACGGAAGGGTTTATTTCCCTTACTTGACGGCTCAGTGAGACCCCCCACGTTGCCACGCCGTGAAAGTGTCACTGTTCCCAACAAACTAACGCGACCCCGACCCCAAATGAAATATGGCCACAAGTTGATACCTCACAGGAGTATGATAAGTTAACGACCGAATTATATCATCTCTGTTGATTTACCACGTCAATTCCACGGCAACTGAAATGTTTAGTTAGGCTAAATCACGAAAGTCCAAATAATTATATAATAATTACTTATTATACCTAAGTATATTTTAATTTCTCGGTTCTAAGGTAACAGAAGGAACGTTTGCGTTGCTAAATATTGCCTGGACCGATGAACTCACGCGGGTCTACTCACTTGTGCTTACCAATGTTTAATTACGGAAAATGATATGAATATCGGTGCGATGTGTTCTAGAGGACTGTTCTATTTTCTGCGGTTAATACTTAAGACGAAAAATCCCGTGGTCAAGCGCGCTCCCCGTGAATTTGTACTCTAATTCCTAACTACGTATTGACTACGCGCGGGAGGTTGACACTTGAATCTAGGCAATTACTTCAGGCAGGCAGGGTCTTTTACCCAGCCCAAATTATACAGCGCTCGTATCAACCTGGAAAAATTTTTGTTCCTGTAGGAATTTTCGCACAACGCTGGTAGAGGTCCAATTGATTCGTTTTAAAAGGCATATTTTTAGACCATTTTCATTTTTCTACCTCTCTCCGTTTTAAAGTTATGTCGTCACAGCAATTTTCTTTAAACACAACCCCCCTTTTTGGTGGCTTTGGATAGATCATAAAATTCTGATTTCAGTATGTGTAGCTTTCTTTGACTTATTAGTTCCCGAGATATTAACTTTTAAAGGCAAAACATGATAGATGTGGAATTGTACTATTTTGTAGCGATAAAAAAAGTTGTACCAAGAAAAATAATATTGAGTGTTTGAAATAGATAAAAAAGGCAAATCAATCACTGGCGTGGAAAAAGAAGTGAAACATTTACTTACAGTATATCAAATTGGATAGGTTTTTGTTATTATGCTTGTGTAAAGCCTAAATAAAGTCATTTATATACAGTGTTCACACACCGCATGTAAGGCCAAAAACCAGACAAAAAAATATATATATATATACAGTGTATTTTGTTTCGTTAGATTTATCGTATCATTAATAGTTATTTATGTTGTAAGTAGGTACCATATAAGGTATTTTATAGCACGCGTCTGAAGGTGAGTTTTGTAAACAGACGAGTGCTATAAAATACAGATATGGCACATATAATATACAAAATTTTATCTACGCTCGGATTATTAATTTTTTTATACATAAAAAACTACTAATTAATTAATATTATTTATTGTCAACATAGTCCATGAGCCAGATAGTATATTTTGTCAGTTATTTCCTCTCAAACGATAACTCGTGAAATGCTTCAGAGAGTTGTATTATGCAGCATGGTGAACGTCAGCTGTCGCTCCGTGGGTGGGTGGGGCAGCGGCAGCATCTCAATCACGAAAAAAAAAAATTGTTTTCAATCATTTCCTCCCGACTGAAAATTTGTTAAATGATAGTTTACGCAATTATTCGAAGATAAAAAAAAGTCAGCTGGCCGTACCGTGGTGGATTATACGTCAGCTGGTCACACGAACATGCAAAAAAAAATTTTTCGTTCAGCTATGTCCTCTCACTTGTAAATGTGTCAGATGATACTTTACATTCTATTTTAAATAAATAAAAACGTCAGCTGGCTCTATGTTGGTGGAAAGGTCGTCAGCTGATGCAGTGAAAGGTGGAGCATGGCAGCCAGGCGTGAGCGTCGATCGCTTATTTAAATACGTCAGCTGACGGGTTTTCCACCAACATACAGCCAGCTGACGTTTTTATTTATTCAAAATTGCATGTAAACTATCATCTGACACATTTTCAAGTGAGAGGAAATGACATAACTACAGTTATTTGCATTACGCTTCATGCACGCGCCCTTATATGTACCAATCAAATCAATATTCTCATTAATCAATTAGCAATATTTAAATAAACGCACTGTGGATAGAAATCAATCACGTTAAAATTTATAATTAAGAAAATAGATAAAATAAAGTTGTGATATATTAATTAATTAATCAAGTTTTCAACGAAAAATATCATGTTAACAAAATCTTATAAATTGTCAACCGAGGGGAAATAAGGAATCTACAATAATTATTCCACATTAAGCTCCATGCACGCACAGAATGAAATAATTTATATTTTAATTAAATTAATATTCTTGATAAATTTCAAATATTGAAACATACGGGCTTTAGTACATTAAAATTGATAAATATATAAATAAATAAATGAAATTTAGTAATATATAAATGCAATTATTTATTTTTCAATAAAACTGAAATGTATATAGAATAATATTTATTAAGTCATTAAATTTCGTTTTTTAAAATAATCATTTTCATTCATCTGCTTCACTTTCACTTTGGCTCGTGTCGCTCTCATCTCTTTCTGACTCACTATCACTGTCGTCAGAGCTGTCCGCTGGACTTGTTCAAACTTTCTTCGCAGAATACTTTCAACTTTGAAGTTGTTTTTCGGCAAAAAACGCAAAAAGGAGTTACGCTGGACATTTTTATACATTAAAATTCCACCGACACTGTGCTACTTCTCAAAGGGCATGTATATTATTCCGATCTACAAGAATTGGATGTAATAAAGGACCCCCTCCTTTCTACTACTTTCTACCTGTATAAAAATTGAAAGGTGGGGCTTATTACATTCTGTCGGTATAGATATAGGGAGAATGTACAAGCAGCGCTTATTTTGAGCAGCTGCCTTGGATATAATATTATATAATACATCCACACATACACACATATTAGATATATTTTTTCAATGTTAAAATTAATTCAGAATATTTATTTTATTGAAATATATCCGTATGTTTCAATATTTGAAAGTTTATCAAGAATATATTAATTTAATTAAAATATAACAATAAAATTATTTCATTCCGTGCGTGCATGGAGCGTAATGTCGAATAACTGTAGTTATGTCATTTCCTCTCACTTGAAAATGTGTCAGATGATAGTTTACATGCAATTTTGAATAAATAAAAACGTCAGCTGGCTGTATGTTGGTGGAAAACCCGTCAGCTGACGTATTTAAATAAGCGATCGTCACTCACGCCTGGCTCCCATGCTCCACCTTTCACTGCATCAGCTGACGACCTTTCCACCAACATAGAGCCAGCTGACGTTTTTATTTATTCAAAATAGCATGTAAAGTATCATCTGACACATTTACAAGTGAGAGGACATAGCTGAACGAAAAATTTTTTTTTTTGCATGTTCGTGTGACCAGCTGACGTATAATCCACCACGGTACGGCCAGCTGACTCTTTTTTATCTTCGAATAATTGCGTTAACTATCATTTAACAAATTTTCAGTCGGGAAGAAATGATTGAAAACATTTTTTTTTTTCGTGATTGAGAGGCTGCCGCTGCCCCACCCGCCCACGGAGCGGCAGCTGACGTTCACCGTGCTGCATAATACAAATCTCTGAAGCATTTCACGAGTTATCGCTTGAGAGGAAATTGGTCCGGAAAACCTGTTGCTGGCTCACGGACTAACACCACACAATAGGCATTTACGATAATTGGAGCGGGCATAGCCTTCTACAGTTCCAAGCCATGAAGTTTGAAATCTGGCAACGCGACAGGTAGACCACTTTGGTCGTGTTGTTTACCAGCGGGGTTTGTTTAGTAATTACTTTTTAGACTTTGTACTGTTTGTACTTTAGTACTGTGTTATTAAGAATTATTATTAATAATTCATTAACTTCGCTTATTTGAAGTTTTTAAACTGGACAAAGGTAAGAAAGCATTATATACGGTCATTTAGTGAAAACGTCATCTGACAGATAATGGATGCAAACATTGTTTAAAGTTAGGAAAAGCGATAATTTAATTAAACAAAAATATTTAAGCACTAAAAAGGTATGTATATATGATTGACTTACCAGTATTTTATAACCTGTTATAAATATGACATAATATAATAATGATATAGACTTATAAAACAAAAATAAAATAGTATTATACACCTTGCAAATTGTTATTTATAAATGAATACAGTTTATTTGACAAATGTTACAAAATTACACATGTTTCTATCAGTGGATGTTATAAATTTATAAATTGTTTGCATCCAATTCTTTGACATCACATATGACTCATGACGCGCACTAAATATGCGTTTATTTTTTATATTGTAGATGCCTCGACATTGCTGTATACTATGCAAGTACTTTAAAAACTGAATCCTCAAATAGGTACTTATCATTTCCCAAAGGATCCAGTGCTGCAATAAATTGGCTTAGAGCTATACACACGGAGGACTACTGCATTAGTAAAAATTCATATATTTGCAGTTTGCACTTTGAAGGCAGAGAAGTTACAACCATGGAGCTTTATAAAGATAGGTAATACGCACGAGGCTAACTAACATATCTCAAACGAATGTGGTAATAAATCCCAAAAAAGAAAAGGAAGAGAAATAACATATCCTCGTTTAAATGAGGATGCAGTTCTTCACATATTTTCCAATCAACCGAAGTATCTTTCTACAACTAAGCCAGTGTCTCGACGTAATCCTGAAGAAAGAAGACAAGATGCTAAAGGCAAAATATTGACCAGTTTCTTGCCGACGACATCATATCAAGCTTTGAATATTTTGTGCAGGCTGTGCCAAAAAAATGATGCTTCATTAAGTGGAATTACAAGTGTGTGTGTGAACAATGTCTTGTATTTTTACATTTTAAATATTGACTACGACAGTGAAGAATCTGATACTGATAGTAGCGAAGTAAAAGTAGTTTCAAGTATTAGCGTAAATCAAAGTTTTAATGTTAGTGTTTTTGTAAATATACTCGAGTAAACTTTAACTTGGCGTGTGGATGAGTTGATATTGTGCGTATTATTGTGTTTTCTCTTGCACACAAAATTGAAGCAATGGCCCAAAACCATTCTTTACGTATAAACATACGTGAACAATGTTTTTGAGTTATTGCTTTAACTTTGTGTGCAACAGAAAATGAAATAGTATGCACAATATCAACTCATCCACACGCCAAGTTAAAGTTTACTCGACTATAGTCATGAATTGCCATCAAGCAATTTAGAGTGGATTTTACCCTATTAAGTGTATATTCTAGAATTATATATTTGTAAATTATTCATTTTGGCGAAATAAATTTATAGCACAAGTTTTGGGATCTTTATACTTTATTTCCTAAACAAAATCCTTAATCAGTGCATGAAAGTAAGGGATGATTGAATTACAAACAGGACTACCATTGACAGGAAATGCGACGTTGCCATTGTTACTTCATGGCTTGGAATTGTAGATGGCTATGGAGCGGGTAATGTATTCTGGTACATTGCGGTAATCATCTGTTTTATGTCAATACATCTACCGAGCTAAGAATTACCGAACGCAAAATTTCAAATGTACCCTAAAGCATCACTTGACTAATTAATAACTAATTGAAAATTGAATTACTTTTTTATTTTATGCTTATTCATAAGTCCATACTGCTCGCCATGTCTAAATGGAAAGTAAAATAACATTTATATGTATTGCATATTTAGGTATACCTACTTACTTACTTAATTCATTATACATATACACAAATGTTTCCGTCCTCATCTAAAATTACTTCATTATTTTCGTCAGTGATGGGTTTTATTTTTCTCAAATACTCACAAAATGTCAAAAATTAAGTTTTTTTAATCATATTTTAAAGTTATACCGCATTTACCAACCGATGTAGTCGATCCATAAATTTTGGATCGGGTAGATGTAGCGAATACATTTGATACATTTACCGAACGCGGTTCGGTAGATATGTTCTTATTATCGAACGCTCTGATACATTGCGGTATGTAGCGCTCCAATTATCGTAAATGCCTTATATCTATCAAGTAAGTAATAACTAAGTCAATAACAATAGCTGTTTGTTGATATCTCCTTAGCAACCAGTGGTTTGCGTGCTTTTTTTATAAAAAGCGTGCTATAAATATATATCGCACTAATGCTATAAATAACGTCATTATGGCATTGACATGAGTGTCATATTACTGTCATTATATAACGAGCGTAGATAAAGTAGATTTCAAAATGGTTCGACGTTTTCCGAGGCAGAAAGAATAGAAATTCTTATCAAAAGACAACGTATCTACGAAGAAGTGTGCGTTTATTTTAATAATAATCCGCTTGCAGAACCTCTTAAAACGTCTGTTAGTAAAATCATAAAAAAGTATGAAGATTTGGGGGCATGTTAGAGATCGCCCGAGAAGTGGACAACCTGCAGTTCCGGAAAATGTTGAGTTGGCCGTATTGTTAGAGTTGCAAGAAAACCCTCATCTTTCCTCAAGAGCTGTTGCGGCAAATAATGGGATTTCACAAAAATCTGTCTTGAACAAATAAAATGCCACAAATGGCATCCTTACAAAGTTAATAGTGCACCAACACAACGAAGATGATTTTGATCATAGGATTCAGTTTTGCGAACAAATGATGAATCTTTGTAACGCCGATGAAGAGTTCGCTGGCCGAATTTTGTTTAGTGATGAGGTAAATTTTTATTTAAATGGAACGGTGAACAGGCAAAATTATCGCTATTAGTCGGAACACAACCCTCGCTGGATGATGAAAGCCTATACCCAATTTTCAGAAAAAGTCAACGTTTGGACAGGAATAGTGGGTCATAAGGATTGTTGGGCCCATTTTCATTGACGGATCATTAACAGGCTAAACATATTTGGAGCTATTGAGAGACGACGTCGTTCCAGCTTTGGCGGTTCTGTTCCCAAATCAATGAGATATCGACATTCCAAATGAGATTTGTGGTTCCAACAAGATGGGGCTCCACCTCATTATAGCCGACTATCTCGACGAGGTCTTCCAAAACAGGTGGATTGGCAGGAGGGGTTTTATTGAATGGCCAGCACGATCCCCCGATCGGAGTGCTCCAAAATGTTTGTTCGTCATTTCGACATCGACTGGCATACTGCCAAAAACAAAATGGTCAACAATTTGAACATTTAATTTGATATTTGCCTTAAACAAAATTTTTAGTTATTATTTATTTTGTAATAAGTATTATTTATACATTTACTCATTTTTGTAATAAAGTATTTCTATCAATAAAGAATTTTTTTCTTGGTGATAACTGATTTTTCACTACAAAATAGCACAATTCCACGTTTATCATGTTTTACCTTTAAAAATTAAAATCTCGGGAAAGCCAAAAATAGCTACCCATGTAACACTGGAACCAGAATTTTATGATCTCTCCAATTACACCAAAAAAAGGGGGGGATGTATTTAAAAAAAATTGCTGTGACATCATAACTTTAAATTGGAGGTAGGTAGAAAAATGAAAATGGTCTCAAAATGTGCCTTTCAAAACAAATCAATTTGACCTTTCCCTGCGTTGTTCGAAAATTCCTACAGGAACAAAAATTTTTCCAGGTTTCGAAATTTATAAGCGTGCTGTATAACTTCTGATATCTATTCGCTATATAGCGGACAAAATTTTCATACATAGAATACAAACTTTATTGCTGTATCGAAATAAAATGTTAGTTAAGTAGGTAGGTACTTATTCGGCAAGGCAATTAGGACGAGTGTAATTTCAATAAGCATTACTTTAATATTGTAGGTACCAATTATTTCATCAATTACACCGAATCAGTAGATGAACCTTCGAGCATTTATGTTATGTGGCCGAAGAGTTGAACTTTTACGCTTTTGTTTCTGTTATCAGAAATTTATTGACATATAATTAACTTTAAAATTAGTCCTATCAACATAATTGACGTCATCCTGGAAGCTTTATCAATTAACAGTAAAAAAAGTTCAAATATGTTTAACTTCTTGTGAAATTTTGTTTAAAAATTTTATGATGTAATAATCAGAAAGAAGTGAATCATATAATGATTTATTTGCCAATCTTAAAACGTAACCCAAAGGTAAACACCATAAAATAGTTATTGATTTTAGGTGTAAAAGCGAAAATTTTATTTTCAGAACAAGTGTGCTTAATTTACTTGACCATTACAACTACGCGTTGCTGATATTTCCTTCTATTATAGGTACAGGGTGGTCATTTATATATTTTTATATATTATATATTTTTGAAAAGCTATTTTCATGCTCTTTCGTATTCCGCAAAAACATACAGCAAGTTATCAAACAAAAAGCACAAGTTTGTATTATAAATTTTTTGGCGTTTGTTTTTCTGATATCGTATTTAAAATCTACGTAAAAATAACTAAAACGTCTGTCTTTACAATTTTTTTCTTTTTCCAAATCTGTATCGGTTGATATTGGACAGAGTTATTCGCTAAAAACGAAAAGTTGACAAACCGGCTTTCGCTTACTAATTTCTACAGAAACGCCCACCAATAATAAGCTTTTTATCTACTTTTTTTTATCCCCAAGAACAGAAATCTACGAGTCTCGGCGATTTCTATTTTATTTTCGGTTTTGTAATATAGGGGGGTCCTCTTAGAACGCGCGGAAAATTACCTAACTCTTTAACTCCTACTCTATAAAACCTAAAATTACTTAGATACAGGCCTTAAAGTAAAAAAATTCTGCTTAGACAGGATTCCACAATGCATAATATACCGATCCATCAAAGGAACATATAATTTAATGCAAACATTATTTTTATGCAACATTTCCCCAATCAAAATAAATAAAATACATATACCTATTCGCTATATAGTTTCGCGGAAAAAATTAAGCACGATTACGATACGTGTGTACCAATACAATGAAATATACAACAGACAAAATTTATACCTATCAGTTAGGTGTTTTTCCAGATGATCACGTTCTTGCCAATTAATATTTAATGAGAAATATTGTGTCTATCTAATTGAGCCAGACTGTCTAAATACGATTTATCTATTTTTTTTTCGTATCAACAATATATCGAGCAGGAACATCCCACGCTCTTAGAAGAGTACAGATAATCAAACATGCTTGTTGATAAAGATCATAGGTCAAGTGGAGATTTTTTAAAATGTTGGTAATCAAATTCGTTACGGAAAAATTACTGGCATGTGATTTGGTTTCAATCTGTCAACAACGGACTTGAAATCGTTTCTCTTTAAAAATTAGTAGAACCAACTATAAGAACAACCAAAAATGCATATGTGGGGAACCAATAGGACTTCATCCGCCAGAGGTTAAGAAAAATTAATCTAATAATTGAATACGACTTTTTGTATGTTCTATAGTTACCACTACTTTGTCACCTGTCTAAACTAAATTTAAAAAATAAAATAAAACAAAAACAAACGCACGTTTCTAATATTTGTGTTACTCACTACGCATGCCCGAACCTTTAAACTGGTAATTTTTGTTATATCTGTTGAATTTAAGTTTCTCATTTCTTCTCTCAGCTGACCCAAATTTTGATGCTTAGCAAATCTTGAACGTGTAATAAACTTTGTTGACCAATTGCTTCCTCGGGTCTATTTATCACAGATCATGTACCATGTACATCCACTGTATTCCTTCAAAATATTTCGAATCGTTCTCGGATTAACTAACACAATAAATGTAGAGTTAAGATAATTTCGACATTGATATTTTCTTTTCTTTTTGTTCAACTCCACCACTTTTCTTAATAACCTATCATTGTTTAACTAATATTAGCCTTATTATTTCTGATTCAGTTTATATAGATACCTATATGACTTTCATTGGAATAGTCTAATTTGCTAAAAATAATTTATTATTTCAACAACGTTATTGCACAAGGACATAAAGGGTGATGTATTGGATTGCATAGCATATAGGTATATAGTAAAGATTAAAGGTTTTATTAAGTAATTATTAAAATAACAATATTTTAATATACACACAAATCACTGGGTTCAAGCATGAAAATATTTTTCTTTTTCAACCGATGAAAGCGAAAATAATATTCAGACTCTTCAAGAATCTTGAATGATTACGTTTAGGAATCAAAATTCATCTGAGTCATTTACTAGGAATCAACTTACAAAACAACACGTTTTACTATCGTGCAAAGCTAGATATATTATATTATACAAAAATTAACGTTTCAAAAGAATTTTCTCAATTTCGTTTGATATATTGATTTTTACCTACTATGAATGACGTCGGATATTTGCTTTTAAAAACGATTAAATTGTTTATTTATTTATATTTGATAACGAGCACTTAACTGAACCAGGTTATGAACTTCTCAATACTACTCGGTCATTCCATTTCCTGGGTAACGTGAAATGAATGTAATCATCATGCTTTAGCCCTGTCAATGAATTCACACAAAATAGAAATTGCAAAAAATTATTAAATTTAATTATATATGCACATCTTTTTACATTTTTTTAGATGAAGTTACTTCTGTAGGACAGATTTATATTTCTCCAAAAATAAGAGGAATTTCAAGAATATCGATATCCAAAATCGTTTTCGTATATCATATTACCCACAGTACCTATAAAAGCATTTAATTTAGGTGATAATAATTATTTTATTATTTCTTGACGTTTCGATGATCGAGGTCGTGGGTATTTTACTGAAATTACAATCTGATCAAGAACTATTCAATGAGTAATGTTGTGCAAACTTAAATTACTACTTCAAAACTTAAGCCGAGGGACTTACTCACTAGTATTCTTCTTTTTTCTTTTTAATATAAGCTCTCCAGCGTATACGTCCAAACATTATGGTACTTGGATATTATTTATACTAACAGGGATATGTTGATTTCTTTTGTTCGTGAAATGCATGTGAACAGATTTAGTTTCATTCAATTTGATGTTTGAAGTCCAGTTGTTGATTTTGTTAACTGAGGTTGCAGATTTATTGCCGCTTCTTCATGATCTTTGCCTACAGCCATTGTAGCAGTGTCGTCAGCAAAGATGGCTATCGTGTCATGCTCTAATTCAGGAATATCAGTAATATCACTAGTATATAATAGGTAGAGGACTGGCCCTTATACACTGCTTTGTGGTACTCCTGCCTTAATTTCTTTTAGTTCAGAGTAAGCATCTTCTTGCTTAATTCTAAAAGCTCTGTCTGAAATATAAGACTTCAGTAATTGTGAATACTGGTTGGGCAAGAGCTTCTTTAATTTGTAATTAAGTCCGCCATGCCACGGTTTATCAAAAGCCTGAGCTACATCAAGGAAGATGATAGAAAAAACTTATCTCCCTTCCAATGACTTTTCAATTATGTCGATAATCCTATGGACTTGATGTATAGTTGAGTGACTCTCCCTAAAGCCAAACTGGTGCTCTGGGATTATATTTTTATCCTCAATAATTGGTTTCAGTCTTTTAAGGAGTATTTTGTCGAATAGTTTCGAAATTACAGGGAGATTGGCCTGTAAGACGAGATTTCATTTGGTGATTTTCCGGGTTTAGGAATCATGGTCACTTCTGCTACTTTCCATATCTTAGGCACATATCTTAATCTAAAAGTTGCATAAATAATATAAGTAAGTTTTATTATTGATTTACGAGGAAGTTGTTTTAGAATTCCCCCAGTAATAAAATCAAACCCTGGAGCTTTCTTCGGGTTGATGTTTTCTTTAATTTCTGTCGTTATTTCTTTTGGAGTAGTAGGTCTGACATCACCTTCTTCCTGGATAAGATTTTCCCAATCAAGAGTATCTTCACCCTTATTCGGTTGGAAAGTTCTTTCGAGATGTTGGGCATATCTGTTAGCCTTTTGTATGTTGCTTGACCATGTATTTAAAAAAAAAGTAGTACACTTTATTTTAGCAATGTAAACATGACTTTTGCAAAAATATTTATAAGTCATCTTAAAAGTCAACTGTCACATTTTTTTTCAAGTTGAAGTTTATTAATATTCAATTTTGATTAGGGAACCATTCTTGAAAATTTTAAATATTTGTCAATTTTTAATAACTAACAGAAATTCAGAAGATTAGATATTGTTTCCAAATTGGAAAATGGATGGTGCTGAATTGCTTCTGAATATAACAAATAAATCCACTCTGATGAAAGTTAAAAAGTTAAATATGGGAAAATGAAAGAAACTATATCCCCCAAGCATGGATCTGGTAGGCCTAAACGAAGTAATGAGCAACAAGATGAAACTCTTATAAATTAGTGAATGCAGTTTTGGAAACAAATTTTCCTGCAGATCTACTGCCTGTAGAAGAATTAAAAATAGCATTCTGAAGTGTGCTGCTAGAAAATACAAATTAACGGAGGAAAAAAACAAGGACTGATAATTTTTGCACTCAACCATAATATTATTGTTGAACAATGAAGACTTTTGGTCAAGTCATATTTTCTGACGCAAAAGTTTTCCAGCCGTGTAATGATGGACATATAACTATTATCTTATTATCTATCGTCATCAAAATGCGAAACAACTTCGTGCCATAATTGAAGATGAATGGGAAAGTTTATGTAATACCCAAATTGCAGAAAATTTAGTTTTATCAATGCCTAGGAGGCGACAAGCAATTTTAGATGGGGATGGAGCAATGACTAAATATTAATTACTGTTATTTATGTTGTAATTTGTTTATTTGTGTTTTAAATTTTTATTCAAAATGTTATATTTATAATATATTTCTACTAAAAATTGCACTATTTATTTATTTATCAGTATAAACTTACGTAATTACAACTGACTGACATCTATATTTTCATTATTAATGTAATTTCAATAATTTACTGTCAAAAGAACAATTTAGACCACGGTGTATTTCTACTCAATACACCGTGAATTTAGACAACTAGAAATAGGTCATTTCCCATTTCCTTATCTAAGAGTAGTACTACTTTTTTTTTAAATCAAGTGTACCATGTGCATTATTAATTGGCGGATTTTGCAAAATTGGTCTTTTTAGTCTGTTAGTGGCTCTCCAAAGTGAATAATCAGTTTTACTGTCACTTGAATGTTCACTTAGATAGTCACTAATAGATTTTAATTTCTAATCTCTCTTTTGAGTTGTTGTGTGGCGTTGTTTAGTCTACTTTAATCCGTTGGGATCTAGATCGATGCCAAATTCTTCGGAGCCTTCTTTTTTTCGAAAATAAGTACCATAATTTCTAAAAGGTAATTGTTACCTTTGGTTCGAGGAATAATATTAGGGACAATATCCCATGCAGCTTGTTGAATATTTTTAACTGGTGTTTCTGCTTCCTTGTCCTGCTGATCTTCGTTTATTAACGGGGATGCCAAATTGATAGTTTCTTTAAGTTGGAGTTTGAAGCTCTGCCAATCAGTTAGTCTACATTATCGCTCAGGGTGAGGAGAATGGGAGAATGGCCAGAGTTCATATCCCAAGCCTCTTCCACGCGCATATAGTTTACAGACACATTTCGAGTTATGAAGAAATCAATTAAATCTGGGGTTTTATTGGGATCTGTAGCAATATGTCGGCTTCCCAGTTAATATTGTTTCACATTTTAGTTCATTGACTGCCTGTAACAATTCCTTTCCTTTTGTAGTTATTAAAAAGTCGCCTCCAATGATGTTCTTTTTTGAGGGAATGTCTAGGCGAACAGTAAAAATGTTTTGGTTTTGACATTTACAGAGGCAGCTTGAAATTCTTCTGATTTGTATCCCATCTCTTGATGATGCTTAATTGTTTCCTTGATTACGATAGCACTTCCACCTTTGGCTGCATTTTCGGGATGTATAGTGTTATATACCTACTTTATATGCCTTGAATTTAATGAATTATTCATTAGTAAAACGAGTCTCAGAAATAAGACAATAGTATGTCAATATTCTCTAGGTACCTATATCTAGGACTGCTTGCAATTCTTGTTGGTGTTCTATTCAGTTATTTTTAAGCTACTTGACATTAGGATTTTTGAGAATATCGTCTTTAGTGCTGTGTTCAAAACTGGCAATACGTTCATCCATTTTTGTTAATTTATCCATTATTTGTTGAAGAGAGTTTTGAATGGAAACGTCTTGGTTTTGGAAGTGATTTTTATTAGTACTTTCTGATTTACCAGTAACTGTTTGGGTGTAGGATTTTTTCCATGCACTTGTGCTGGCTAGCGATACTTGTTGGTTATTCCTCTGCGGCTGCGTGAAAAATTGGTTTATTCACAATCATATATGTAATGCTTCAATTGCCAGCTTATAAAAAGTTGGGAGGCAGGCATTTGTTAACTCTTTGTTTCCAGCTAGCCAGCTAGCCGGTAAAGTACCTTTACCGACTAGTTAAACGTCACTTTCCCGGCAAGTTAAACGTCACTTTGCGGCAGCAAATCTTCTGGTTGTCTTTTGTGCAGCAGCTTTCAAATTTGGTGGAGTACACTCTCTAAGTCACAAATAATCAGAATTAAACATTTTGTTGTAGAATTTTCAGCGAATTTAACAGAAATTATTGATAATAAATACTTGTGGAAATAACCTAATCTATTTGACAGAAGAACCTTAATGCCCTTTACCTAGCAACGCTCAACTTTTATCACTGCAGCCTACCTACTTATTTTGCATAATTTCCTAATTTTCGTTCACTATTTATTCAATTAAATAGAAAAATTGTATGCTGAGATTATGTTATTATACAATGATTGTGAATAAAATAGTATACATACCTCGCTGGTCGTCTTCATTACAGCATCGCGTTTATGTCTGACCTCGGCGCTACGCACCTCTGTCAAATATCAACCCTCGGCTGTAATGAAGTACCTACCTCCCAGTTCGGTATGTAATGTACTATTCTTGGTGCGTTTCTTTTCATTTTTGCGTTGATGAAATGAATTGATTAATGAATTATTTTACATTTTGTCTGTCCTGTTTCAGTAGAAATATAATTTTCTGATAAAATCCCTTATTCCTTATAGTACTTATGAATTTACTGCAGATTTATATCCTTTATACTGTTTTCCTTTCATTTAAAACTAGTTGTCTATAGGTAAGAGTAAACCCCAATCGTGGAAGGGTTGGAAGACCTAATTTGAATGTTCAACAAATATTCCTGCACGCTATTTTAAACGTTTTAAGAACTTTTCTTGGTCGATTAAGATAACGTCAGGCACCTCGGACTTTTGCAATTGAAATTGGAATTTGATTCCAGTGTTCAAACATTAATTATGTTTTTTTTAATTTGCTTTCTATTATTTCCGTTTTTGTAAATTTAGGAAATCGTTAACCTGTACAGGGTTTACGTCTAGTTTCTGCTCACCGCAACTACCTACTTTATAATTAAAGTGCAAATAATACTTGTTATACCGCACAACGGATCGATGGAATTCATCGCAGTCATGTTTTTTACTGATTCCTATTCCCATCTGGCTATTAAGATCAGAGTGAATACATACATCCCTTCTCCAATATCTTCGTACTCGCAACACCCATATGATAACCAATTTTCGCGAAGTACCTACCAATAAAAAAACTAATAAACTTTTCTGAGATATTGAAGCAACATTTGAAGATGTTTAATCGCAAGAGATAAAATGTATACAATTTTATCGTTAAACTTGTGTCACCAAAATACTGACCTTTTGGTAGTTTGAGAAAAGAAACAATTTATGCAAAAACATACAGTCCAATTGAGAACCCCCTATAGTATACAGGCAAATGCATGAGAGTTATATTTCCTAGCCATTAAAAACACATAAATCATAATAATTATTATAGAATATTTAATTTGTTATCAGATTAATGCAATTTTTATTTAATTATCTTGTAATTAGAAACAGTTTTTAATAAATTATTGATTGCATGAGGTTGATCTTTGGCTTATCTACATGTTTATATAATTATAGGGGGTATAAGTGGGGTCCCAGATGAAATATTTACACGACATCGACATGTGTAAGTGCGAATATAACCATTATCAGTAATAACGAGCATTTATATTAAAACAGCTATCTGCATTTCTAGTATGTCATATGTATTATCTGTAGTAAAACTATTTATCATTTTTTTTAAATACGTGCGTGTTTCATATGTTAACGTTGTAGATATCTTTATATTTTTGACGCTATATAGAAAAAGTGTAAATATATGATGCACGAACATTAATAAAAAAATAAATGCACCAAATACATATCAATCTTAGATATATTCTACTATCGTATATCTCCCTATATATTCCCAGTAAACACATGATGTGTGGCATTCTGTTGGCCCAGTAGAGTTATTGATGGTTTTGTGATGTTGCTGGTTAAGCATTAATGGTCCATTACAAGTTGTGTACAGTCCTACCAGTAGTTTATGAATGACGTTTTGCCATTTTAGTACCAATAATGGTTTACTGAGTTTCTGCCAGTATTTTATATATTGCATTATTGCCATTTCAGTACCAATAATGGTTCATTGCCGGCGCAATCTACTTGAGTCTGCGCTTGCGCGTCACATTCCGTACCACCACTATCATTCGCCATTTTAACCTGTGGTGGAGTCAGTCGTCAATGTCGTTAGTAAAGAAAAGTGTTTAAGCAGTTGTTAGTGTAAAGTGTTTGAAATATGGATAATAGGTACTGACAAACGTGTAATTTAGAAGTAAAAATTAAAACCGTCATATCTTTTCCTGCCGCCTCCTTCATTACAAATATCTCTCAAAAAAGTTACGAAACATCAAGAAAACAGGGTTATTAACCGACAAACCCGAACAATTAGTTTCTCTAGTAAGTGAAGTGAAACAACGAAAAAAAAAAAATTATTGTGATAATCCTTTGTTACAGGTAACGTACGTCAGCTGAACTTTTTGAGTGGATATCGATTTGTGTCTTTTGGTATAGATAAACCCTATAACTGTGATAGGCCGCTCCTAATCTACCCAAACACCGGTCACCTGCACTTTTTGGCAAAAACTAGTTCTTATCTTAGCTTAGGTAGATTTAGGTAAGCAATAAACTAAAAATCATATGTATATGTAATTATATGTACCTATATTGATGTTCACCTTGGAAAAACGTTTTTTGTTATAGTTTTAATGATACAAATTGTTTTTATTTGTTTTACAATAAATATGTTAATATATAAATATACTGCCTTTCATTGAAAAAGTAACATTTGTATTTAAATGCTATATATTTTTATTTAATATGTTCATATACTAAAATGTGAATAGCATGTCAGTGGCGGCTTTGAAAAATGGGATCTATTTAATTTGTAAATGGTTTGTAAAATATGTGCTGTTGGCTATTTAGTGTGCTAATATAGGTACAGTGTGCTCAGTGGCGACTGATGAAATTTAGTTTGTAATTTCTACTTATTGTAGCGTGGGTCAAGCGATATTTTAAATAACTACCAAGACTAAATAAAGAAGTTTAGCAGAACAAAATTAAGCTTAAAATTTGCTAAAACAGTTGCCAAAAATGGGATTGCCTTCCCTGATAATAAATGTTGTGGATAATTTGAAAAATGTTTGCAAAACATTTTTTTCAGATATCAGATTGTAAATTTTGTTTTTGATTAAATTTTTATACTTATCGTATTTTTAAATGTCAACTTAATAAAATATTAATACAAATTGAAATCCGTAGATAAATTTGACATCTGAATCTGAACGAAAGCTTGGCAAACATTTTTCAAATTATATCTACAAAATTATCAGGGGCAGCAAACCCATTTTTGGCAACTGTTTTCGCATATTTCAAGTTCAATTCTGTTCTGCAGAACTTCTTCATTCAGTCTTAGTAGGTAGTTAATTTAAAGTGTCGCTTTACCCTCGCTCCAATACGAAGAAATGACAAATTAAATTTCACCAGTCGCCACTGATAGCACTGTACCTATATTGGCACACGAAATGGCCAATAGCACAGACAGTACTGGTTAGACACTGGTAACAGATTATTGGTCTTGGAGTGGCTGAATAATGGCTGAATTGTGGTCTAATAATGGCCCAATATTAATTAAATGAAGTACCACTGGAGGCTAAGCAGTGGCGACACATTACTGGTTAAATGATGGCAAAATCTCTGATGGCCGGTGGGACATATTTTTTCCGGTCCAGCACAGTCCAGTACTAAGCAGCCATCGAAGTACCATTGATGAGTTAGATGGCAGTTTGTGATTTACCATTATTGGGCCACGTATGTTGTGTTTATTGGGTTGGTTCCACTAGACATATACCTCTATATCTGCTTATCACCGTATAATGTAAGCAAATCGTTTCTTTGTTAAGAGTCTTATATACCCACTTAAATCGTAGTTTTCGAATATCTCGTTTAAATCTTATCCGATTTAAATGCAATTTTTATCAGATTGATCTAATATATGTATAAAATGTCGGAAAGTTATTTTTTTCTTAAAAAAAAAAATAAATTTTGCATGCATTTTATATTTTTTCTGGCCAAATTTACTAACTTTCCGACATATTCATTGCTTTTAACTTTTAAATTCATTTTCCCCTACTTTTGGTATGAGGTGTAAATTAATTTATTCGAAAAACAAAAAGTGCATATCTATGCCTTAAAAGTGCTGCCAACTCGCACGAATTTGCGAAAACACATATGCACCTGCTGCAACCTGCGGTTTGACTGCATCATGTCAAACTGATCTGTGCGCAGTGTGGTAGAATCGAGACTTGCACCTGTAATATTGTAATTGCAACATAATAATATGTACCTATATCAAGATTATCAAGATATCTCACTGCAATTTTTTGTAGTTAAGGTCGCAATATGCCCCTAACAGTCGATTTTTGCGTGTTCTTAAGTCGGATAAGAAAGTTCCTAAGATCGTTGTCATTAGGTGTCATAATTTTGAATTTTAAACTTTTACATTATTCAAAGTTAGGAAAGCACGGATGAAGACAGAGTCGCAGCAATGTTTTTGGCAAATACCTAAAATGGCGCCTTTTTTCAATTTATTTTATTTTATGTAGCAGAATAAAGCGCCCCTCACGCCTTGAGCCCTCGGTATTTGCCCTTTTACCAATATATTGCTACGGCCTATAGCTACGGCTCTGGGTGCAGAACTATTGATGAGATCAGAAAACTGACAATCCACAAGCATTTTTTTGATATTTAATGGAGAAGCTGAAAGTAAGGTAAAAATTAAAAAAAATGGTAACCGAAATTTTTACTGAAAATTTTATTAATACTTCCTTTATTATCTAATTTTTTCATATATGCGTCTTTCAGCGTACAATTAGACTTTTAATACTGAAAATAAATTCTACCAAAAAATATTTAATCTATGATAACGATCTATATCGGTCATCGGTGAAAATGATTAACAAAGTAAAATAAAATGTAAAGGAAATTATGGTTTTATTAAAATTAAAATAAATATTTAACTTCTGTTTTTTATGGCATGCCTGCTACTGACATTGCTAACATATACAAATTAAAATTAAAAGTGTACAACTTAACAACGCGAAAGCCTATCCTTAGTTAGGACAACAGAAAGTAAATGAATTTTATGCAAGTTACGCTCGTTACATATCAACCGCGGTATGACATTTTTTAAGATAATAATGATCCATATTGATCTCCTTTATCGCACTAGTGCGATATGGCTTCGTATCGCCCGCAAAAAAGAAACAAAGAATTTATGAGTTTTATCTCTTATAAACATTTCAGTATTGTGTAATTTTTAAGAAACAAAACCTAAAATTACTTCTTGAATATCTGAGAGAAAAACTTTTGAACACTTCTTTTAATTAAACTGTAGAATGAATTGCAGGCACATCAATCATTTAAACATTGTCATAGATACCATAGTAAGTTTAAAAAAATGTAATTTAACTATAGAGATATTCATAATAATTATTTAAATAAAATTTACGACGAAGTTTCGTTTTAACAGTAATAATAAAGACGATTACGATAAATAATTTATAAACATCGTCACTAATACTATCATTTTTCAAAATATAAAAAATTTCCTCCAGGAAAAACTGTTTAGAATGCAATTTGTGTCCTCTTGCCATTCACATTCATATATTTCTTTATTAGGTCTTACTTTTTTTCAATAAATTAATTTTTATTTAGAATTATGCGTCAAAAACTTAAAAAAATATTTTTGCAAATTGAGAATGCTCCAAAATCACAAATATCATTTCTTAAATGTGGAAATTTGCTCTTAACGTATTAACTTATTTTCAACAAAAAGCTAACTACTAAGGGGCACAAATTTTTATAAATCTTGCATGAAATCGATTCTTATTCGTTTTTCTATAAAAATGAATGTAAAAAAGTATTAGATATACTTTATTGGAACTTCAGTGGCAATTTTAAATAGAATCAAGAAAAATATTGAAGTATATTTAAAGACGAACAGCTGAACTGAACATCGCTTTATCTATTCTACCTTAACTAATAAAGTTATGGATTTTGTTACCCAAGCCTGTCTTCCATATTCTATTCTTGTAAACTCTGTTCAGAGTTATCTTCTCCAAATCACTTGCACTCCCGATGGCCTTATGGTGTAATTAAATATTTAAAAACTGCCTCCCTGTGAATCAAAAACGGAAATACCCTTTTCCTATTTGCAAATTTTCCTTTTTGAATTGGATACCATAAAGATCCATAACTGACTTGTCTAATTTGTCTTACTTGATCTTAAAACTTTATACAGTGTATAATTTTGTACAGTATTATCAACTGGTTATCTGATTAGAAACACGGAAATCAAGTCATTTAGTCATAATCATAAGTAATAGGTCGTTTCTCCTGTTTATTTTTAATAAGAAAATTATAATGGGGTTAACTAATAGAGAAAATTTCAACCAACTGTGTACACGAAAGTACGAATTAAGTATTGTGTGCTGTGCTATATAACCTTTAAGTTATTGCTTCTAATCTCTTTCATATTATTATGAATCCTTTAATTAAACAATAACTCCGAATCACGTGTCCGTCCGTGTTTCTTATTAATCCGGGTCTAAGACACTAATTGACTTTTTTATTTTATTTTTAATATTAACAATTTTACTCTTTGAGGATAGAATTTTTTAACACAGTTCTCTTATCCAAATTTAGTTATATATAGTGAAAGAAAAAAAATAGGTTTGACATTTAAAAAAATTAAATTATTTCTACAAGAAAACAAAGATCTATACATATACTAATCCTTTTACGACAGGGACTATCCCATTTCCATCATTCAGTGATTAACATTTTGTGAGGTTTTTTAGTTTTATTTATATCCATGATTGTACGAAATATTCTACTATTTGAAGATAACCATCTGCATTAACTATTTGTCCTGGCACACGCATGTTACTAATGCTGCAACGGAAATTTATGTAGAGTACCCACTACTTTACTGCATAACAGGTTGCTATAAGAATAGAGGCTTTCCGATTTGCATGGAATATTGATCGCACATTTGAGAATTTGAACCTAAAACAACATTGAAATATTTTTTAAAATTAAATCGAGCATACTTTTTTTTTAATTAAATCAAGCTTTATGGTCGGTGTTGCAGCTCTTACAAGCTTAATATCCACTTTGAAACATCGTCGCATTATTGGTGATTTAGTCTCATAATCAGTATTTCCATGAAGATTATTCTCTTGCGTCATCAATGATCAATGCAATACGAGCTACTTATACTCGTTCTACTGGGTAAAACGTAATATCATTCCCAAGATCACTCCTAGCACCTGACCTCCAGAACTGTTGAAGATCGCTTTATCAGTCATCTTCTCTACATCAACAAAATTAAGGAGTACATGACGAAATTCTTTACCCGACTGTCTTCTCCGATATCTATTTTCCTTAGGCCTTCAAGGTTAGGGTGAAGAGGTAATAAAAACAAGACAGTTATATCTTACTGGAAATGTTGGTGCAATGTATTTGACCTGGACATAAATCTTAAAGATAAATGCTGCTGGAAGAAGTATATATGTACAGAGTGATTCACTTTTCATAAGTAGGTACACCCTCGTATATCAAGAATTAAATAATGGATCAATTTGATGGGAGATGGGAAGTATAAACTCAAAATGTGATTGTTCTGAAGCGATCAACCGATATTGCTCATTGGCGTGCGACCCTGTTTTCCCCACAGGGGTCGAGTTTTCAAAAAAAAAACTATTACCGATTTTTTTATAGAAATTTTGATTTTAGATTCGTAAATGTTTATATAAAAAAACTTTTTAATTTAGACAGACGATATTCTGAATTCTAGAAAATCCATATTGAGCTGTGGGCTGATACTGATTTACTTTTCCCTTAATTTTACGACCTTCATGGCCAGTGACATCATATCTTACCATATTTCATCGAAAAGTAACGTTCTTTCTTCTCTCTTTAAGAACTTATGTATAGTCATTTATTAGCGTCATCGTCATTTTCATAAACTTCTTCTTTAGTATTTACTCACTAACAAAAAACAAAAATTATGATCACAAAGCTCTAACGGTGCTGATAATTTGTAGAAGAATTTGAGGGTCTCTTCCATGTTAATATTTTAAAATATGAATGCTTTAAGTTTCGTTTCAACCATCTCGTCGTGGTCTTTTTGGGAAGCTAAATCGTCTCCACGTTGAGTATTCATGTATCGACGATAGTCGAGGAAGAAGAGGACCCCGAAACTCTTCTGGCAAAAACAATTGAACCATTTTTTCTTGGTTCCTCATTTTCACTCCATTCAACTTTTAATCACCCTTAACGTCATTTATTTTGCAAGTCTGCACCCTATTTTCGATGAGCCGTAATAAAATGCATGTGGCATGTGTATAATGTGTATAAATCCCTCATACGAATACCTACGCTCGCAACTCCGTAGTCTTTAGTGTAGGTATTGTAATGGTGCCACTTGTAATGGTGCCCCCTTTCTATATACTTACGTAAACTTTTTTAGACGGAAACTCGGGCGCCAGTTCCTTAATTTTTAAGTGCAAGGGACAGCACTTTTTGGCTCTCCTATTGGGAGAACAATCCGGTGTAGCGAAACAGTTGAAGATACGGAATGTCCGGGGGTCGTAAGCTGAAGATCTGTCTAATGGACTTCGACCATTGCTCAAACGGGTTAATCAGAAATAAATCACGGAAATAATAACTCGTGAATGTTACCTCTTTATACCAACGTATTTATTTAGCAACACATTAATGAACAAATCAATTAAGATATCTCAGCGACTGTATAGTCGAGTATGTACAAATTTTAAAACGATAATAAACAAGCAAGCTGGCAATCACGAATCTTTACGCGTGAATACGATTTTATTTCGGAATTTTGGCTAACAGAGATTTGTTTTCGCGACTTGAAACGATTTCGTACGGCAAGCAAATGAGATTTTCCAACAGGATGTAATATGAACGGCGGGCAGTCGGTTAGCTATAGATATTCTAGTCTATACAGAATGTTTTAGAATATGGCGAACTACTGCCACAAACGTAGAGCTATTATTTATCAATGACTATTTTTCGTAAATTATGTTTTCCGGTGAAACTTTATGCATTGAGGCTTTATAGGTGGCCCAAGTGAACAGATCTAACCAGCCGATGCATATATTATAAAACAAAAAACCAACGGAGGTATTACTAATTAGTTCTAGTTTGATTTAGTAGTAAGTATATTACAGCGATACGCACGAACAATAAGATCTCTGAATATCTATACTTAACTGACGGCGGTACGTGCGGATAGTAGCGGACCTCGGTGTATTCTTACCAATATTATATTCAAGACAATTTACTATTAAAACTCGGATCTGATACTGATGCGGACGGTCTCGGACTGAACCTGGACTACTGCGGACTTTCTCGGACTGACCCCCGGAGTGAACGCTCCTCTGGCCTTTTATTACTTTTATGACGTATCTAGATGGCGCGTTAAAGCCCGGCGGTCACCGACTTGAAATGAAGAACTTACAACGTTACTTCCTGAGGTCTGGCGGATTATGTAATTAGCAAGATAGACTCAGAATATCAATAACCGGAAATGGGTTACTCGCAATTTCTAGACTATGTTGCAAAAAGAAACGGATTAAAACGGACACGGATTAATATTTTAACGGGTTTTAGTAACCAATGATTTTTGTTTCCGACTCGGTCATTATTTATAATAATTCTCGGATTTTACTTATACGAGGGATTGTCGAAAATTAATCAATTAATTACTTGACTGCTTGCTTACCAGCGGGCTTTTTTACAACTCATTACTAACTTAACTAAAACAGGACTTACTTACTAAAGTGACGGTAATATTTAAAGCAAAAAACGGACATTCCTTGATTGGACAAAAATCACTTCGTTACAGTATACATATGTGTGTATATTGTTAACTGTTGGACGTAAGTATTTGTTTACAGGGACTTACAAAATTAATCGTTTTTATTTGATATATAGGTACATAATACAAGGCATATAATTTTATAATTAATTTATATGAATTTTTCTAATAGAATAGATCACTGAATTAAATAAATAAAAACAAATTTTCCACTTGGATAAGTGCGTAAATATGTATAAAGTACGTAACATGATTTATCCGTCATGTAACTTGCATCATGTATTATCAATGGCAACAAGGAAAAATATTGGTGAATATAATATGTCAAATTAATTACGTATGTTTCTGCAAATAGAATGTTTATATTCGATTCAGAGTAAATAATGTATCAATAAAGCAATTTGGACCTGACCAATGTCCGACAATTTGGACTTTCTATTTAGTAAGTGAATGACGTATGTCTTATAAGATGAAATAAGCAATTAACTTCTTTTCGTCTTTTATATTATTTTAATAAACAATTTTTTGTTGATACGTGTGTTCAAAGGATCAGAATAAGCGGAATGTCGTTGTAATACTGCATTAATTGTATTTATTATTACAAATATCGTTGAAATACTATAAATAATAATCATGCGTTTACGATTTTACTTGTCCTGCTAAATTCAAAGACAGTACCAACTTAAGTACTTACAATTTACAAAGATATGAAAAATGACTTCCAGATCTTGTCAATTTCGTTGATTAAACTCGTATCGAGTATAATGCACAGAATTAGCTAGATATTGAAATTATAGCAAACAAAATTTTTTTTTTATTATTGCCTACATCTAAAAAAATGGAATTAAAATATAATAAATATATTTAGTTTTCTGTAATCTCGCACTTCTATAGATAACGCACCTTTTCTGTTATTAATGGAAATTTTCTATAATAATATTTATGTAATTGGTTGGATTAGATTATATTAATAATAATAATAAAATAAATGAGTAAAAATATTTGCACGGAACTTTGCCACATGGGTATCTTGATTTTAAGTGGGTGATCTGTGTCCGTATGTCCATAAAATATTTTCTTAGTTCTAGGATTTTGTATTAGGTAAAAAGAAAGAAGGCCCTACGTTTATTGTGTCCGAACCACATTTAGGAATTGACAATTCCCTGTCCATGTAATTCGAATAAAATCACATACAATTTTTTTATTTGTTTTAGGATGGATTCGATCCATCGATTCTCGTAACCAAGTACCTATCAACCTAATCGGTTGCTGTGCTACCGTGTATATAGGTTAGATCGTTTCTTGTAGGCTCTAACCCCACTGTGGAAAATTTATTCATTCACTAGATTTTATTTATATTTGGTAAATTTGTAATCTATTACAATGGAATTTTTCATCGATCGGAATAGGGACATATGCGTCGTTCAAAGTGATCATTAAAAGTTGTACTTTCACTTTCATACTTTAGGTAAACATCTGGACATTTTGTCGTGGGGATATTTAACGTGCTACCTACTTTCGCAGATACATTAAAACGACGAACAACCATCAATATTACATCCCTTTTGAAAAACATTGACATGAGTATTAACTCCTCGATTTTAACTTCTTTAACTAGTTACTTTTAATAAGTTTCTTCGAGTAACATAAAAGACCTCCAATGGATAACTCTGCCATCTCTTATTGCTAACATCCTCATGTGTGGATTTAAAATAGAAACAGAAGAAGCAATTGAATACTTAGGATATGAATATGTCGATAGTGTTTTCTGCAATATTTAATGCAAAACTTGGAAATTTCAAGTCTCCTGAGAATATTTCTTTTTAAGTTTTATTTTACAGTAAATAATTAATAAAATATTCATTATATTTTTCAGCCGATTATAATATTTCACCAAATCAGTTTAATGAGTATTTGATCAATTTATTAGGACTAGGCTAAACAATATACTAAATAAAGGTAATTACATTAAACTAATAAAGCTGGGAATAATTAACAAAGTTAAATAAATAAAAATTAATAGCTTCACCTACATATTTTATTTATTAATAAAAATATTTATCTTTTTTGTATACACACCGTACTTAAACACGCGTTTATCAGCTGATAAGTATACATAAACAATAACTAACAGACCCGGCGATAAGGGATTAGTATAAATTACGGAAGCAAATGATTTCAAATCACTTTTAAACGTTAGTTTGAAGTCAACACTAATTCTCTGTCTTAACAGATAATTAGCTTTCGCTGAAGATTCCTAGAAGTCCTGAAAGAAGATCGTTGGAGATTGTTGATTGTGAAAGAAATATTCAAGATGTCTTCAAAAAATTTGGTTGGAGCTGCCACTCGCTACATTGCCGGCAGAAATGCTGTCCAAACTGTGTACTGGAGGTCTCAGAATTCCACCAATTCAGCAAGTCAGTCTAGGATGCTAAAGGTATCCAAGACTTTTAATTATGGAAAATCTCAGGAGTCAGGAGCACCACCCTACCATCTTCAGCAGCAGCAGCAGCTAAGAGTTAACTAATTCTGTTCCTGTGTATTAAGTGTTTAATTTATTTTATTTCTATTTAATATTTTATGGTATCTAGTATTAAGCAAACATTTAGAATACATTTCGTATTATTGGTGATGTTACTATTTCAAATTTAATGATGCCATAAATCGTTTTGTGAAATATTTCTGTGTTATATAAATCTGTTGCAAATTTCTTAATAAATTTATTTTAAATTGACGTACCTAGTTATCAAATTATACATACATTGCGCAAAATATTTTTTTGATTTTTTATTAGTAATTATACACAACACATGACTAACAATAATTTCAAAATAATGTAATTAATCTTATTTTTATGTGAACAATAGCTATTTGGTCAGATAAAGTGAAAGCAAGTGAAACAAAGACATTTCTAACATGAACCTTATTTTTTTTACGATTATCAAAAACTTGTTATATTTTTATTGATTTTTGCTTAACAATTTCACCTTCCTTACAGTTTCATTCTTTTAACGTTACTATTATTGATGATATTAAAAATAGCTATTTATGATGTCTTAAACGTGAACCAGTGCGAAATGAAATTATATTTTTTTTTGTGAGTTGGGAAGTTTGAAACACACTGCAAAATATAGTTTTTTGGCTCTAATGGTTATTTAGACAAATTTTATAACCAACACATATTTTTACCATTATTTATTAAATACCCATAAGTATTTCGTTTCTTGTGCAAGTGCAACTGCAGAAATATCAGTGGTTTATTGTAGTGATAATTTAATATTGAACAAAATTTTTTAATTATTTAAACGAATTTAATGAACAAATGCATAATTTGTAAGTTGTGCAAAGATTTCGTCCTTTTTCGTAGAATCAACTAGAAATATGTTTTTTGTGGCTTTGTGCTGTGAAACATCTAATAAACAGATGGAGTCTTTGTAGTGAAAACTGACAGAGTTATGCATTTAATTAAAATTGTTTAAGAAGTTGACAAGACGTTTCCAATGGCCAATATGGGCATTTGTTCACAAAATGTGTTTAAACAATCACTAAATATTATTTATTTCTGTTAAATTTCTAAATTAAATCTTATTATACTTACAATTCCTCCAAGTAATATAGATTTGAAGCAGCAAAAAATTATCTCTTCTAAAAAACAATTTGGTTCTTTAAATTGTTTATAACAAAAGGAATAGCAATTTATTTATCTATTTCCGCTGGACGTTATTTATTGCAAGTTTCTTCACTGATTCTGATTATTTTAGAGTAAATCTAAAAATTTTTATAAAGATGCAAAATAGAAAAAGGTAAGTGAAAAATTTCAGTAGCGATATGTCTTTAGTATCTATTAGATTTGTTACACCTGATTCAAAAATGTATGTTATCTGCATGTGATATAATACGGCTTGAGACGTGTTTGATATATTGGAGCATATTATTTATGTATACAGGGAACAATGGGTTGGTCTCAAAACGGACCCTTGTGGTACTCTTATATCTATTTTCTTAAACATGAAGTTTACTTAATTGCAAATTTTTAACTTACATACGACCTGATAAATAAGACGTAAACCTTTCATGGCCTACACTGCCCTACACCATACCTTATTAATTTATGCAATGAAATAGAATGGTCAAGTCTACGCAGTCAAGTGCTTTAGGTAAGTCCACAAAAAGTCCCAGTGATTCTAGTGCCACACATACATCTGGTGGAATTAATTCTGGTTCAACTTCTTTGAACAAAGGAATAACGTGTGATATTGGCAATTTGTAAGGATAATATATACCTTGTACAAATGAAATGTCGATTAATTAAATTCCCTTCGTTTTCTATCTCAAATATTTAGTTCTGGTTTTGCTTTCGTTTTTAGGTTAGACATAGGATTATAAATTTTGATAAGTTTATTAAATTGATCAGGTTCGTGACTGGCTGTATGGTCCTTGACCGAAAGCCATAAAAAAAAATTAAATTAGCGGTTCATTGTTAAAGTATGCAATTTTTTTAATTACAGACTTTGAAATTTCATCATTGCCTGAAGCATCCAAGTTTTTCAAATTAAATGTTATCGATAACACCTTAGGTGAAGTAATAAATATGTATGATACGAGTAACATACAAATATTAAAAAAAAGTTACCTATTGAATAATATTAAATATCATGACGTTTCTTTAAATAATCAATTCTATCATTGTGTGGTGTGCTTTAGTAAAGTGATATGCTTTTGTGACTAGCTCTGAACGAAAAGAAAGTTTACGGATAACTATTACCAATAACTTTATTTAACACTACCACAAATTATATGTGGTAAGTACAACAATCTTTGACATTTGAATCAATTTGAAGTTACAAATACGAAGAGAAAAAGCCATATTATTAGATACAAAACTACAAAACATTTCTTTGCCATCTGATAAGGCTATTCCTTATCAGCAAAGGTAAATTAAAACAGCTAAGGGCAACCATACACTACAGATAAATATCGTTAGACAATATTTTACATATTTTATACTGATAGTATGTCAGAATTTAGTGAGGATCAAAAACAGTTTATGAGAGATCTTTTTACTAAAATAAATACAACAATTAACGAAAAAACTACAGAAATAAGAGATGAGCTTAAGGTACAAATAGCAAAAATAAAGGAAGAATTTGTAAATACTGTAGATAACTTACAACAAAAAATAGATGTATTAGAATCTCAAAATAAAAAGTTGCAGCAAAATTTAATTTTTTTGGAGAGAAGGACTCGGAAGAATAATTTAATTATTTTCGGCATTAGCAAAAATGAACCAAATATTCAAGAGTGTGTCTTAGGCATTTTTAAGGATATCCTCGAGTTGGATAATATTGATGTTGCTGATCTTAATGATGTCTACCGTCTAGAATCGCAAAACTCGAAAGAGTATCCTATAATAGTCGAGTTCATATCTTTTCAAAAAAAAATACTGGTTTTGAAAAATGCACATAAATTAAAAGGCCAAACCATTTATATATCTAGGGATCAGTGTAACTACGACCGAGAAAGGAGTAAAATACTTCTTCAACATCAGAAGCAAGCAAGAGCTGAAGGTAAAAGTTCATATATAAAAGGGGAAAAATTATACATTGCAAATAAGTCATATACAGTAGGGCAACTTGAACATAAAGAGATTGAGAAAGATGAAGAACCTGTGGTTGAGTTAATAGATCAAAGTAATGTAATTATTAACGCTGACTTGAGTAGTAAGAAAAAGCGACAGTTACAAGAAATTGAAGTAGAAAAAGACGAGGAGCAAGAAAAAAAGAAAACTAAATCTACTGGTCTTGTTAATCGCCCTAAAATGACTGGCAATGAATCAAATAGAATTCAAACAAGATCAATTTTGGGATCAAAGTAATTTTGTGCATTAAAAAGTTTATTATACTAATTATTAAATCTGATATACTTATTTATATTGTCGTAAAATGTCCTATTTATTTATTTAATTGTCAACTACTCCTGATATATTTTTAATTTGTTTTTTCTAAATATCTGTTTTAATTATCTTAAGTACTATTTTTATTCGTTACTCCACGAGTTAATTAATTTTTATTAATATTTGTAATTAGCAAACGACTATTATTAATATTGTTTCTTTAATGTGCTAATAATAATAAAAGAAAGAAAATGAATTTTAAATTTGGTCATCTTAATGTTAGATCATTGTCAACTGGTTTTCAAGATTTATCAGACATAATATTAAATGAAGCTTTTCAAATATTTGCAATATCGGAAACCTGGTTAAATAATAATATTGATTCTGATGTAGTAGCCCTTCCAGGTTATACAATTATCCGTAAAGATAGGGAATCTGAAAATAGAGGTGGAGGAGTTGCATTGTACGTAAAGGATGGTTTGCATATTAGTATTGTTGATATTGAGGAACGCCAAACCAATATTGTTTTAGAGCAATTGTGGGTAAAATTTAAAATTAGAGGTAAGTCCTACGGTTTTGGAGTTGTGTATAAGCCACCAAAAAGCAATGCTACTGAATCATTAAATGTATTAGAAAACAGTTTAACATATTTATTACCTGAAGTAGATGAGCTAATATGTGTAGGTGACATAAATATTAATCAGTTCAATATAGTTAATTCAGATGTTTGTAAATTTAACAATCTGCTTGAAGCATATGATTTAAAACAAATTATAACAGAACCAACTAGGATCACAAATATTAGTGAAACACTTATTGACGTTATAATTATTAGTAATAATGTTCTGATTTCAAAGACACGCGTCGATGATGTAGGGAATATATCGGATCATCGATTAATTTTTTGCGAATTAGCCTGTCCTGTGGATAAAGGAAAGCAATTTTTATACACATACAGGGATTTTAAGTATTTTGAATACGAGGCTTTTTTAAGAGATTTAAATAATATTCCTTGGGATACAATCTACACGTATGATAACGTAAATGCCATGTTACAATTTTTTAATTCTAATATTCTTCTTCTCTTTGAAGCACATGCACCCTTAAAAACGGTAAGGATATCGAAACCAAAAGCACCTTGGATAACAGATGTGATAAAAATAATGATTAAAAGCAAAAAAAGTGCTTTAACGAAATTCAAGAAAACAAAAAATCCACTTGACTGGTCTTATTATAAACAATTACGAAATGCTACTAACTCTGCTATTAAACGAGAAAAAAAATCATATTTAGAATTTGTTAAACATTCTAAAAGTAGCAAGGAATTATGGCAAACATTAAATAACATGAACGTGACGAAACCCAAAAATAAAATCGATATTCCTCCGCATCTTTCACAAGTGAATAATATAAATGATTTTTTTGTATCTATTTGTAAAAGTAATAATGTCTGTGATGAACTTATCGATAATTATAATAACAATAGCTATATTGAGGACGCAACTTTTTCTTTCACTAGAGTGTCTGAGGATGAAGTTTATAAAGCATTAACTAATATCAAATCCAATGCTCATGGGAATGATCTCATTACAACTAAAATGTTATTACATTGTATGCCTCATCTAAAAACTTATTTAACATATATTATAAATCATTGTATTGAGCAAGGCATCTTCCCTGAAACCTGGAAGAAAGCTTGGGTTAAACCTCTAAACAAAATAAATTGTCCAACTACCTACAGTGACCTCCGTCCGATAAGTTTGTTGCCTGTTATGTCTAAAATAATAGAACGTCTATTATATAACCAAATGATGTCCTACTTAAATTTGCATAAAATTATACCATTAAATCAGTCAGGTTTTAGGGTGGGTCACAGCACCACAAGTGCAATTTTAAAAGTCAATGATGACATAGTGAAGGGTTGCGACCAAGGTAAAATTACGGCACTTGTGTTGCTTGACTACTCTAAAGCGTTTGACACGATTAATCACAAGTTACTTTTGTCAAAATTAAAATGTTATGGTTTCTCCGCGAACGCACTTTGTTTAATGAGGTCTTATTTTTCAAACAGACAGCAATGTGTAGTATTAAATGATTCAATATCTGAATCAAAAACTTTGGCGGCTGGAGTACCCCAAGGTTCAATATTAGGGCCCTTACTCTTTATATTGTATACTGCTGACTTTCTAAACAGCTTAACATCTTGTCAATCACATTATTACGCAGACGATACACAAATATACTTAACCTTTCCACCAGGTAACATCGACCAGTCAATTACAAAAATTAATGATGATATTGAAAATCTAATACAATATTCGCTCAAGCATTGTCTTAAGGTAAACGCAAACAAATCATCTGCTCTTATTTTTGGAAATGAAAAGATCTGTAAGGTAATTGAAGAAAACTTTGGAATTTTTGTACAGGGTCAAAAACTAACTTACCTCAGTCACACCAAAAATCTTGGAGTTATTATGGACAGAAAGCTCAAATATAATTTTCATGTTAATAATTTATTAAAAAAAACCTATTGTGCCCTAAAAAGAATTTATTTTAGTCGTGAGATATTAAATCTAAATCTAAAAAAATTGCTTTGTGACTCCCTGGTTTTGTCTTTCTTCAATTATGGAGATATTATTTATGGGCCGTGCTTAGATCAAATCGACACATACAGAATACAAAAAGTACAAAATATGTGTATTAGATTTATATTTAATTTAAAAAAAAGTGATCATGTATCTGAGAAACTAAAAACTTTAAATTGGCTCAATATGGCTACGAGGAGAAATTTTCATCTTGCATGTTTCACACATAAGGTGCTACTTACTTCAAACCCACCATACCTTAATGACTGTTTAATACCACGATCTGCTTGTCACAGCCGAAATCTCAGGCATGTTAATAACTTAAATATTCCCCAACATAGTATGGCATTCTTCAAAAAATCATTTACATACGCCGCATCCTCCCTTTACAATTCCATCCCTATTCATTTTAAAAATTATTCTTTTAATTCATTTAAGTTTAATTATAAGAAACACCTTTTAAACCAGTGAACAAAAAGTCAAATGATAAGTGTACCAACATTTTTTATGATGTTTTAATTTATTTTTCCTTTATTTAACATATATGTGTAAGTAAGCAGTACGTATTTCTAATATGTTTTGTATTATGTTAATTTCTAGTATAAGATGTGTATTATTTCTGTATTAATTCTACTTTATAGTTTACATTGTTTGTAATAAATAAAAAATGTACCTGGTTGAGTGTAAGAGCAGTCCTCCGGACTGAACTTCGCCAAATAAAAGACAATTTATTATTATTATTATTATTATTATTATTATTATATGTCACAGTACGATATTTTGTTGTTAATGTTAATGTGAAATTCCAATAAATTTTTACAAAATAAATTTTGATTTGATTGCTCGTTATTAATTTCTCTTTATATCAGTGCGAAAAGTGACAGTTCTTTTCGTACTGTGTGAAAGTGACAGTTGTTTAAAAGTGACAGTTCTTTTAGCACTGAGTGTGAAAAGTGACAGTTGTTTTCGCACTGGTCCACTGGTGCGTTAAAAGTAACGTTTTTCACTCTAAAATGACGGTTGAAAGGTACGACATTTCGATTGTGAGTTAGAAAAATGGTTTTACAAAATTTTAATACTAATTGCATCATTGGAACGTATTACACTCAATACAAAATACAAGCAAAAATATTATTTAAAAACAAGTCAGATATAAAACAGATATGAAACAAATAGGATTCTATTGAAGAAAATGTTGTAAATTGTTTCACATATTGTGCCTTCCATTACTTTATAAAGATTAATATTATATATTATTATGGTGTATATCAGTTGAGTAGCTTAAGCTGACTCCGCCTGAGATAAAGACATATTATTATTATTATTATTATATCATGCGAAGAGTTTCAAAGTTGCCATCATTTTATTACATACTGTACTGTACCTAAATCTTGACTGGCAACAAAACGAGAATGATACTTTATCCTACTATTTTATTATAAATCCATGGAGATAAGATAACTAATAAATAAATAACACGACATGTAATTACATTATTACAACCCCCTTTATCCCAGAAGGCTCTAAAACAACCTTGTGCGGGAGGGGGCCACACATTTGAAGACAAGGGATACACATCCAATACCCGTGTATAATGGAAAAATCCCTCACAGTATACAGGGTGTTTGATTTATCGTTCTACAGCCTGTAACTTTTAAACAAATTGTTTTAGCGACAAAGTGTAAAGGGAAAAAAATTCTATATCGTGTGAGCGACATCTTCGTATTTTCGAAAAAACAAATGCGAACGTATAATAATTCTAGAAAAATAAAGGAACTGAGTTAAAAAAAAATAATTTGGGGAAAAAATTAATACTGAAATTATATTTGAAATCAGCGCCCAAATTTAATCTAAATTTGTTAATAAAATTTTTTTGTCAAATCACAGCTTGCCTCAATTTTGGCAATTATTTAATTTCCTGTATGATTTCCCTGTTTGATTTATCGTTCTAGAGCTTGTAACTTTTAAACGAATTGTTTTAGCGGAAAAGTGTAAAGGGAAAAAAATTTTATCAAATAATTTTTTTTAACTTTATTTTTCTAGAATTACCTATTAGACGTTCATTTGTTTTTTTTTCTATAATACGAAGATGTAGCTCACACGATATGTAATTTTTTTCCCGTTACACTTTTCCGCTAAAACAATTCGTTTAAAAGTTACAGGCTGTAGAACGATGAATGAAACGGAAAATATATAGGAAATCAAATAATTGCCAAAATTGAGGCAAGCTGTGATTTGACAAAAAAGTGTATTAACAAATTTAGATTTAATTTTGGCGCTGATATCAAATATAATTTTTAACTCTTTTTTTTTTATTTTTCTAGAATTATTACACGTCCATTTGTTTTTTAGAAAATACGAAAATGTAGCTCACACGATATAGAATTTTTTTTCCCTTTACACTTTTTCGCTAAACCAATTCGTTTAAAAGTTACAGGCTGTAGAACGATAAGCAAACACCCTGTATATAAGATAAATATACATATCAAATCGGAAATGAAGTCACGAAACTAGTTGCATCTAATATAGTTTTTGGGAGATAGAGACTTTTCTTTTATCATTTTACTATAAGATGAACTTCCATGTGTAAATATTTCCTTCAGTAATTTATTGTTCATCTTTTATATTGGCTTTTTTTTTTTTTTTTTTTTTTTTTTTTAATGGCATTGGATAAGGAATCCATTAGCCAGCCACTATTTTAAAACAGATCCATACAATAAAACCTAACACAAGATTACGGATAAATTAATAGAAGACCAACAACGGGAAAACAAACAGGGTTACACTCTTCTTGCCCAGGGGCCCATCAGAGCATTAAAGTATCGACACACAGGTTTTATATTGGCTTGCATTTAATATTCTTTATAACTCTTGTATATATTATTAATTATCTAACTCATTAATTTTAATTTTAATTTAGCATTGGGCCTTGTTATCGGTGAACTTTTTTACTGTATTTAAGGTCATAAATAAATTGATAAACAAATAAATAAAATAAAAGCAACACTTTACACTAAAATCCATTTTAAAAAATCTGCTTACTTTAACAGTTGCTGAAATAACAGACTTAACCAACAACGATGAAAATATATATTAAGTACCTACATCTAAGTACTTAATTGTTATAAAAATTTGCGTAAGAACTAAACAGCTAATTCCTTACGAACATAATAAAGCAAGCTCAAGTACCTACTTTACCAGTAGAATAACTTATGACTTCTCCCTATTAATTTCACCAATTAGGTGGGCAGATTGTAGCCATTACTCATTTTGAGGCAACAGAAACTTATGTTCAATATGTAGATAAAAACACTGGACTTGCTTAAAAAATTAAAAATTGCAAGTTCGGCGATATCGAAATTGTAAAAATTTTACTATTGTTGTCCTCTTTCCCCATATTTATAGGTGAATCTCATACAAAGTCGACAAAAAATACGTGTCAAAAATGGATTTCTATTGAAAATCAGTTTCAGTTACTCAACTACAAAATTAGGCAAAATGTTCCAAAATGATCTCAAATTATCAAAAAAGACCGCAGTGATTGTAAAAAGCAACTCTTTTGAAATTCGACTAGTTCGAAAATACATACAGGGTGGAACAAAAGTATCAAATAATGGTTTTGGCTTTGTTATTTGCAAAGTTACAAAAAATGTTCAATATAAAAGTTGTTTGGTTCTTTACCGTGCATGTTTTGAGTTTTTTAGTTTGTTGATATCTTCTTCTGGTTTGTTCCTATGGCAACCAACTTTTTCTTTTTAAACGGCACCCATAATTTTTTCTTGTCAATTTGAAACAAGCATATTTTTCTCTATTCAGTCATAAAATTTTGCAATTTTTGGAAAAAAAATAAACGTGAAAAAAAATTTTTATTACGACTTGATATATCTTCTGGTTTGTTCCTATGGCAACCAACTTTTTCTTTTTAAATGGCACCCATAATTTTTTCTTGTCAATTTGAAACAAGCATATTTTTCTCTATTCAGTCATAAAATTTTGCAATTTTTGGAAAAAAAATAAGCGTGAAAAAAAATATTTATTACGACTCAATCGGAACTAAATTAATTAATTTCACAACATCACAACACTAAAATTTAGTTGTTTGTTTGTAAAAATTTAATTGTCAAACTTCCATGGCATTCTTTACCAACAGTAATGTTTGTATTTTATAACTGCATGACTTTTTCCATGGCATCCTTTATTAAGAGGCGACGAGTGAGTCGTAATAAATGTTTTTTTCTCGCTTATTTTTTCTTCAAAAAATTGCAAAATTTTACGACTGAATAGAGAAAAATATACTTGTTTCAAATTAACAAAAAAAAATTATGGGTGCCATTTAAAAAGAAAAAGTTGGTTGCCATAGGAACAAACCAGAAGAAGATATCAACAAACTAAGAAACTCAAAACATGCATGGTAAAGAACCAAACAACTTTCATATTAAATATTTTTTTGTAACTTTGCAAATAACAAAGTTAAAGCCATTATTTGATACTTTTGTTCCACCCTGTATATGTCGCTTTTCTCCCTAAAAACAAGTTGAGTACGTGAAGCGTGAGCCCCCACTTATTTTGAGAATCGGGGAGGTAAAAATGAAAATTTTTGAGAATTAAAATTATTGGTGAAATACTAAACGGTTTTGAAATTTTTAATTGTTTGTGGTAATGTGGTTGCACGAGTCCCAACTTTTTAAAAAATGGTAATCGAAAATGTTTTGATATTTAAATAAATTATGTCCCACATCCTGTGACCTATTTTATAAAAGTTTTTACTTTTTACCATCTTTTAATCAGCATCATTCTGTCCAAGAGACGATTGAGACGAAGCTGTTCTGTTAAATAATAATGTATCTTATTGACTATTTCACTCACCTTAAAATTATCACATAATCTGACCAATCACAAACCAAAGACAGCTTGTATTACAGCAAAAACACCGACTGTCTTTCAATTCTAATTGGTCTATCAGCGTGGGGTTTTCAACGACGTAACCATGGATACGGATGGCAATGCAAAGTTTGACAGATTAATAAAAATTAATTATAGAGACAGACGTCAAAATGAGTCGCTTAGGTGCTACCTCAACTGAAATTATCAACCAAAATATTTGTTCGTGAAATAGTCTAATAAAATACCACTCGTGATTGAATTTATCTTATAAGTCTGTCTTTTATTTCTAAACTCAACTGAGTTGCTTGAAAACACCACTCGTCCTACGGACTTGTGGTGCTTCCAAGCAACTCTGTTTCGTTAGAAATATTATAATCAACAGACTTATCGCGAAAATTCAATCTCTTGTGGTACTGACTATGGTAATAGACCTGGCCATTAACCTATCAGAATATCACAATTTGACCTTATTGAAAGTCCTGTTTTCGAAATATGGGCACTCTTTTAAAATTTTGAAAATTTGTACTCTAGGAAAGTATTTCGCATGCCACTGCCATAAGATAAGGATTTTTTCATTATGTTTTTTGGTGAGTATATTCTAGAACAGTTGTGCTATCGAACGTGTTTTTAGGTAACGCGATGGTATTCTCAAAAAAAAATACTATCCTAGAGTAGAAATTTTCAAAATTTAAAGAGGATCCATATAACACCACCTACAGACAAGGTGGTATTGCCATATCTCGAAAACCGTAGGGTTTTCAATAAGGACAAATTGTGATATTCTGATAGGTTAATATGACCTGGCCTATTATCCATTATTTACGGGACACCCGTATATAGAAGTATGTCGAGATTGTCGAGTTTGACACCCCTGTGATTCGAGATTAGTGAGAACTGAAAATATCTGATTCAAGTTCAGATTTATCAGATGATATCGAAGAGGCCGCAGAAATTACAAAATTTTACATGATTTTTGAAAATGGTGTCATGGCACAGATTAACTATATCAGATGCGAAAGCTTCGCGCGGTGCCTTTCATGTCCGCGACACACGTATTAGACAAAGGCCCGTCGGCTACTCGTAACGGTGCATGCTTTTTGCACCACAAGATTTTAATATTTATTTTTGTGGATGCGAGTTAGTTGCACCACTTGAGCGCTCGAGAAAAACAATAAAAATATATTATAAAATATTTTTTATTAAAACAAATATGAAATTGTATGTTTACAAATGGGATATATTGTAAGTTTTCTATTTGTTTTATCAGTTTTTTTGATGTTTTTAGATCTCTATTTGTATACTCGTATGACACTATTTTGACATTTAAAATCCGAACGCTCGGACTAACAATATATCGCCGTAAACTCTGCTACACGCTGTCACGATAATGCTCTCGTACTAAACCGTCCGCATATATGAGGATGGAAGTAGTGGGGACCGTTGGACAGGCCGCCACGCTTACTTTCGCATCTGGTATAGTTAATCTGTGGTCATGGTTTAAAGTGAAATGTAAAGTTTTTCTGATCTGATTTTTTTTTTAATTTTCATATCTGGTAAGGTATGCCTCCTATTATAAGGATATCCTCTTCTCAGTTCGTTAGGTGGTGAATAAAAATACAAAAATGTGAAAGACACAATAACAGAGAATAGCTCTTCAAAGTTGTGTGAAAAGAAAATAAAACAAAAAATGAAATTTTTAAATTTGTTATGTTGGATTTCCAGGTTATGGGTATCTTTTTTCATAATTTTGTATTAAGAATCACCACTTTAAATTCAGTCAAATTAGTAACACTCTGTATAAGATATTGTCATTTTATTGAGATATATCTATTAAAATAAATTATATATTCGTTTAGAGTAAAGTTGTAGAAAAGAAATACCATTTCTCTAGGTAAATTTGAGGATTGGTTATTGATAATAAAATACATATATCCTTCACCCAAAGAATAGTACATCAGTGACCATGACCTGGCCAGACCACCTCCAAACCATTGAGAGCTTTTAACACATTAATTGATAATTATGATAAGCTTACACAAATATTTTTTATTGAATTATTTTTATGTAATATTATCTATTATATGTTTATATATATTTAATTTAATATTTTTTGCTTTCGATAAACATGGCAAAGAAGAGATACGCAAGATGGATTTGATTACAGAATTTATTACAAAATGTATGTGTCCATATGTTAATATTATTGCACTACAATTTAACTAACCATTATTATTAGATAGATTAATTTGATTCATATTCCAAACTTTATCAGTACTTTTACTGTCCAAATAATATCAACCTGCTTTAAATTTTACCCTCTCATTCTCTGAAGTAATAACAATAACATTTTATTTATTAAAATTCCAAATTTGGAATACGCACATTTAGTGCGCGTCATATATAAGTCATGTAATGTCAAAATTGGATGCAAACAATTTATGAATTTATAACATCTACTGATATAAACACGTGTAATTTTGTAAAATTGGTCAAATAAACTGTATTTATTTATAAATAACCATTTGCAAGGTATGTACAAGACTATTTTATTTTTGTTTATAAATTTAAATCTTTATTATATTACGTTATATTGTAACAGGTTATAAAATACTGGTAAATCAATCATATACATACCTTTTTAGTGCTTAAATATTTTTATTTAATTAAATTATTATCGCTTTTACTAACTTCAAACATTGTTTGCATCCAATTATCTGTCAGATGACGTTTTCACTAAATGAGCGTACTTATAGTTACTATATAGTTGACCATATCGATTTAAGGCAGATAAAAAACGTCGGAGTTTTTACTACCTTTACCGCCATTAAAGATGCTGAAGTTTATTATGTGCCCAGGATCATGCCTACCTGAGGGTTTAATGATGCAAGAACCAGGGTGCGGATGCTCCAAGGACACGGCGCCAAATAAATTTTAATTTTATGGATCATATTTTGCGTTAAATAAATACGGAAAATATTAAATTTTAATTGATTTTAACTATGAAACTAGGAATTATCCGAATACATAAACATAAAATGAAGCAGAGTGGCAGTGCATTGGGTGCATATTGGGTCCCTAAGCAAATATCGAAATATTCGTTCAAAAAACAGTCGTTATGAGGTGCAACGCGCAAAAGGGCCTCCTTCAAGCCCAGGGCCCCTATAAGCAATGCTTATGTTTGTTTATGCATATCTCCGCCACTGAAATGAAGTAATTAGTAACAAAGAAAAATAAAAGTGGATGATGTCATTTGAAGGCTGCAGTTCCCTCTCTGTTTAAACAGACGAACCCGAGGTGGAGAAAAAAACTAATATTTTAATAATTTATTAATACATTTTTGCATTTTCTTTTCTCATTATATAACATAATATGCAGTAGCGGCAAGTGACTTGTTTTAGAGGAGGAGGCAGACAAATTTGTTAAATTAATTTTTATAATATCATGTCTATTTATAATCTTTTTGTAATTTTCAGGAGACGCACTGCCTCCCCTACTGCCTTCTCTGATGAGCCGCCACTGATAATATAATAAATTAAGAATTAACATCGCCTCGTTTGTGTCTAGTTGAGATTTTGTACAGATTTAGAGATTAATGAAATTAGAAAAAGTATATAGGTATTACTGTTGAATGAATAATTTCATCGGGCAACAATCATCTCTTCACTCAACAGTATTACCTCTATTTTTTCTTTATCTTAAATTTGGGTTTCACATTTGTAATATAATAATTGAGCAAGTGAATTATTTCTTATTTGATAATTCCTGACGATTTAGCGAATAATTTTAATAACAAAAACGAAAAAAATAGGGCTCAATGATAAAAAACTATGTACAGGGTCATCACGTGAAAATGTTAAATTCTACTGTAACTGTTGCCTTTTTATTCATCGGAAAAGTAAAAATTGCTTTACGGGCTAATTTTTTGCCAGGAAAATACATTTTTATAAATAAACAGATATATAGCTATCAACTTTTTTTTATGTAATATCTATTATTCCATCTTTTGATTCTTCGTTTTTTTCCTAATTTCATCTATATAAACATGTAAGGCTATTATGTCTTTTATTTTTTGCGAGATATAGATAATTACATAAGTTATATTACAACAATTAATATACAATTATTTTTTAGAGATATTGTTCAAACTGTCTTCCTTGCTTTTTACACATATTATATATTTTTTCTAAATTATATCTAATCTCATAAAAAATAAAAGATAATTACAGGAAAAAAACGAAGAATCATAAGATAGAATAAGACTAATAGGTACTACATAAGAAAAAACAAAGTTGATAAAATTTGAATTCCTGGTAAAAATTTAGTCAGTAGAACAACTAGTTTTTACTTTTCCGATAAATTCAAAACCAACAAATTTACGTTACAGTAGAATCCAACATTTTCACGTGATATATCTGTATATTAACATGATTTACTATTTTATACGTATTATGCCAAATGCCATTTGTATATTATGAGAATTTTACACAATATTCAATTTTGGGCCGCTCTGTAATATTTTTCTAACAACCTATGCGCCACCTACTGACGGGAGGTTACATTATGGGCAGTAATATAATAGAGTTCTAATTCAAAGTTATATGTTATACCCTTGTATATGTATTCTTAAGACTAGAAACTGATGTACTACAAGTTGCCTAATATTGGCGCAAAATGCATTATATTTGGCCAATTTCTAATCCCGATTTATTTTGTTAAAACTTAAAATTAAAGCTTAATTTTTTAGAAACTGACAAAACACATACTGGCAAAGGCAGTAACCTTAAAATATACGAAAGAAATTTTTATTTCTCCGAGAAATTAATTATTTAAAATGTGCTTTTACATAGACAGTAGAAATTAATTAATATCGTGATAATAACTTTATTACTATGTAATTTCTTTTACCTTACGTTTTTCTTATATGTATTCTGAAGATAATCCTACCTGATTTTTCTTCAAAGTACCTAACATTATTATGTAGGGCTCAGATTAAAATATTACAACTGTTTTGCTTGTCTGCAACATGGCGGACGCTATTAGTTCAGCCAAACTAGTGCAGGTGACGCTGGTGACGTTGCCAGCACCCTGCAGGGTTTATGAATGAATGATAGTTATTTTTAGAGAGAGATACACCGGTAACCGGTTAATTTGATTCTGGTTTGTGACTGGACAAAAGTATTACATGACGACATTATATTATATACTATTATAGCTAAACTTCGCCCCTAATGTATTTTATGTATTGTATTATATTTTATGTAATATTTAATGCATTAATAAAGACTATTATTATTATTATCGAACGGCAACAGTAAATTGGGTTAATAATAGTATTGACCGTATTTTTAGATTGTTAAAAAATGCTAGTATTTGACATTTGACAAGCAAGAATATAAAATATTTTTATAACCTAAATAAATGAGCTTGAAAATAGCTTTATTGTGTAATGTAATTATTTGTATTAACTGGTTAAAAAATGTTTATGCATAAAATTAATGAATAATGAAATGTGTTTGTGAAGTTCAGACATAAGTTACCTAGGTACTTGTTTATTTGGTAAAATTTTACATTAGCGTATCTCCGATATTTAACTTTTTTTTATCTATACTTACGTATTTTTGTCTGGAAATCACGAATCTGAAGTCAATTTTATCCGCTCTCCTATACTTTTCGAGATATAGGGGCCGATGTACCCCAAAAATGGCATCTCGCCATAGGCGTAAATAACATTTTATTCGGCGATTTTTATCGTATTTGTTATCGCTAATGCTTATTTGAAATTCGCAGAACGTTTCTGTGAATTCGCTTTCGTCTTTTTTTTATTTAACAGACATACATTGTAAATTAATTGATAACGAACATCGCCTCTTTTCCCCAACGACTTCTCTTGTCCAGAATGGTTGTCTTTTCCCAGCAAGAACTATAGGGATTTTTTACGTTGTTATGTTGGCAATTTACTTTTGATTTCAAACTTTCAAAGCACGCTTAAAATTGTTTTGAATTGCCAGTCTATTTTTTGCAGATTTTGCTTGAAAATTCCTCCTTAATACTTATATCCTGTTCATGAAGAAAAACATGTTCCTTCTTTGAAGTAACAGGTAACAGGAGTAAGCCCGCCCTAAGTTTGAAACCAAAAGAACTAAGCAAATTGCCAACATAACAACGTAAAAATCTCTAGTTCTTGCTCGGAAAAGCGGCGACAAAGATAGTAATCTTTGGCGGCGATGTGCGTGTTGTCAATTAATTAACAATTTAAGTCTATTAAATACAAATAAAGTGACCAAAGCGAGTTCACAGACACGTTCTGCGGTTTTCAAATAAGCATTAGTGATAACAAAAACGATAAAAATCGCCGAATAATATGTTATTTATCTATTTATGCCAAAGGCGGGATGCCATTTTTGGGGTACATCGGCCCCTATATCTCGAAAAGTATAGGAGAGCGGATAAAATTGACTTCAGATTCGTGTTTCCATACAAAAATACGTAGGTAAAAAAAAGTTAAAAATCGGAGATACGCTAATGTAAAATTTTACCGCTGTCTCTTTACAGACAGTCTTCACTATTCTTAGTCGTTTAGGTTACGCACAGAAAGTTTATAAAACGTTACTTCATTCGAGCATAACCTTAAAACAACAGAATAACAATAAAAATGGAACAAGTATAGAGTGTCTAATAAATGTATCCACTTCGTAAATAATCAATCACAACTCGCAATTTCAATAATAATATTGTAACACACATATAAAAGCAAATAATATTATTTTTCACTGAAAAATTTTATTATCTCGCTATATCATCTCTGCTCTGTGCTATATTTATATAAGTAAAGTAAATATAACCAGAAACTTGTCTGATTCCGTGATTCCTACTTCGGAATGCGTTTCTCCCACCAGTTTTGACCAAACGTCGGTTATTAACGAAGATAAACGAAGTCACGATTTGTCCCGTGAGATAGTAAATTGCATATATCAGAAATATTTGGCTTGTAAAATTAATGAATGAAATGCGTTTACTACTTTAGTATCGTAGCCGCACGGAAACATGTAGGTAGCGCCCTCTGACTTGGCAATTGGTACTTCGTTAGAAGCGACGGTGACACAGTTTCTAGTCTTAACAAGGGTTATACCATAGATTAAATAAGTATAAGATCATAGATTAAATAAGTATAAGATATACCATCCCATTGTTAGAATGCAAATGGATATTATACGGAACTTGTGCATTCGAATAGTAGATGGCGCATCTTAAAGTGTGCGTTTTCTTTGTACAGTCATAGCTAAAGATTTAATGTTAGATCTTTGAGCGTTTTTGCTATTATATTTTATACATGGTTCCTCATCAAATGTTATCAAAATAGTCAGAAAAGATTACATTTTTGGGAGTTTCGGATGCGCCATGTACTATTCGATTGCACAAGTTCCGTATAATATTCATTTGCATTTTAACAATGGGATGGTATAAAAAATAAATGAATTAATGCAATAAAAATGTTAATGACACATCAGTCGGACGAGTATTACATTTCAAGAACAGCGCGACTGATTGTTCCATATGTTGGAGGAGATAAAGAAAAAGATATGTGCATCATTCTTCATTCTAAGAAATATATGCTATCATTAGCTTTGTTCGTAGAACCGATTTGTGATAGTTTGATGACTGTAGAGATGTGATTTTTAATAGAGCTCTGAAATTTAAAAGTGCTTTGACTTAACACGCGCAACTCTACAACCAAATGCGTATGCGTCGGACAGTTAAATTGTTTCTGACTACTCTACGAACATTAGGGCTATTATTAGCCATTATTTCAAGAATATCAATACTGCTAGTGACTAACAGGAGGTTGATCGTTGATCATTGATCAACCAGGCTACTTTTGTACAAACAAAAATGTAAAAAAGTGATCATTGTAGTTGTTGCGTAAAGCAAAGATCATTTCATATTCTAGATAGTCAAAGCCACTGTTTATTTCATCGCCCCATCTTCTATCTCTAAGGCCCTCCGCACATTAAGCTACTAAAAAGAAACTAAACTAGTTAGAAACATAAATCACAAACTAGTTACAAATTATGAATCGCACAAGACGCTACTGAAAGTTCTTCTACTAGTCTTAAATTCAATGATTGTTCTGCCATTTTCACCGTTTTGCGTAGTTGTTTACAAAAGAAACTAGAAACTAAACGCCAAGCGACTCTGCATGTCGGGTTGAGACTGACTGATTACCAACGCGTTACAAACCGGTTACCAACTAGTAGCGTTGTGTGCGGATGCTCATTGAAATACATGGGCAGTGACTAATAACTAACTGCTAGGTGATTTAAGTTTGTAACTAGTTTCTTTTTAGTAGCTTAATGTGCGGAGGGCTTAACACATGCAAAATTGGATGCCAAATAACAGAGTAGTATTGTAGTATAATGAGTTAAAGTGAGATGAAGCTTAAGTTGGGGTCCATTTATAAGCGATAAAATTAAACAATAGATCTGACTATCCAGTGTATACATAATCTTTGCGTAAAGGCATAAACATTGTTAAGAGTTCTGTAGTAGAAAGGGCCCGCGCCGGTATCCGGTATATATCATTTCTATTTCTTCTCTCAACGGTATAGCAGTGCCTAGGCCTAGGATACAACGGCTTATTAGTCGTTAGGTGCGTTTTGTTGGTTGAATCCGGAATTGGATTTTGCAGAATTGTCGTTTTAACGATATGTTATTCTGATTCCGGTCACAACTTTTGCTTCTGTACTTTGGGACGGAATCGTTGGAAGTGAGTAGTAGTGGGAGTCGCGGGTCGCGGGAAACCTTATAAAAATCAAACCACAGAGCACGGTACGTCAAACTAATAAACTGCGCCAAAAGTTTGCGGTTATGTTTATAAGTTGTATTTTCAATTTATTTTGTATTGTAATCCTTTTCTGTGCCAATCTGGGATCTCAAATGTCACTTTTGAACCGAATCGTTTTGTTGGTAAATGTCATTCTAGTAAATCCAATACATCCGAAATCAAACCAACAAAACGCACCTGTTGAATCAACGCTGAGCTGATGTAGTTACGAACTTCTTTAAACATCGCTGTAGTCACGAACGTCTGTGTAAAATGGACTTTACAACGCACACTCCTCCTCGTGTAAATTTCTTGTCGGCCCTATCATAGTTGCCATGATAAACTTTTAGCTTATTTTAAATATATAGTAAGGCGCAAGCACGAGGTTCGTGAGTCGTGACCCAAAAAGAAATACCTATCTCATTTTCTTTAATGTTGAATGTTTAGTTATTTGGACCCAATATATATTTTTAGTTATATTGTGTCATATGATACTGATGATAGTATTATTTGTAAGCTTTAAGAGTCTTTTGTAGAAATTCCTATATAACGTTCACAATAAAAATATATGAGATTATTAAAATCTTTAATGAAGTTGATGACAACAAAAAGTATTCGATTAATATGACTGAGGGTTCGAATCTCGGTCGTGGCAATGGAAAATACTGTGAGGGATTTTTCCATTATACACGGATATTGGATGTGTGTCCCTGGTCTTTAAATGTGTAGCCCCCTTCCGCACAAGGCTCTTCTAGAGCCTTCTGGGATAAAGGGGGTCGTAATTACATGTGGTGTATTTATTTATATTTATTACATACACATTGCTCTTAAAATGTTACCTAACCGGTTTCCAAGTCACCAAGGTAATCCCCCGAAAAATCCCCATCGCAACATCCAACCGAATCATTCTAAATTAAATGACATCCTGAGGATATTCATTGTTTGGTTTCTAATATATTTTACATCTCAAATAATAGTGTAGATTATTCTATAAGCATTAATGGCGTGTATTATTCACTAGGGTGAAAGTTTACGGTACGAGTCGCAGGAGAGTCGTAAATCATATGAGTGATAATAATAGCCAATATATATATAGTAGACCACTATACTTTATCTACGACTATTCTGCGGTCCGGCGGCGAATTTTTGTTTAAAAATAGTTTTCGTATTTTCGAAATTTTTTCGATTTTTCAAATTTTCCAAACCCGCGTCCGGTCCGAGCTTACTTGGATGCTGCCTTAGGAAATGGTCATATATTTTTAAAATATATAAATATGTACCTATAATAGTATATTATAAAAAATTAAACGTTGTGAACAATACTTTAACTTTACATGTTACGTGTGACAGTATGTTGTGAAAGTTTTGAAAAAGGATCTGCCAGCTTATCATGGCGACTAGAATAAGTGGTGTTTATTTTTATTTAGTTTCTGACTGAAACGTGACTGTACCAGCAGTACCAACCAACAATACCAACATTACTAACTAGAATAACTAGATTATTAAACTTAAGTGTGGATAAGGATAATTAAAAAGTTATTATTTATTTATAAAAATAGGTTATATATGCTTTTTACCGGTACTTTAGAATATGAGAAGTAATTCCAAAAGTACCTAACTTGTGTTTTTATAATTGGGTAACTATTTTTTTATAGTCTTATAATTTCTGTGCTTATAATGAGTGTCAACTTTTAGGTTAGAAGCAGTTTTATTTTGTCCTTTATAGAAAAGGATGTCTCTCGTAAACTTCGTAATGAAAACATGTTTAAATAAATGTCATTCCTGGACTCCACATATAACATTTGTGAGATATAGATATCATGCAGAAAAAATTGCTAATGGACCACTTTTACGGCGACATGGTTATGAAGAAAAAATTCTGCAAAAAGGTCCTTTGCCCAGAATTGAGAACGCTAAAAAATTACCTATTCCAACATACAAACCAAAGGATAGTTGGTCACAGAAAAGAGCCCTATTTGGTCAAAACGATTATGTAGATATATTGGGAAATGAACGGTTGCACCCTACAAAAATATTATACAATATGCCACGTTGGTTAAGAGGTGTTGGTGGCAATGAATTTAGAGTCATGATTAGAAAAAGAAAAATGTTAGGAGCTACTGCATATCCACTTGCTAGGCCTACTAAATGGTATCAGCTTGAAAAAAGAATTTCGTTTATGTACAAATATTTGAATAGGAAAACCAAAACTCCTTATTCAAAGAAGTAATCCTTTTTGTGAAGTTATGCTCTTACAACGTTTTAAATATATTACTTTAAAAACTGTTTTTAGGTTTTAGTTAACCTTTTTAATTATTACTTCCTAGTCTACTGGGAAAAATTCAGGCACTACCGTTTTTTAAGTAGTTTGCATTTGAAATAAGAAATTAAAATTAATGTTCAGCAGGTCGATAAGTTATTTGTGTGTTTGTAATTATAAATTTTTGCAAAATGAAATTTTATTGAAAACTAAGCAAAAGACTACAAAAATATAATTATTTGTAGAACTGGATCTTTGCCTCCAAAATATAAAATTTGTAAATAAACCAAAGAGGTTAAATTAATTTTTTCTCATATACAATGTTGGCCTATTTCCAGTAGTGGAAATACCTTGCCGATCACCAACGCCAGAATATGAGCATACCCAAGTTGGAAATTCTGCATTTGTCGAAAAGTAGGGATTTTTCACTTCACCGACTGCTTTACATCTCCAAAGGATGATATTTCAACTACATAGCTTTTGCATAAGTTCTGCAAATACACTAATATGCAAGCCGTTAGAAGGTCACTGTGCTTCTCTGCCAATCTATTTTTTTTCATCGAAGTTAAAAATTATTAATTCTGTAAGCTGTAAAGTTAGTGTTTCACACATAAATATTAATTGGTATGAATATGGGAAACGTGCTTCACGAATGTCTATAAGAACCCATTTTTTTAAATGGCGATTGGTCTTCACAATTCAACATTTCAGTGCCGGTAGGTACTGCTTATTATAAGAAGTGATAACTTATTGTTGTACTCAATATGGGGACTAGTAAATTTTTAATTTAGCAGAAAAAATATATTTATCGGCTTCCTCTATGATAAGCAAACTATGAGCGAGTTGCTTTATTCACCGGTGGATCCATCAGATGTGTTTTATCTCATTCTATCTCCGAGGTTAGAACGAGATAAAACACATCTGGGTGGATCAACCGGTGAATAAAGCAACTCGTCCTATATATCATTACATTGTTTTCAAGCAGGTAAGTTGATTTTACCGGGAAGTGCTAGTTGCTATTGACGAGAGGTAAGTAAGTGAGCTACCTCCGTTGGTAAAATAACGCCCAATACGACTTAATGATAAAATCAAAGCAGAGTACGTGACATTCATTAATAGCTGTGTTTGGTGACCCAGTTCAGAACGTCCTGAACTAAAGTCAGCGAATTATATGAACTGAACTCGAATTGCTAGAACTTTAAAAACTATTTTGTTCAGTGTACAAACATGTACACTCGGGATTTTTACGTTTGATAGTTGTTGTCAAAGTGATATTTATTTTAAAACTACAGTGGGAAGTTGTAACTTTTAGTTCGGGACGTTATGGACTGGGTCACCAAACACACCTACAAACAAAAAAATTAATTAGTGTCACTGTCAAAATAAATTGATCAAAAAATTTATACACACCACCCAGGAGGTAATTAAGTAGTTCCGCTTGTTAAAATCAACTAACCTCCCTTGTAGTATAAATAACTGATTATGCTTAATTTATTATCTGTGAAGAGTGCGAGATTAAAAATCTTAATTTTAAGTTTCGGTTGCGTTCTGTGAGATTTGCTCCTTAGTAGGTATATTAATATATAATAACAAATTTCCTTTCTTAAAGTTAACATTATGGGATTCGTGATTTATTTTTCTCGTCATTTTATCAATCCCGATATAAATTTAAAAATTTGTTCTATGATCTGTTTTATATCCATTTGTTTCACAACCTAATCCCCCATTATTGACTTTTAGACTCTTAAATCAGCATCCACTTCATCAAAGACTGAATTTCTTCCAATTTAGCTATAGTCCTTGCACTCCTCGCTTTTTGCGTCCCAGTGAAGGGCCTTGGCATATTTCTTATTTTTTTATACGTGCGACTATGATTTAATATTTAAATTACACTACATATATTATACTCATTGAAAGTAGCTAAATCAGTAAAGGTAATATAATAGTGAAAATATGAAATAAAATAATCAGAGCTAATAAAAATAAAATAAGTTATTTGGTTATTAACTAATTACTTATTAAGTACCATGAAACAATTTTTTACTACTTCTTAGCAGTTTTTGATTTAAATAGGTATTCAGCACCCAAAATACTTAAATACATGAAATCAAAGACACAAATAAATTAATAAACGACGAGACACATAAAAAATCTTAGAAAGAAATGAGGTTTATTCTCCGACACATATCTAGGTGATACTAGATACCTAGATACTATCATTATACTATGTTAAAGGGAATTGCAGGAGGAAGGAGAGCAAAGTTAATATTCCAAATGTAAAATCTCAAATTTTTTTCAATTTCTGAAAAGATACAAAATAAAACGAAACAAGTTAGAAACAGTTACTTCATTAGAAATTCATATAAATAACTTAACTAATTTATACAATAGAATAAAAGCTCCTAAAAAATATTTAAGTGTATTTACAATAATAAATTGCATAATGAAACTGTTATTATATTTAATATAAAGCAAAGATCAATCCAAATATATCATAACATACAATGGTGATTTTTTCTATAAAAAACATTTATTCTCACTAATATTGGGAAATTACGCTCATGTTTGTTAAAATTCCTTTTATTAACAATTACAATTTATTTATAACAATGCGACTTTTGGCTATTTTTATTAATTAATATTAATACTTTTTCAAGTCTAACAAACCTTTCTATTATCAGTAGTGAACAATATTTAAAAGAAAACCAATAATAATACTGGCTATAAAATGTTTATTTATGGATATGCGCTGCCTATTTTCGGTATTATACCTGTCTATCTGAACTGAATTTACACACGATTGATCTTAAATATCATGAGAAATCTCACACATGTTTTTGTTTCATTCTCATCGAAATGAGATTAAATACTGTTCTGACATTAAAATCAGGCAAAAATGTGATATTACGGAATATTTCATTTCAAACATGCATCAATTAAATTCGAGTTATAAAGGGAATAAAATTTTAATACAAACTTTAACGCATTTTCAGTACAAAATTAAAAATATCAACCTTGTCAATGGCATTGTTACTTTACTGGTTTATTACAAACATCAAATATTTATAAATTATTCTGCAGAAAAGATAATAAAGTCGTTTCATAATGCTTGCTAGCATCTAAATGTCTCAATGAATGTCGTTCGTTCGGATAAATTTGTAACTGGTAAGGCTTCCCAGCCTTTATCATACTGTTTATTAGTTGACTAGTATGGTAAAAGTGAACATTTTCATCTATGAGACCATGAATAATAAGTAATCGATTTTCCCTGAAAATAATAAACATTAATGAATTTTATACCCAGAGGTAATCAGGGCCATGTTAAGCCGATATCAGGCCCTATGAATAAATTTTGTAAATTCAAAGTCAACAATAGTATATTTATTCTGGTGGATTTCCAAAACGTTTCCTAGATTAAACGATGTTGGAAACAATGGTTATTCTATTGTTCTTTCCTTCATCGTGGATTACTATACTGTTTGCTCAAGACATAGACATAGACTCCGCCCCAAAAATGCCTGCTACATTTGAATTGAACTTCTCTATTGACGGAGTCAATTTCTATCTTTTCGTCAAACAGAGTATATTATAGATACAATATGTGACCACCTAATCTGGTGCTTTAAATAATGTATGATAACGTATTTTCTTTTAACGCACAGTTTGATACCTAACTTAAACAATTTATATATATTTTTAAATACTTACTCCTCTGGAAATTTGTTGATATAATTTAAGACAGATCCTTCATAGTATCCTTCGGGATTATGGTCCGGCAAATCCATATATCTTTCTGTATAACCAGTATCATATAAGTTCCAATTTGTTACTGGTGCACCAGCTATAGCTATTTTAAATATGTCCGAATAATGTATTAGGCCCATTAAACTTAAATATCCACCTTAAATAAACATATTTATTCAAAAACTAGTGAGTTAAGCAATGGTTATAGTATAGGAATAGTGAATAGTAAAACATTACGGCTAAAGTGTCAACTTGACCTTTATTTTACGACCGCAGCGACTTAACGGGAGCAACGGTGTCAATACACCCTTAACAGTCATATGTTCGAATGCAATGTACCCATATAAAAAATGCCTGTTGTTTATTTTATATACTCCGTGTATTAGTTTTAAAATATCTGCCTATTTGTAGTTCAGAATTAAACTTTATTTATATGTCGTAAGACAAGTATTTATATAGAAAAAATAACATGTGGGAATTAAAACTAATTATGATTTTTATTTTTACCATATGACCATCCATGAATGGCAACTCGATTTAAGTCTATATACCCCAAGCTGTCTGATAACCATTTTAATACTTCAACTTGATCTTTAAGTTCTACAGTGCCCATCCTTCGTTTAATATAACTTTCAAATTGCAATCCCCTATGTTGGGATCCTCTAGAGTCTATAGCTACAACACAGTAGCCCCTAGCTGCTAACATATGCATCCTTAGTTGCCTCATACCCTAAAATGGAATAACAATATTTAATAAATAAATAAATAATAATCATGCATGAATTGAATTTATGTCATATCAAAGAGTAGGTAATATAAGAGGCGACCAATAATTAGATATTCATTATGCAAATTAATTCCAGTTATAATTTTTAATTTAAATGGTGTTTTTAGTAATCCGTTTACTGTTAATTGACATCTGACCAATTTGACACGTCCTAGCTACCTGCCACTTGTGGATTTACTTCAGATAAAGTTTAAGTTTAAGGGCGTAGATACACACGTCCTTTAAACTAATTTTGCGTCTACCGCTGTTGCCAAAACATACTTCTCACTCTTCTTTGGTTGTGTTGTCATAAATATTCTCTAATTTATGACTCTAAAATTACTGATATATGAACAAATGACGACTAATTTTTTTTGACAGTGAAAAATTTTTTCTTGATATAATTAATGGTTCACCTAAAACTAAAACTTCATCAAGAAGTTATAACGAAGTGATTTTTTCCGTCAAGGATAGCCTGGTTATTTTTTGTAATATTTCCATCATTTGGGTACACCTTGTAGCCTTTGTTGGTATTTAAGTCCTGATTTAATTAAGTTAACTTCGAGTTGTAAAAGCTGCTGGTAACCAAGCAGTAAATTAATTGATTAATTTTCGATAATCCCCAGTATAACTAAAATCCGTGAATTATTATAAATAATGACCGAATCGGAAGTAAAAATCACTAGTTACTAAAGCCTGTTAAAATATTAATCCGTGCCTATTTTAATCCGGTTTTTTTTGCATTATAGTCTAAAAATTGCAAGCAACCTGTATCCGTCTCTGGTAAGAGCCATAAGTTTCAATTCAATCCGCATCTTTAACGCGCATCCGAGATACGTCATCAAATCGAGTAATAAAACTCGCGAGGAGCGTCCAAAAAGGATATGTCTGATCTATCAGTCAACCTGACAACTTGTAATCTACCCGCACAGCCGTCCGTCAAATAACCGCCGTTCCGATTAATTAATTTCTCTGAAAATTACCTTGGTAAGAATACACCGTGGTCTGCTACTATCTGTCTGTACTGCCTTCAGTTAAGTATAGATATTCGGAATTTATATCATTTGTAAGTACCTCAGTAAAATGCTACTAAATCAAGCCAGAACCAATAATTCATTTTGCCCTTTGTATTTTGTTCTGTAAAATATTCACCAGCTGAGCTGACATTCCCGTTGGGTGGTCAACTTAGTCTCAGTGAATAAACCGCATTAGCGCGAACTTATCATACACCGGCAAGGGTGCATTCGCGAACTTATCATACACCGGCAAGGGTGCATTTCCCGTTGGGTGGCCTCCTTTTGCCTCCAGTATATGCTCTAAGTTGAGTTTCTTTCAGTAGACAGGAATATATTTTCCTTATAAAAATAGCTTTACGTTTGTGGCAGTGAAAACCTTACATATAGGGAGATAATGTCTAGAGCTGATTAAACGCGACCTGATATTTCCGTGTCCTGTAGGGCAGCCACTTGCTCACCGTTGTCGATTGCTTTTCCCGCGTTAGCAGCAGAACTCGCTCCATCGCATTCAAACTCGAACTATCGCATGAAAGTTACTACTATTTAATCCCACTTTTGTTCGCCAGCTCGATATATTTAACAAATCTTGTAAATAATTATAGCATTTATTTTAGTTTTTAACGAAAATCAAATCATTGATCTTTTAAATATATAACAATTGGGCCAGCAGTAACTCATTATTGATTAATGTTAATAAATCTAAAGCTATAATGTTTAGTAAAAATGTCAATAATACACCAAATCGTAGTCTTAACGTTGATGGCATTGAACTCACATAGTGTGAGGTAAAATATCTTGGTGTACACCTTGATAAGAGTCTTAATTTTATTTCTCACATAAATAAAACTTGTCAAAATCATATTTTGCCCCAAAGAACATATAAATATCGTAATTTGCTGCCAAAGTCAAGAAAAATTACACTCATCGAATCATTGGTACTATCAATACCTAACTACATGGACTGTGTGTATGGACCATTCTTATTAACAGTATTTTTAATAAATATCGCATTCAGAAAATCCAAAATTCATGCATTAGATTTGCTTGTCAACTAAATAGGTATGATCACATAACCCCACATTTGCGTGCCGCAAAAATGTTAAATATGGGTGAAAAAAGATTCCTGCATATGATTTTCCTAATTGATACAGTTGCCCACAATATTTATCTAATCTAATAAGTAGACACAGTGATATACATGATTTAAATACTAGGCATAAAAATAATTTAAGTACACCTAATCACAATACAGAGACTTTTAAGAGTTCTTTCAGTTATCAAGCAGCTCATATACAGTGAGTCGTTGAAATAAATTCTGTAAAATCGTTACAAAGCAAGTGACAAAAATTCGCTCAGACACGTCGATTTTTAAATTCATTTCTCAATTTGTTCATTAAAAAAAAATGTTTACAAACTTTTTTTTAAAAGTTATGACGTCATCGGTAATTTTTTTAAATGGCGACGTCCATTTTTAAAAATGTCATTTGAAAGAGCACATTTTTCTGCATACAGTACGTTAAATTCTATCCGTAAAATTCGTAAAAATTATTACAAAGCTGGATGTTACTGTTTGCAGATGGTAAGTTGCAAACAGCCCAGCAGGGTAAATAAAGCCATTAAAAAGGAAATAAGTATATGCGGGAGGTGCAAAACTGTGAATTTGGTTTAATTTAAAAGTAAAAGTATCTTTGTTTTTGAAAATATTGAATAAAAACTACTTGGAAAGGTTCTTTAGAATTAAAAGGTATATTTAAATATATGAAAACATCGCCTCTTGAATTTTGAATATATGTTTTTAAATTTGATTTTTTTAAATTAGATTCTTTCATGACAGTCAATTATTGAGGTTCTTATTTTATTTGGTTAAAAAATGTGAAAATACCGTAAACAAATTAAGTCTGTTAACAATTTCGTCCCAATTAACATGTTCTCTACAAGTGATCTTTTGCATCTACCAGTCTGAGTAAAAACTACAACTTTGGTAATTTACATACCTACCAATCAAAATTTTTTTAAACCATTACGGTACATCCATATAGTGTAGACAGAGAAAAGAAAAAGTAGTAGTATTTGTAACAAATGAAATAGAACGTACTATTTAAATGAAGGGGTACTGCTCTGGCTGTGCTGACTATTCCTCTAAATTTTAGGATTACAGAGTTTTCTGTTTCTAAGAAAAGAATAGTCACTCTTATTAAATGTTTGACAAAATTCAACGCTTTGATATTTAACGATATTTTGGTTGTAAATTAGAAGTCGTAGTCAGCTCGCAGGGTATCACGCAATACTAAAACGTTCAATTAAAGATATTTAAAATAATTTTTTGCCCCCTTGGAGAACTTTTACGTTCCACAGCTTTTACCACATTTTTCAAATAACTGGGAACTATACTTTCATTAATCACATTTAAAAATATAAATAGCACTAATTAACAAAATAACACTAAAATGCTACACAATATACATACACAATTTAAAACACTGAAACAATACTGTGCAATTAATTAAATACACACATATATTTAGTTTCACTAAAACATTAATAAAAATAACAAACTAGGGTGCTATTATACAATACATACCAAACTATAAACAATGAAACAATACCGTTCAATTAATTTATTAATTATAAACACACATATGTACTTACTTTTATTAAAGTACTGAGAACAATAAGGCCAACAGATTAGTTAAGGTATTAAATTTGTTGCGCGAACAGAAGAGGGAAATAGGGGAGGAATGCTGTTAGATTTAAGGAAAATTGCTTTCTCCATTTATAACAAATGAATTAATAAATAATACCCAAAACAGATTATGGAATTTGCAAATTTAGTAAAACTGCATGCCAGTGAATGTGTCAGTAAGTCATTGTTTATTAATGTCTACACTTCATGGAAAACCCTTCGCTTCAGACATTTATGAATTGTTAATACATTGAAAACAATATTTCATCAATTTTGATCGATTTAATTTTCTTTTGACATATTTTCAATTTTAAAACCATAATAAAATCTTATTATTTCAAAATTAATTTTCATAATAAAAACTTGTTAGATTTAGTTATTGTATAAAATCACCAATTTGATATCTATATGACATATTTTGTTAAAAACTGGCCATTTCAAAAAGTAATAATTTGATCCTGGAAGAAAGATTTGGAATATTTCTCATGAAACTAACAGTTTCCAACTCAACTGAATACTAAACATTATGACGCCAACTTAGTTGAGGAATAGCACGAAGAGTCTAATGTTTTGAGTAATATAATTATAAACCTTATAAAATGAGATCAATGAATAATAATAATAATTAATAAAGACTCCAAAAAAACACAGTCTGTGTAGAACACCTGGAAATGAAGAACCAAGAAGTAGCGCAGTGGGCTAGATCATAGTTGTGAGAGAACTGCAGATCTGTCCTAAGTTCGTATTTCAGTGGCGTTGTCCCAATGCTTGGTTGTGTTGTGTGTGTGCTTTGGTTGACTAGCAGAGTGGCTTATGCTTAAGTCCGCCAGGACGTTAATTAGTATATTATTACCACAATTGGCTTAATCTATGCTGCCATCATTTGAAGGAGAGATAGGCTTTATAACCAAGCTTTTAGAGTCAAAGAAAAGGAGTATAATAAATTATAGTCCAAACTATTTGGCATATACTCTTGGATATTGTATAATCAAATTAGACCTTACCTTAAAAGTATTAGACACCAGCTGCACCTCTGGTCCTCCATACACATTTAGAACTGTCGGATATTTCCTTCCAATCTCAAAATTATGGGGTTTAAATACCATCGCATAAAGTACATGTCCAGAGCTAATTTCATGGGTATACAAATCAGGCGAATAACAATCATTTACTAAAGGCGTCGATTCCACAAGATAACCAAGAGGAGTAAGTGTTACTCCTTCAACAGTCCAATCAGCATGAATTATCCTAAATACTTGGCAAGCGGGAGGTTTTTGTATATTGCTATAGACAGTAACGATCATTGAACAGTCCTTAAAGATGAAAACTTTTGTTATTGTAAAAGACAATCAACAAAGTATGCTATCTTTGTAAAAGTACTGAAATAATCAGATTCTATTTTACAAACACCTTAGGATATAATTGATGCAGGTACACAAACAGATTACTAGGAAATAGTATATTCTCTCAGTCAGTTAAAAAATATAAATACATAAATTACATTTGTTATGTTTTCATATTTCCTTTCTAAAGTACACCACTTGCTTCTAAAATCAATTCCGAATTATTTTGAATTTAATTTTTTATTTTCAATATATCAGGATCAGGTGACCATGAAAACACACTTCCTATAATTTCTTTATGATACAAAATAGCAAGGCCAAATTCGGATGCATCAAATAATGGATATACAAGGTGTTTCTAAATTGACTACCATAAATTTAAGAGCTTGTAGAGAACGTTAAAATAAAACGAAAATCTCTATACAGTTTCGTCAGAAAACGCTTCGTTTTCAAAATACAGGGTGTTATAGTGTCGACTGGCAGATCAGTTATTTAGCTATATCTCTAAACAGAGTAGGCAGAGGAATCTAAATTTTTATGAGCGAGTGTTACTTAAGACTACCGATGACTGTATAATATTTTAAATCTGATACCACCATTCAGTGGCGTAGAGAAAGGGGTAGCCTAACACTTTGCTGTCAAATGTTTGGAAAATATCGTCTCATTTTCAAATTCCCCAATCAAAATGCTATAATAAAGATGCTCTTATTAAATATCTCCAGAGGCTTTCGTTTTCGAGATATTCTCGGTTTTATGTGGTATCTACTTGCGAAAAACATTAAAAAGGGGCAATCATCACAAGGTAGATAAAAACAAAAACAAATGCAACTCAAACCTGCTTAACTGTCAAGAAATTACATTTTAACCTCAAAGGTGCACTTCTTAACAAATTCATATAGAAAATTTCCTTTTTTTGATTAATCGTTCAGTAGCAATATTTTATAGAAAGTACTAAAATGGTAAATTACACATGTGCGGAAGTTTTTATTCATCTTGTACATTATTAAAATATTCTACCTTTGCTTTGCTATTTTATAAGTACATTAAAAAATTTTTATTAAACACATGAGAATTGCCATATAGCATTTTGATTGGGGAATTTGAAAATGAGACGATATTTTTAAAACATCTGACAGCAAATTTTCTTTTAACAATAAAGTGTTAGGCTACCCCTTTTTGTACGCCACTGAATGGTGGTATCAGATTTAAAATATTATCCAGTCATAGGTAGACTTAAGTAACACTCGTTCACAAAAATTTGGATTCCTCTGCCTACTCTGTTTAGAGATATATATATCTAAATAACTGATCTGCCAGTCGACACTATAACACCCTGTATTTTGAAAACGAAGCGTTTTCCGAAGAAACTGTATAAAGGTTTTAGTTTTATTTTAACGTTATCTATAAGCTCTTAAATTTATGGTAGTCAATTTGGAATTATATTAATTCCATCAAGTAAATATTCTTCGCGTTTTTCAATTTCACCAAAAGCAATGTCCAATTTAATTTTTTAAATGAGCAACCCTGTACCAGTTTTATAATCCCACATTGAGAGAATAATTTAAGAAATCTATCTGAGCGAATATTTCTGAAATTGTACACGTTATCTTACCTTATTAAAATCAACAGAATATGAATAGCCAGGTCTGGTTAATAATCTAACTTCTCCAGGCCTTCTTAATGAAACCACATACAAATGTTTTTCTAAAGGAGTTTCTTTCAAACCCATAAAGTAGACCAGCTGCTTTTCAGTATCTATCCAAATGTTTTGTCCTAACACTTCCCAATCTCCAGATGTAAGCGCAATTTTAGATACAATTTTTGGCTGCAGAAAGACATAATCCATCGGTTCTGAGCTTTCTGTAATGCCATTCATATAAGGCATAATCTGGGCCGTTATTAAATACAAATGCCTGAATCCAGAATCTTCAGATGCCCATATAAATTGTACTTCATTATTGTCAGAGGAAGGTAGAAAATAGAGAAGATCATGCACATTGACCCAAATTGAGGATTCTTGCGAGTAAATAACTTGAACTACAGGACTGCCTAAATGAAGGCTGCTCGAATCGTCATAGATTGGAAGAACTTCAGTGAAATTGCTAAGTGATAATAATACTACTTCAAGTCTTTGCTGTCGTCTGTCAAGTAATTGTACCCATATGCTGAAAAATGTTTTAAAATTACCAATCTATTTGTGTATTATGTACTCAATAAAAACAACATATTATTATTATGTTTATTAAATCCACAAAATTTTATAAACTGATATATCTAAAGTTTATTTGTGGAAAGCAGGCAGAGCAGAGAAGCAAATGCATGTTATCAACACATGATCATCAGTGTTAGTTACCACCTATGACACATAGGGCTTTTACTTGATAAAAGATGTGCAGACACTGTTTACGTCCATTGCCTTAATTCCACAAATATAGCATGAAACATATATTGAGTCTTTCCGTATAATTAACCACCCCCTATATATAATAGATGAACAATAACGTCAATAGTAGCCTCTCAACAATGGCGCAGCACGTAGAAGTTGAGACTTATTTGATTTTCATTGCCACGCTCTATAAAATATTTTGAGCTGAGTAAACCGTTCTCCGCCCTAGCCACGCCCACCACTGTAATCTCTCATCAGACAGAGTATAACTGGCACAATTAATCAACTCATATGTGAAGTTCTCATAAGTATGACTGTTTTGCACAAATATGTGCTAATTGCTGAATGCTGATTCATAAATACTCATTCGCTTCGCTCCTAAAGCATTTTCCTCAATTCTATAAAAACCTAGCCATATTTCTATTTACTTTCTTTTTATTCAAATAAAAATCTTACTTACTACTCGGAACTCGGTGTCCAGCCAACCCTTACAATATATTCCATCCAAGGAAACAACATAGATAAAGAAAACTGCAGTTCTAACATACAAATATCTACAAGTTGCAAATGTTCGTTGACTTTAAATTCTATCATTTTAAGATATGACTTAGAGTTTGCACAGCCGGCTCTGGGAAACCGAAATTCTTCCACTTCCCCCGTATCTGATTGCGAAGAAGGAAAGCAGAAAACTTTTACATCTCCCTCATCTACTTCTTCATATAAAATTCTATAAACTCCACCTAAGTAATAAATATGCATCATTAGTAGAGAAACAAGAATTCTGAATAAAATTTTTAGATATTTGAATACAATATCTTTTTTGTAGAAAAGTTTCCAGGTTCTCTTCTGCGTTGAATATTTTGATTTCTTGACATTTCGACCACCTTATTCTTTCTTTCTTCTAACATGAAATAACGTCCATTCATGAGGGTCAAAATGTTAAGAAATCAAAATATTTAAAGCAGAAGACAACCTCCAAACTTATTTTAGTTAGATATAACACCACTGAAATCAAAATATACAAAATAAACAATATAAGATTTGTTATCGTTATCTTATAAAAATGTACAATAAATATCAATATATACACCTAACACAACAGTAAATAATTAACAAACAAATATAAACACATAACTCTAGGTATAAATAATAGGTATACCATTATATAATTTGCAAAATTCTGCAACGTACCTAACTAAAAATATTTATTTCTAGTTTTTTTTAGATTCTATTAAAAATAAGTAAAACACGACTATTATCTATGACGTATTGAAGTACCTATTTTAAAATAATTTGGATAAATATTCTCAATTACATTCTTTTTATTTTCTACAGCATTGTCCAAATTAATATTTGTATATTTGCATTAAAAGTAGTTGAGGTGTAAAATTATATACAGAATTGGTCAGGCTAGTCACTGCAGCGAGAAAAAAGAAATGGGTTAATGCAAATTGTTAAAGACAAACATTAGAATTGGTATTGTTAAACAATGATACGAATGTAAAAGATAGTACAATATGTTCGAAACGTAAAAAGTGTGATGGGGTGTAAGCCGCGGTTTGTCATACTTAGTACAAGGGAAGCAAAAGGAAAGCGAGACACGATACTACAGAGATGTCTTTTCATCCACTCTGGGGTATAGCATAATCAGGTGGCCTCAAACTAGTGTTAGTTGCATTTTAAACATTTCTATGAAGAACAGTTATATGAAAAAGAAGTTTGTACATTCGGATTAATGATTGTTTTAAAATTTTATATTAGTTATTTAAGTAACCAGTAATGAAAAGTCTAATTTTATTTAACGAACGTAATATTTGCCAGAACAAGCGAGAGAAACGATTAATATCTGCAAATTAAAGGACTCAAATAAAATTAGCATCTTCATAACATGTTATATACAAAATTTTATCTAACCCCGCTTTAAAAGAGAAAAGAAATGGCAATTTATTTTGAATATTATTGTGCGGTTCCAAACATAGATTGACATTTGTATACACAAACTTCAATTGGCAATCTGCTAAATGATAGGTTATATATTCAGAGATGAACTCTCATTTACATCACTCAATTATGTCGACATGACAGACAGTTACGAAAAATGTGTTTCTTCATAACGTCAAAAATGCATTAAAAACTTTACACTTCATATAGGGGTTAGATAAAAAATTATAGACGTCATTCTGAGATATAATTAAAATAAACAATATTATTTAAAACTACAATGAAAACTTTAAATCCAATACGATTTTCAATAAATAAATGATTGGAAAACTGAATCATTACTTTTTTTATATAAATGATTAAAGTATGCATGGGTACAATGTGAGACCACTTAATGATTTGTCGTTTTTATCTAGCTTAATAGACAGATATGTTTTTATTATATAAATCAGTTTTATTTTCAAACAAACATGCCCATGAATTGATGAGAAATGAATGACAAGTGAACTGACCACTTTGCTTCACCCGATTCTGATTATCTGTCGTCCTTATAAAATTGCTAGATAGTTCAAAATGTCGAATGATGAGGACGATTATTGTTGATGAGTGCAGAATTTATAATAATGCACTCTTTAACTTCAAAAGAAACAAAGAAACACCGGCCTATTAAGTTAGGAGACAACACCGTTTAAAAATATAAGTTGTAAGGGGTGTCATGCGAGAATTGACCCCCTCTATAACTTTTTAATTTCTCAAGTTAAAAAAAATTGTTTTAAATAAAAGTTGTATGGAATTTTATTAATTTTTTTATGGAGATCTCTTTGAATATTGTGTTGTGTTCTATAAAAGTGGGACATAGCGAACTTGCTATTTTAATTATAACACCCTATATATTTCCAGTTTTTTGAAATTTACGTATTTTTCTGATTGCGATATATGTATATATTATGTTTTATGTTTGCATTATTTATTTGGAAGATACAGGGTGTTAAAATATCGAATTTTATAACTATAATACATAGGTATTAGTTCAGGAAATATCTTCGCACCCGTTGGGGAAAATGTTCTCAGTCGGTTTTTTGCATAATCTTATGCAAAATGGTCCCGCTACCAAATCTGTATGTTGCCAGGTCTAAAAATGGGTTAAAAATTGTTTAAACAATTTTTTTTAAACAAATTGCAAAAATTGTTTATTTTGCTCCGGAGATAAAATTTCGAGTTATAACTCGGAATTTTGAAATTTCGACTTATAACTCGGAATTTCGAATTATAACTCAGAATTTTAAAATTTTATTTTAGGTGTCCCTTCCAGAGCTTCGTACGCAACAAACAAAATTTGATAAAAAAGTTTTAGTCTAGATCTCGTAACAGGCAAAAATATTACGAGAAAAAAAAATGACGTTTCACTTATTTCAGTAAATAGGCTAGTGATTATACTATACACAAATATTTTTCAGAAAAGGCAATAGCTAATTTGGCTTTACTTTAGATGGTAAATTCAAACAATAATGTAATAAATGTTAAATAGAACAACTTAAGTCAACAACCAATGACAAATGTAGATCATAAAGATGTAAAAAGGCATTGTAGTATGTATTTTAAACAAGAAACTCCTTAGTGGAGACATTAAATTTTCTTTTATGTTCCGATTAGGTACAGTACAACCTCGATAATCTAAATAGTTTCGGACTATAGAGGATTCGGATTGCCGATTTTTTGCAATATCGCGAAGCTTAGGAAATATGCACATATACCGGGTGACCACGAAATGAGGCTCGCCCTTATATCTTCTTTGTTTTACGGAATATAAATTTCAAATTTGGAAACGTCAAATAACGGTTAAATATGCATTATTTCAACCGTTTTACTACTTTCTGTCGCTTCCGGTTTCACCGGAAATGACACTAACTTTCGTTTTTTAAATGGAACACCCTGTATATTTTTACATTTTTGGATTCAGGAGGTCATTTTGAATACAGTTAAGGCATATTGAGATAAAAATATTATTGACAGACATTTTTATGAGCAAATTTAATTTTTGGTCTAGGCGGCCGTGACCCCAAAAAAATGTTTTGTTTTGCTTCAATAATTAATCAAAAAATACAATTATGATATTATGTCGTATGACATTTGTGTTATAAGGTCTTAAACATTTCGGAAATCGTTTTTCCAGAATAACACATTTTTTTTAAATGGCACCATGGTGACTCACTATGTTATTTTAATAAAGCATTTCATTACCGATAATTTGATACCAAACACTTCATTATTTGTTCATATTATAATACATAAAAATTACATTCAACAAGATATAAATACTGAATTTCTATCAAATAGGTGCCTTTGAAATGTAACGAAAGAAACAAATGAATAGTTTGACAGCTCAAATGTTATTTAAATCTATGAGAATCAGGTATTATTTTGCTGCGTATTAAAAATTTATGGTTTATTCACAAAGTGACAAAGTGGATATGCGTTGATATACGGGGAAAGTCGCAGAAATAGTCTGGCAGCCCGTGATTTATATGCAGAACGCTATCCACTAAGAAAATGTAGAACGGGAGCTGAGACAAGAGAGAGTAACTCAAGAACACCACTTTGTCACTTTTTGAATAATAAACCATAATTTTTTAATACGTATCATAATACCTGATTCTCATAGATTTAAATATCATTTGAGCTGTTAAACTATTCATTTGTTTCTTTCGTTACATTTCAAAGGCACCTATTTGATAGAAATTCAGTTTTAAATATTAGTTTATTTTCATTTATATCTTGTTGAATGTAATTTTTATGTATTATAATATGAACAAATAATGAAGTGTTTGGTATCAAATTATCGGTAATGAAATGCTTTATTAAAATAACATAGTGAGTCACCATGGTGCCATTTAAAAAAAATGAGTTATTCTGGAAAAACGATTTCCGAAATGTTTAAGATCTTCTAACACAAATGTCATACGACATAATATCATAATTGTATTTTTTGATTAATTATTGAAGCAAAACAAAACATTTTTTTGGGATCACGGCCGCCTAGATGAACAATTAAATTTGCTCATAAAAATGTCTGTCAATAATATTTTTTTCTCAATATGCCTTAACTGCATTCAAAATGACCCCCTGAATCCAAAATTGTAAAAATATACAGGGTGTTCCATTTAAAAAAACGAAAGTTAGTGTCATTTCCGATGAAACCGGAAGCGACGGAAAGTGATAAAACCGTTGAAATAATGCATATTTAACCGTTATTTGACGTGCCCAAATTTGAAATTAATATCTTGTAAAACAAAGGAGATATAAGGGCGAGCGTCATTTCGTGGTCACCCGGTATAATTAAAACAACTTTTATTCTGATTAATCTACTTTTCCACTCGCTTTTCCTAAGAAAAATACATATTGTACATACATACAAAAAGTAAATTTTAGTATTTTATTTTGTTTTTTAAAAAATCGGTAATCGCTGGTTGCCTTATAGACAGGCTTGAATGTGCTTTTTTCGGATTAACCTCGGTAATTCGAAAAAAGGTAACATTATTACGAATTATGAAGAAACGAAATCTATTTTGCACTGTATTATCTTTTAAAAATATATTGTAATGGTCCCTCAAATGTTCTTTATTATATTTTTTCAAGCATGATTTGATTGATATTTTATATTTTAAATCTAGGTGAAGATATCCTCCACTTTTTCATGAAAACCACAAAAAATGTTTTTCCAAAGAACGAGCCAAAGAATATTAAAATACAGTTGGTCACTATTACTCTACCAATTGGTTTTACTAAATAAAAGTATTATTAATTGTTTAAATTATGAACGTTTCAAAGAATAAATTTAGATTAAAAACCTGTTTTTATAAACTTTGGCCTAAAATAAAAATTATTACATTTATTATATAAACAAGGATAAAGGATAAAGTATATAATAACCATCATATTTAATAAACAAAAAAGTTTATATTATGTATAAGAAATATTTTATAAAACAGAATTAAGAGGTAGAGTTTACGTACATTTTATTCAATATCTTTTTTAAGTACTTACCTACACATTTTGGCTGCCACCAATAACCTTGATACCTGGAAAATTCCTCTTGCATAACATAAGAAGGTACCCCGGCACATAAAGGGTCATCAGAAAGGTTTCTACCACCTTTGTGGGCATATGTTAACCTTACATTTGACCCGGATACTGTGTGGGTTACCCATATATCATGGTTACATATATAAGCTACTAAATCGGGATTGGAGGGACATATTTGAGAATTTATTTTTGCTCCAGAAGAAGTCATTCTTAATTTTGTAGGAAACAGTTGTCCATTCTAAAATAAAATAATTTTACAAATGGTAGTGGTTACCGTTATATCTTCAACATTTGTTTACCGAATAACCGCTATCTATGCATTGAAATAAACTGCTAGCAGCTGGAAAAACTATTTTTCCTGATTCACTATGGATTTCATATGAATTTATACCCCACGTAGTTAAACGTTTTCTCTCCCAAAGAAGTTGTTCCTCTCTAGAATACTTATTTGATGAAGAAATACTAGGAAAATTAGATTCTATCACACATTGCCACTGCAATCTCAAACTGGTGGGTTGATTAGTATTTGGTACATCGGCAAACAATAATGTAGTTTCCCATCCATTTTGTGGGGTACTTAAAAAATATATTCTAGTTCTTCCATCTTGAAGTGTCCTGAAGGTGATCGAACTGGGAACCATCGTAGACAAACTAGACAGCTGTCTCCTTAAATCACTAACAACTCCTTTCAAATCAGACCATGAAAGTTTCTTGTCACCAAGTTCTTTATCCATATTTCTTGACTTATTTCGAATTGTATTATCACATCTGTTATTTAAATTAGTTCAGTTTTATAAATAGAAGTATACCTATTATTTACTTTCTTCACAGAGTTCAGTTTCATGATTTATTTGTCATTTCAAGGGATATTCGAATTTCATTTGGCAGATTTCTATACTTCCAGTGGTTTTTAAAAATATTTGTGCTTTAATTCATACAGACTTTTTCCTTTTTGACCCAAATATAAAACTAACCTTATTTGCCTCTTGTCTTGTCTGTCATATTATGAAGTTTCTCTTTTTGCAGTTTGCTTTCAAAATTTAAAAATCCCCATATAACCAAAACACTGACAACAAAGCATTTAGGGAATTTTTGTTCGGTAAAAGACGTAAAAGTTACTGTTTAATAAACTAACCAGTAAAAAGTTTGTAATTTTTGAAACAACTATATTTTGTGATGCTTACAGTATTTTCTATTTCGCTTCATCTCATTATTTATATACGCTGCATCTTTCTCTTGTGGTAAAAAAACGCTAGAAGCAGATGAGGATTTATTTTTGAGTTTGATATAGAAATCTGTGATGCGTGAGCATCGTTTGACTTTTCTTTGCCTATTAACATATAGAGGGCGCAGAATATAATTTTTTTCTCGACGAAAGCACAGATTATAATACACAAAACAAATAGTAATTTCTAATATTCTAATGAAACAAAAATTTCATTATTATATCCAGTTTTATTTATTTTGTTTGCTTGCATCCAATATTAAACAAATAGGTACAGGTAGGTACATAGGCGCTGTGACGAGGTTTCATATACGCATTTGAAATTGGGGATGAAGATAGGTACCGTAAAAGTGCCATACTTTGCCCACTTTTAACTAAACTTCTGCCAATATTTTAAATAATGGCCATTGTATGAAAATAGCGTGAAGGTCAATTGGTGTATCTATATATGTGCTATCAAATTCTTACTATTAGGAGTGCCTTCTCTTAACGAGCTAAGAAAAACAAAATTAAATATGTGGTGGGCAAAGTTAGAATGGTTTCCTTGCAACTTTGCCCGGCTTAAAATGTACAGGGATATCAACAATGCATAAATTATTAAAAAAAACTATTATGTATTGAAAATAAAAATATTTCTTAAACAAACTTAGTGTATCACAGTATGTTTCAATCAGGTACATTACTAAAACCTATAATTATTATAAAATGTGCAGGTAGGTATGATTTACCTACCCACCCAATGAACACAGAACTGTATAGGAGGTTTTGCAATGTTCAAATTATATCTAAAATGTTACATTAGATTTGTTACATCGTATGGAGGCTGCATATACTTAAAAAAGCGGATGTTCATTTAATATTACCAGTGTAATGAAAAAGAGTGGTTACATTGGGTGCAATAACAAAATGTATAGAAGGATATATATTTTTATTACAATAATGCGCCGATCTTTGATTGCAATTTGTGTAATTTTGCCAGTTGTTGATCTTATGGAACTCACAGCGTTACGTACATTTTGGTTTAACTGTAATGTATTTTTAAAGGCAACGGTTGGCGGTAGTGTTGAATAGATTTGTGTAGATCTATATAATTTACCCATTTTGTCGTCATATGGGTAATTACATAAATCCTTATATAAGACATAACATAAGGCTTTATTTTAGATGAGAAAATTCAACCTCGCCCTTTTTAGTTTCTATTCAGCCGTCACCCCAGATAACACAAGGCTGCTCCTGGGACGTCCCAAAAACATCAAGCCAGAACATTTGAAACATCCCAGGGACATCCTAAAACAAAGTAGGGACGTCCCAGCGCAAGCCGTTTGGGACTGTTCAGGATATCCCTGTCACGTCCCAACAACGTCCTTTCAGGTCGTGTTTGGACAATATTAGGACCTGATAAGGACATGCTCTAATAGCATACCAGATATAAAACCTACATCCAACTGGATTCAAAATAAAATAGTAATTGACAATGAAATTATTTCCACAAACACCAAAAAGTTTATTACAGTCGACGAGCTTGGCCAACATGCCCAGTAAACACATGATGTGTGGCATTGTGTTGGCCCAGTAGAGTTATTGATGGTTTTGTGATGTTGCTGTTTAAGCATTAATGGTCCATTACAAGTTGTGTACAGTCCTACCAGTAGTTTATGAATGACGTTTTGCCATTTTAGTACCAATAATGGTTTACTGAGTTTCTACCAGTATTTTATATATTGCATTATTGCCATTTCAGTACCAATAATGGTTCATTGCCGGCGCAATCTACTTGAGTCTGCGCTTGCGCGTCACATTCCGTACCACCACTATCATTCGCCATTTTAACCTGTGGTGGCGTCAGTCGTCAATGTCGTTAGTAAAGAAAAGTGTTTAAGCAGTTGTTAGTGTAAAGTGTTTGAAATATGGATAATAGGTACTGACAAACGTGTAATTTAGAAGTAAAAATTAAAACCGTCATATCTTTTCCTGCCGCCTCCTTCATTACAAATATCTCTCAAAAAAGTTACGAAACATCAAGAAAACAGGGTTATTAACCGACAAACCCGAACAATTAGTTTCTCTAGTAAGTGAAGTGAAACAACGAAAAAAAAAAAAATATTGTGATAATCCTTTGTTACAGGTAACGTACGTCAGCTGAACTTTTTGAGTGGATATCGATTTGTGTCTTTTGGTATAGATAAACCCTATAACTGTGATAGGCCGCTCCTAATCTACCCAAACACCGGTCACCTGCACTTTTTGGCAAAAACTAGTTCTTATCTTAGCTTAGGTAGATTTAGGTAAGCAATAAACTAAAAATCATATGTATATGTAATTATATGTACCTATATTGATGTTCACCTTGGAAAAACGTTTTTTGTTATAGTTTTAATGATACAAATTGTTTTTATTTGTTTTACAATAAATATGTTAATATATAAATATACTGCCTTTCATTGAAAAAGTAACATTTGTATTTAAATGCTATATATTTTTATTTAATATGTTCATATACTAAAATGTGAATAGCATGTCAGTGGCGGCTTTGAAAAATGGGATCTATTTAATTTGTAAATGGTTTGTAAAATATGTGCTGTTGGCTATTTAGTGTGCTAATATAGGTACAGTGTGCTCAGTGGCGACTGATGAAATTTAGTTTGTAATTTCTACTTATTGTAGCGTGGGTCAAGCGATATTTTAAATAACTACCAAGACTAAATAAAGAACAAAATTGAGCTTAAAATTTGCGAAAACAGTTGCCCAAAAATGGGATTGCCTTCCCTGATAATAAATGTTGTGGATAATTTGAAAAATGTTTGCAAAACATTTTTTTCAGATATCAGATTGTAAATTTTGTTTTTGATTAAATTTTTATACTTATCGTATTTTTAAATGTCAACTTAATAAAATATTAATACAAATTGAAATCCGTAGATAAATTTGACATCTGAATCTGAACGAAAGCTTGGCAAACATTTTTCAAATTATATCTACAAAATTATCAGGGGCAGCAAACCCATTTTTGGCAACTGTTTTCGCATATTTCAAGTTCAATTCTGTTCTGCAGAACTTCTTCATTCAGTCTTAGTAGGTAGTTAATTTAAAGTGTCGCTTGACCCTCGCTCCAATACGAAGAAATGACAAATTAAATTTCACCAGTCGCCACTGATAGCACTGTACCTATATTGGCACACGAAATGGCCAATAGCACAGACAGTACTGGTTAGACACTGGTAACAGATTATTGGTCTTGGAGTGGCTGAATAATGGCTGAATTGTGGTCTAATAATGGCCCAATATTAATTAAATGAAGTACCACTGGAGGCTAAGCAGTGGCGACACATTACTGGTTAAATGATGGCAAAATCTCTGATGGCCGGTGGGACATATTTTTTCCGGTCCAGCACAGTCCAGTACTAAGCAGCCATCGAAGTACCATTGATGAGTTAGATGGCAGTTTGTGATTTACCATTATTGGGCCACGTATGTTGTGTTTATTGGGTGGCATCATTGGCAGATGCTTAAAACTGTTTATCACCTCCCAATGATGTCAACTTGGTTGGCGAAATGTGGGTCAAGTTCAGTATAATAAGTATTTGAGTATCTACTTCAGTGTCAATGTCGCATCAAAAGTTCAAATAACCCTTTACAGGAATACTGATCATTTATTCAAAGGAAGGAACATCACAAATTAATAGGCATAATGAAGCGTAAAAGAATACAATAATCAATCTGTAAAAGACCACTTAACTTTTAACAAAACACAAGACCAAAAAGACACCAAACACCAAACAAAACATGCACGCAGCCATATTGCTCTTCCGCTTGTACGCGTAGAGCTTGGTCCGTTACATTTATTAAGCGGCGGCAAATTTAAAATATTTGAGTACCCAACAGACCTTGAAAATTTGTTTACCAAAAGTTTCTTTGGCTTTATCACAGAAGAAAAACTTTTAATAGTAATTCTAATATTATACATAATACCAAACATACTGAATATCAGGTTAAACGATTAAAAATTAGATTGTTTCCACATTTTTATAATTATTCTACTCTTTGTTTTTGTTGAATGATTCCTGATATAATATTTATTTAATAAAAACATTGTCACTCCAAAATAACAATATTTTTAGGTTTAAAAAATAGTTTTCAATATTTTCGACCATCGAATTGTGATTGAGCATGTGCATTTTACATGATTAATATCCAAGTCCTTAAGTCCTTGGGACGTTAGCTTGGGTTGTTTCACTATTTGGGACATCCCAAGGATTTTCTTAATATAACTCTACAGGGACGTCCCTGACGGTAAGTCCCAGGGATGTTTCCGTGGGATATTTCAGTCCTTGGGACGTCCGAGGGACATTTTGCCGCGACGATCCCATATGGAACGTAAAAGCTCATATATGGACATCCCAGGGACATTTTGTGCTAACTGGGACGCGTTACTGTTGTGTTATATTTATATCCCAGAAAAGGGGTTATAGGTACCGGTAATATCGTGTTTTAATCACTATTATCTTCATGTTATATATAGGTAAGTAAGTTTTTATTTATTTATTATACCTAAGATAAGTTATAAATTAGATTACATCCAATCTCGATATGTATTTATTTGCACTTCGGAAAAGAAAGGTTAAAAAGGTTTCTAGAGAAACAACTTCCATGTTTATATTTTCGCTCTAAAATACTAAAATAAGTATAAAATACCTACTCATTAGGTTATCAAAATATTCTCACTCTTTTTTATTCATTATTTTCATCCTTGTGTAAGAATTTTAATGTAATAAAGATTTGCGAATCAAGTAAAACAAAAGTTTTTTAATGAAAACAGATAATCACTACTTTTAAATCAGATGCTTTTCTTGACCGATCGTCTGATTTTCATGTGATAATAATTTACTTGTTTATTAAGCCACTGACTTCTGTGTAAGGAGCATAGAAATCAGACTTGAATTTTCAATAATAATATTGTCCTATCAAGATACTATTGCTACAAAAATATAGGTACCTAATTATTATATATGTAGTTACACATTATTTATTATAATTATATACCATAATGTAGTTAATTTCAGCTGCTGTTCAATATCAAGACTCCACTGGCGTTACTCAATATGTGATTTTGAAATTTTTGTTAAAGAGTGGCTAAGGCATTCCAAACAAAGAAGAGAGCGGGAGGAAATTAGGAATAATAATTAGATAGGTATTAGGTATACATATGTTCACATAGGTAGTCATAGCCTTAAATGTATAATAGGGCAAATCAAAGTAAGTATATTGTGCATATTATGCAAATTTGGAAAGTTGAAATCTGTGCATGTTTTTAATATTCATCTAATTATTTGTAATAGAACTGTAATGCACATACGACATTTTGCTTTCGAGGTCACAGATGTACTGTATTTAACATCTAAAAGTGCATTTTATATTTTGAGCCTTGGTTATTTGAAGTCTGCCTATTATAAGTATGTCCTTTCGTTAAAATAATTTTTTTTTCATCGTTTTACGTAATATTCAATGTTATAAAATACATTCATTAATAATGGTTTTTTTTCCTGTAGGAAACGATGTATGTGGATGAATCGAAAATAAATCTTGTTTTTGAATTACGCCAGTTTCAATTTTGCCCTTATTCTCCTGAATATTTTCCCTAACTTTAAACCAATAATGTTTCAAAAAACCTCAAGCCACAACAATACAATTAAAATTAGATCCAGTTATAATTTCTGCAATGCAGGAAACATTGCCATAGATGATCAAAAGACGTAGTAGTGTGCAAACGCACAAGAGTAATTTTATTGCCAGCAATAAAAAGTGTAAAGCGGCTATAAAATGACAACAGGTAGAAAAATTGCAGATACCAAAAACTTTATTTTATTTTTAGCAAATTAAAATAAGTGAAAATAAGTTTTAATTTAGTTATGTATACCACCTATTTATATTTAGTTAGTCCTTTGAATTAACTACTATCCAGAGAAATATTTACATTTTACAAAAATTCTCTCGAGGAATTGTGGTTTCCACAAAAATAGAATTAACATTAGAAAATACAATTAAACAGGGTATCCAAATGCTAAGAAAAAACTTTGGAGGAAACTATTTTTATATTTTACAGCGATAAATGCCAAATAGAAAAGTTTCTAGAAAGATAATTTGGTAGTATTTTCTAAATTTTCTAATTACCAACTATTGAAACAATTTGTTTCTTTTTAAAATCTATTTTATAGCATATATTATCCTTTTTTGTTGTTTTTTTTTTAATACCCTGTACATCTCATTGTACTTTTGATGCTGAGATCCTGTTTTTGTGAAAATCAAAACTTTTCTAACATGTAAGACGATATAAAATCCCTCATGACATACAGGTGTGTCCCCGGATGGAGTTGACAAGAGAATAAAAATCTTTATTATTGGTTTCACGATGAATAGTGATTATTTATAAAAAATGTTTTGTCTGAAAGAATGTGTTTACCATTTGAAAATTAGTAGTACTAGTACCTAGTAATAAATTAAGAAAACATGAAAATGCCTCAAGAGGAAGTGGTACCATTATTTATTTTTTTAATTAAACAAAATGTTTATTGAACAAAGTTGTTTATAATTCAAAATAAAGCCTAAATACAAATTTTGAAGCCTAAATTTGGATTTTATGTTTTTATCGTTTTTATATCTTTTAAGTAGAATTTATGAAAATTCAAATTAAAAAAGAGAACTTTGTCATATATCCTATGGATATTCAAATCTGGTCCGAGGTTCCATAAAATTAAACTAATTGAAGCCCGTATAAAGAAAAATAAAATTCCACCGGAACTTTATACTAAGACGCATTAAAAGATTTCATTTAGAGCTAAATAAACTAAAGTAAGGGAGGTCCCAGCAGGACCTCCAGTGGATATCCATTAAAAAATGTCCACTGGATATCCATTACATACACATGGATATCCGGGACAATAAATGGATCTAAAAAGTACATATTTTGGATATCCGGTGCTATCTGGGGAATATATAGATATATATCATATTATCTTTTAGGGTTTTCTAATTATTACTATTTTTGTGGCCCGAAAACAACAAGGAAATAAGATAACAGAACAAATTTTTATTTTTAGAATGCATTAGTCTTGGCTAATTTAGATATTAATTACAACTATAAATACAAGTAATTAAAACTATCCTACATAAACTGTTCAAAATGACGCCCTTCATGTTCGATACAAAGCCGATACCTTATTCGAAATGAGAAAAGTACCTTGATTTCAAAAATGCAAAAGAGAATGGGGTGCTCCATTTGAAAAAATGCAAGTTAAAACCAAATCTCCTCTAAACGACTTTCATTCATTTTTCTGAATACATATTCTAAATGCTTTCAATAAATAACCCTACAACTTTTATAGAAAAAATTTTTTTATAGCATCAAAAATAATGAAGTTGGATATCCCTGTACATGGTGAACCCCAACCAATTTATTTCATTATATACAGAAAGTTAAAGTAATATACTGTGTGGTTTTCGAGAAAGAAATTCATGAAAACGTCAAATATTTTGAGAACTTTAGCAACTGACCTAGACCTTTTACCCGAGTCAAGATAGTTCAAATTTTGGGTAAACCTAGACAAAAATAATATAAAGCTAATTTTTGGTACAGATCATAATTGAGGGCTAAATAGTAGTATACTAAAAGTCCTGGAGAATCCTCCTTCCGCAACCCCCTTTTTTCGCCCCCCAAACCTCCCCCATTTAATATTTTGGTGATTTACTCGAAAACTATCCACTTTAAGGAAAAATGTCAAGTGAGCATTTTTGAAGCTGACAAAATTTCCCTTCCAAAGACGTATTGCGAGCCCATATAGTACCACGTGGTACACGCCAGTGGCGTATCAAAAGAAAGTCTGCCCCGAGATTAATTGAAATTTCTTGAAGGACACGTCGAATTTACTGATTTTAACGAAAAACTATAAGAAAAATATCGTTACCAATTTTTTTGTTTTTATTGAAACTGCTGTTTAATTTATACGTACATAACGTAAACATAAAATAAACAACGTAAACATAAATGTAAACTATAAAATACTATTTACACAGTCAAGCACAAACACCTCAGTAGTTTAAAACTTCGCCCTTTCGGAAGGTCCGGGTCTCGCATGAGTCTGGATTAGTGGAAGAGGGAGGGGAAGGAGAGACGACGGTTTCTGTAGGTGAAGGCGAGTCGTCATATGTTGTTGGGTCATCCACATCCTCGTCCTCCTCGTCCAGGACGATAGGGTGGCGTTGCTGCAACTTCGCCCTTGGCCCTTGGTAAAAGGATAGGATAGAGCACTTGAGCCCTGCCTTTCTGCAAGTGCACGGCCCTAAGCACCCTTTCTTGCATTTGCAAGCCACCATTTTAAACAGGGTTTGAGGAGCGGGCTCTGCGCACATTGTGACTGGCATGAGACCTTGTTCGCTGGTAGCCCATCCCCAGTCACACGGGTTTTTGTCGACCCCCAACCATATTTGCACCTGGTGATAGGCCCTCCAAGAATGATATTTTGCAGCCTCTGTGGTGGGGGGGAGGCGGCCAATTTTACAAATGCTGAGTATCGCAGAGTGTTCAGCGTTCCCTCGTCTTCTCCGTAGAGGTTCATCAAGATTTTCTCGCCAGTATTTCCTACTTCTTCCTGGTTGGAGTTTGGATCAAGGAATATGCTGGCGAGGGTTTATCCAGTGGGGTTTCTTTTGAAGACGTTGCAGCACTTCATCTTGCCTTGCCAGAAAAGGGTAGAGGACTGATGGCGTTCAGGAACAAAACCGTCTGTGGTACTTGCATTTCTCCACATGTAAAGGAATTTGCTGGATATTGGGCGCACTCTGACCCATCTCTGCCGCCTTTCTGAAAGTACACATTCGTATGTAGAGAGCTTAAGCCGTTGAGAAGGACCAGTAGGTCGACGTCCTGTCCAATGATGAAAACTTGGTCGAACGATGAGTTCTTGGAGAGGGCAGTCCTCACTATATCAGCATCGCCGTCTTCTTGAGTTTGATGTACCTTGATACCATGCCTCTCAAATTCAGTACGCATTATGGTGATCAGTAGACGTTTGTTAGATACATTTGAGAGCCAGTTTTGCTTGGGACACTTGATGGGTGTTGATTCATCAAACAAAATGTCACTGCAGGAGACAGAAGCAGAGCGTCGCAGGCGTTCAGCTGATTTAGTGCTCCTCATAGCTGCATTTTGTGGGTATCCATCAAAAGCCACAGCTACGTTTTTACCAAAGCGGTTGACAACGTAGCTGACGTATCCCGCCACAATGGCTCTGACTGAATCATATATATGTATATTTAACACATTTCATTGTAAATAAAACAAGAAAAACGGTACCTATGTAATTTTGTTTGTTTAATGAATTTTCGGTATTTGTTTAGTATTTGTTTAGTGTATGTTTATTTGAAGCCATATGTTACATCTAAAATGTTAAACTCAAATTCTTGCACGTTTTTTTAAAGAAATATATACCAACATTATTCAGTACAATGTTTTCCCAAAATCCGATGTTATACTATTGGTTCGTTATTGAGGAAACTATGAGGCCTAGAGGCACCATTTTAGGATCAAATTGAAGCTAATTCAATTATCTACATTTTCATGACTTTTCTCTAGGAGCATTAGTTTAGTCGGTACGTGTCTTAGAAAATGACCCTACAGATAAATTTTCACTTTTAAAAAAAAATTACCGATCTTTCACTGGCTGTATCTCCGCAACCAATGGACCTAGAGAGCTGTGGTTGGGCTAAAATTGTAGAAAATTTAGTTTTCTTTACAAAAGTATAGAATGAAGATACCCGAAAAACGCTTCCTTAAGTTATTATTTAAAAAAAAAAAATGCAACAAGTGTCAGAATTTCGCAGTTTTTCGAGCACCAAGGGAGTAGCACAGGGTTTTCAGTGTTGCAAACTTGGGTATAAACTACTCTTAGGGGTCCTAATATAAAACAATCGTAGATACATGCGCGTTTGCGATGTTTGCCTTTTCTTGTGTCGATATTGACTGGCCTAATATTGGTAGTAAAAATTAATTTGCTCCAGATTTACGTAAAGCTGAGAAGTCTCGGATAAACTTTTAATTTTTTTTGGCTGAAGTAATTGCGATGAACTTCTAAAAGATTCGCAAGTAGACCACCTTTTAATGGTCGTTTTAGAGAAAAATATGTTTCTTCTAAAAAAATGATGCTTAGATCAAAAAAACTGAGAATAAATAGCAAAAAGTATATTTTTTAAAAGTAACCATTCATTTGATACGCCACTGGTGGGTGCCATGTGCTACTGAATATGGATTGCGATACGTCATTGGAAGGGGATTTTTATCAGCTTCAAAAATTCTCACTTGACATTTTTACGTAAAGTTGATAGTTTTCGAGAAAATCACCAAAATATTAAAAGGGGGGGGGGGGGGGGGGGGGGTTGGGGGGCTTTTAGTATGTTGCAATTTAGCCCTCAGGCATGATCTCTACCAAAAATCAGCTTTATATTATTTTTGTCTAGGTCAAATGCTATCTTGACTCGGGTATTTGCAATTTCAAAGAAACAAAACATGTTGTGTAAATCATAAGTGTCTCGCTAGAGACGTACAGGGGTTCTCAAAAGTTCAATATTGACACTTTTATATAGGGTAGGTCAGTTTTTCAACTTTCTATTTTATATTGTTTTGTTCGTAATTAGTGTTACAAATATCAACAGAAAGAAATGAAATAAGTTGAGGTTCACCCTATATATAAGCAAAAGGTAAAGGCTGTTAACGTAGAGAAAGTTCAGCCGGATAGAACATCTAGTCTAGAAATAGTTCTCTTAGGTACAAAGATGCAGGTTATAACTGGCAGGTAATACTAAAATGAATAATACTCCACCATGAGAAGAAGACCAACGCCAAACCGGTTAGGCCAAAGGATTATAGAATGAGACAACTAAGACTTACTGTGTGAAAAAATGACAACAATACTAACTAAAGCAATTACTAGATACTTCTAGACAAAGAAACGTTATTGTGAGAAGTGTAACTGTGTAATAAAGAAATCGGGTCCATATTGAAATGGAAAGAGGGAGCATATTCATCTGGATGGTCGACATCAGCTTTGCGAATCCAATGAAATTCGACGTCGCGTCGTCGAATGGGATGAATCAGGTGCCGTGTACCAAGTCGGTAGCCGCCGGTAGCGGTATGTCTGGCGGACATTTTGACAAGAATATTGATCCCAACAGAGACATCGTTGACAAAGAATTGGAACACCTTGTGGGAGCAATGGGTTTATTTAAATTTGGCTGAAAAGAACTTGGGAAATATCACATGTAATAGCCCTCAACCAAAATTTCGAGTTATCGCAACACGGGTAATTTCATGAAAAATATTTAGTTCGAGTCAAAAAAACAAGTTTTATTTATGAAGGAAAGTCCCAGGATGTTGCGGAAAGAATGAATTATAAGTTTTCAGTCAGTAAATAAAAATTACAGTGATCCAGGCGACTCGCTGTAATTTCGTGTGAGTTTTTTATGTACTTTGTCGCCTCAAATCCTTTTTCCGGACGAGTGTCGGCGCGTGGCGCCGTATTTTATAGGCGTCTTCGTGTCGGGAAAATCTTTCTTAGCGAGCATTCGAATATTAAGAAAGTCATTAACATTAACATTTCAATACCCCGTGTCGGAGGAATGTGTAAAATTTGTGAGATTAGAAAGATATGCGAGAACAATGACCGCTTCAGAAAATTTGCAAATTTTAATCCAACTTCAATATTTTACTATGTAGTTCTAAGTTGGATTTCTTATCAAAACGCCCCGGCGGCGATTTTTCGTTTGGAAATAGCATTTAAAGATTTCGTGTTTTCCCAATTTTTCCAATTTTTCTAATTTCTACAAACACGCGTCCGGGCCGAGCTTAATAACTCACGCCTCCTTCGAGATGGATCGGTGGCGTACTTTTTTTTTAAACTAGATGTAATTTAGAAAATCCCTCAAAAAAAAAACTATTACGCCTCAGCGTAATCGTTTTTTCGATTTTGCCTCCTATGAAAATTATGAATTTTTGAAAAGAGGCGATTTTGTCGAATTTTCGGGAATTTTCAAACGTACCCTTTAGAAACGCGCCACAGCCTTTCCCTTTGGATCTAGAGGATCCGAACCCAGACGGCGAGTAAGAAGAACTCTTTCTTTTTAGGTCCATCTCCGATATTAGCCGAGATATGAATTTTTGAAAAAGGTCGATTTTGCTGAAAAACTGTACATCTCTGGGGGCCCTTGCTCCCCTCCCAGGAGGATTTTTTTACCGCACTTTCAGGAGAGCTAGAACCAACCTTCCTCCCGGATACCTGAAAATTTCGTTGCTTAATAACCATCCGTGGCCGAGTTCGGATAATCTAATAACTATTATGACCCATTCTTTTCACATCTTCGATCACTTTTTTCACCCCTCTAGCAACGAGATAGCATTATTTTTCATATTGACATGAACTGTTGAAAAACAAATAGAATCCTCGTGTCGCGATGAGGTTGAAAATTCTGGTGAGGGCATTCCCACTTAAGGAAAGTTTCCAAGACACTGGTGAGATCTAAATGTTGCGTACCAAAGCTATCTTAGAAAGGGAAGCGGAACCTCAATGCAAGAGTAGATATATTGTTTACTGATTACAATTTGGATTCAGAATGCTATAGGCAAACAAAATACACAGACAATTATTTTGTTGATTTAAATTATGTAAAATGTGTCTGTAAAATTACAGAGAACTGAATAAAGTTTTATGGGATTGAACTTACAACGGACTGGACTGATCGATGGGACGATTATTGAATATCTGTATATTTTCTATTGTTCAGGAAAGAAGACTAAATTGATATTTGTTCGATTATTCTACCTATAGATCAGTAGAGATAGCGCCATGTAAGAGGAGTTGGTATTAATTTGTAAGTAAATAAGCGACTACTACTAATACTAATAGTGGTGTATTCATGGACGGATGGACGTGTAAAGTGTTTAAAGGAAATATTAATTAAGTGATTATTATTGTAATTAGTTCGTAAATAAATAAAATAGTGGTTAGTGTTAAGAGATATTTGATATTTCATTTGCTAACAAGCTGTGGTACTACTGATACTCCTGCTAGCTCTTTAGGTTATTAATTAGTTTTTTGAACTTTGGCGAATAAACATTAGATCATGTAAAACTGAGGGTGTCAGCTGACGACACAAATATGTGTTGTGTTAACTTTGTATTTATGGTTTGTATCTATTTATGCAAAAAAGTTACTTAATAGCATTAGCATTGAGTAAAGAGGCGTAACTGTCAAGGGGCCGAGATTTTAGTATTGTATTTTTTTGCCAATTATTTTCCTCAATGGTTATTAGGGTTGTTTCACACCAACGCCAACGTCGATGTAGCTTATCTCTGAACCATGGTTTTTTGATAGATTAGACTTATCAACGCAATTATAATTTAGCTGATAATGGATAGCAAATACATGACAAAACAATATCCGTACTGAAAATATCCCAGTATTCAAATTTAACAGGCATTTAAATTAGACATTACTGTACACCTATAGTAAGTTTTCCACCTAGTTCAAATAATGTAAAAAAAACGTGTGTAGAGTGACTGATACTTAGTGACTAATACTTTTATTTTATTTTTGGGAATTTAAATATGAAAATAATAAATATTTAGTAAGACTTACCGCAGATGTCCAAAAATTTTTGAAAATATTCCACATTTTCTCATTATTTCCTGTTGTCTAGCTAGTACTTATATATATTATTTGCATTTAATTAGCAATTGTGTTGTGTTTTTTTTTTAATCGTGGTGAACAATTAAACTATCACCACGGTTTTATTATTTAAGAGGCCAGTTATAGGCAGTAAGTGTGATCGTATAAATAAATATTATTACTCGAATTATAAACGGATTTAAAATATTCAGTTAAAAACAAAAACGCCGATATGCATTTTGACAGTTAAATGTCGAAATGAAGTTTAGGAAAACGTTGATTGAATACACCAGAGTAAAACGTGAATATATTTAATCATAATTTTAAGAGAGCCAGCAAAAATCTTAATTCCGTTCAAAATTTAGAATACATTTACAAATGCAGTGATAATAAAGATATCAACTAATTAGTAGTTCTTATAGAAACCAAATTAAACAATTCGAATTGTAGACAACTCAAATATTTTGTAATAAAAAAAATCTCGAAAAAAATGCTTCCCTGAAGAGTTATAGCCCGTCAAAGTTGCAAAAGAAAAACGAAGATTGCGGAATTAAATCAAGACGTGTTTAAGTAAGAGCAACTATATGTGGTAGGAAGTAGATCTGATCTAGTCTATGGTTAATTTGATGCAATATGAAAAATAAATATAAATTGAATGACTTTTTAAGGAGGGGGGGGGGGGGTCGCATTACCACCCCTGAACTTTATTTTCTTAGAAGAAAATTTGTGGTAACAGTTAACGCTTGACAACTAACGTAAAATAAGTCTTTTGTATCTCTTGCATTACTCTCGTAGGATGATCCATTTCCGAGAAAAATAGTAAAGAAAGGAGAATTGCATTTAAATTATGAATGTTTGAGGTAATTATGAAAACACTAAAATCCTAAGGTGGAGGTTTTTCAATCAATTTATTATTTTGATTGTGACATTGTCAATAAAACATTTGCAGTTATGGTCAAAGGCAAAATAATTAATTTATTTATTTAAAAACCACGAACTTAGGATTTTAGTGTTTTTATAATTATCTCACAAATGCATAACTTAATAGGTACAATTCTCCATTCTTTACTATTTTTCTCGGAAACGGCTCCTCCTACGAGAGTAATGCAGGAGATATTCAAAAGGCTTATTTTTCACGTTACTTGTCAAGCGTATACCTAACTGTTACCTAATTTTTTTCTAAGAAAAAAGTTCAGGAGGTGGTAATACGGCCCACCTCCCCTTAAATAAACCTGCCGATTTATATTTATTTTTCATATTGCATAAAATTTACCATAGACTGGATTAATTTCCTGCCAAATTTAATTGCACTGACTTAATACGTCGTGATTTAATTTCACACTCTTTGTTTTTCTTTTGCACCTTTGACGGGCTATAACTCTTCAGGGAAACATTTTTGGATTTGTACTCAAGAATTCCCAACTCGGATATTTTGAAGCATTAAACACCCTGTATAATATAATACAATGGTACCTTGTCAGTACCTATTTGTTTTTATTAATTTCCGTTTCCTGGGATCAGCTTACCCACAGAGAAAAAAAACTGCTTATAGTAGTAATTGAGGTTAGTTTACGTGAAAACTGAAAATAATTCGTGTAGGTACATCTTTACCTGGTCCATTTATAATTTTTGGCCTATACCAGAAAGTTAGATCAAACAAAATGAGTAAAGGAAGACAATTTATTTATCAGGATATTTAGGTAATCGTAAAGATTAAGTAACTAATTGATCTGAAACTGAAACATACTTACCATAAATTTTTATTAGAAAACAAGATGATGTGAAAATAAAATTTAAATGTAAAAAAGTATAAATATTTATTATTTACTTAAAATTAGTCCTTATAAGTAAAATAGTACGTGCGATATATAATATTTACATTGGAACACAGATTTTATAACCTTTTCTGTAATAATATTAGTAGTGTTGGAAGTGTAATTGAGGTAGAGTAACATATTATATTATGTGAACTGGATGGAATTGGTGGACTGTCTGGGTCATCTGAAACAACAAAATTTACGAAAATGTATTTAAAATTTAAAATTTGTCACTACATATTTTGAATTTGTATAAAATGGGTGTTTTTTTAGAGGTATAGAACTTTAAAATGAAATAAAAAATAAAACACATAAAAATTATGGTAATGTCCATGGTATTGGCTTTATTGAAAAGATAATTTTATGCCATTATTATTTAAATGTGATTTCGGGTATAATATGGGCCGGCTCGAACAAAGCGCAATCTGTAAGTCCAATTTTCGACTACTTTTCCCAAAGATTATTACAGAGATGTTGGTAGACAACATTTTTCAAATACCCCATGGTGTTGATTTGCTCGTATCAAGTGACTTGCGAATGGTGCGAACTTGAGATTACACTCTTCATATAGATCACTTGATATGAGCAAACATGCCAAGAAAACAAATAGATAGATATAAATAAATAAATAGATATCAGCGAAGGACAAAATTATCCCTCTAGTGGTCAGTTGTTGCTACTAACTGTCAAGACATACAATGCTACTGTGACAGCAGTCGACCTCTAGTAGTGGTACTTTAGTAAAGTCGCTATCTGTCACAGTAACATTATATGTCTTGACAGTTAGTAGCAACAACTGACCACTAGAGGGATAATTTTGTCATTCGCCGATATTAATTTGCTTGTCTGTCATAGACACTAGTTTGGTTTGCCTTTATTATTCGTCTTTTCAATTACCTATGGCAGACTGACGAGAACACACGAAGTTCGAAACCGGTCTGTGTCTGGTGTAGAAAAGACGAATAATAAACTTGGCTACCCATTTGGATTTGCAGGTATAATTCAGGGCAAGCCGGGGCTTTTGCCCGTTGAAAGCTGTGCTGTTTCCTATAAATAAATATATTTAATAATCTAAAAATTGTTTAATTGACATCTAGCATTATGCATAGGGCACCATCTTGTTGCCACACAATATTTTTATACATGACTGAACTTCTACTACTCTAATAAGTAATAATAATTGTTCTCAAATACGCCTTTGCTTTAGTTTTAAAAATAATATGGTAGGCAAACGTCATCATAATCATATTCAATACTTTAATATACACTGTGTCTCAAGAGAAAAGCATAAAATTATTCATAACTTTTCTTCTGTTTTGCGTTCGTAAAAATAAAAAACAGTCAATTAGTGATGTCAGATTACTGTTTGTACGTAAGGAAAAAAGAATGTGATATTTGTCACATACCTATCTGTGACGTCATCGATAATTTTTTTTAAATGGGATACGATACCCTATATTTTTATTCTAAAAATAATAGGCCTTTTACAAAGAAATTCAGTGATATATATTTTTTTTGTAAACACATTCTAAGAAAACTACATTTTTAAAACTACAATTTCTGTTATAGTACGCGAGGTAAACGAGTCACCCTGTATGTTTCATTTTCAGGTCATCATATAGCCTTATGTCTTAGCTATGCATACTTTTTTGAATTTTGGTCATCACTCATTTGTGTTAAAATATTTTTTACTACAAATATAAGCAAAAATGCGGAAATGTCAAAAAGTTTATTATACATTTTTAACGCAATAAGAATGAACTTTAAATTTTGAAAATTATTTAATCATTGCCACCTCTACTCCTTATCACCTCCTGACATCTTTAAGGCATACTCCTAATGACCTGATTGATTAGATCACCCGGGATGCTCTCCCGTTCTTCTAGAAGTGCGTTTCCCAGCACTTCAATCCTATGCGTGGTTCCATTTCGCGATCCAACATTCTTCTTTTGAGCGCATCCCATATGGTCCCTTAGGGTTGAGTCCGGCAAAAGTGTCGGCCATTCCATATACGTGATATTTTGTTGTTGAAAAAATGCTTTCACCATGTTGGCCCAATGTGGTCTCACGTTATCGTCCACATAGACACACTGTTCACCCATTTAATGAGACAGAGGAAGAATGATTGGTTCCAAAATTCTTTTCAAGTATCGCAAAGCTGATACTGTTTTATGGACAAAAAGTTCAGTGTGACGATCTATTTGATATTCCACCCCAAAACTGTACTAATTAAACGTTAGAAAGACCACCGAAAGGTGTAAAGCCTACCGGACTTTCAGAAGACCGTGTTTCGTCTGTAAAAGGGGCCCAGTCATTTGCATTCCAGTTTTGATGAGTTAAGGCAAATTCCAGATGCTCACAAGTCCACTTTGGAGTCTGGGGTGAAGTTTATCTTCATGCAATCATTTTCTTAGTGTTAATGTTGAAATTATTTCACCTGTGGCCACTTGGAATGCTTGTTTCAGTTGGACGCATTAGTTCTTCTCTCGGTTCTTCTGTTCATCAGAGCGGTTCTTCTTAGAAAATCATCTTCTACTGGATCCGTCGTGTGTGTGTATATTGTAGGAAGTTATTATTTTGGTATCGTAGCAAATAGACATGAAGTAGAAAAAAATTTATCTCTTTAAGGGACAGTGAGTAATGACCAAAATTCAAAAAAATATGCATAGCTAAGACATGAGGCTATATGATGCCCTAAAAATGAAACATACAGAGTGACTCATTTACCTCGTGTACAGGGTAACTCATTAAAAAAAGTAGTGGACACGATTTTTGATGAATTTTTATATTCTGAAAACGGATATTAAAAATTTTCTAAAATATACAGGGTTGATAATAGAACAAGATTTTTTTACATGGAACACCCCGTATATTTTCACACCAAAAAAAATTTTCTTAATTTTCTGAATCCAAAAATATATAAGTAATTGTTATAATATCATCACTCCACCTACTCGTGAGATATTACTAAAAACTAACCACATCACGGGTGTGTGCACTGTGCATATCTGCATTGTTTATTTAAAGACAAATGTCATCCAGTTTTTTGTGAGATAGTCGTTGACTCTGTTAGATATTAGCGTAAAAAATACCTAGTGTTCGTAAACAAGCAAGTTATTTTGAAAATGGGATATTCATTAGAAGAGCGAAAAAATCTTTTTTTTTTCTTATTTTTTCTTTCGGTATTCCTAAACTTTGCATAATATATGTTTTTAAAAGTATTTTGGGAAGGAGGTCATCTTTCTGGAAATAACCTAACATGCTCCCTCCGAGCAAGAGACTTATTCGTGGTGCACTGAATATAAATTTCAAGCTCTTTTCGAACACGAACACCTAGTAGTTTTTTGGATGACATCTGTCCATAAATAAACAATGCAGATATGCATTGTTTCCAGAGGTGTCTTGATATGTTTTCTGTTTTATACTTGACATCCGTGTTGTGATTATGTTTTTAGTAATATCTCACGAACAGGTGGAGTGATTATTTAACAATTATATATTTTTAGATTCAGAAAATTAAGGACATTTTTTTGGTACTTATGCAAATATATTGGATGTTCCATTTAAAAAATCTTGTTCTATTGTCCACCCTATACAGGGTGATTCACGAGAAAAGGGACAAAATGTTATGATAGATAGAGTTCATTTAGGTGAATTAGAAATGACTATTGAAAAAAGCCTGAGCCTTTTTTTTACTGAACTACAGGGTGATTTATGAGTTTTGCCCAATACTTCTTAAGGCAATATCTTTTAAACTAATCACTAGAATCAGCTCGTATTGTGGGTATATAGTATACTATTAATTGTCAATTTACACGCATAATCAAAGACAGAAAATTCCAGGGCCGGCTCAACTAATTTTTGGGGCTCCTATGAAAAAATTCACCCTGTGTACGTGATTTCTAAATTCTAATATTGAATTATGAAACTACATACAAAAATGATCGAAAACATGTATTTTGTTGTTTTGCCACACTTTGGGTGAATTTTAAATAAACGATCAATTTTCGCCAAAATAAATTTATAAAATTACATTTTCCTCTCTTATTTAAACTAAAATATTTGTTATACAAAATTTTGTTATTTCATGGTTGATTAATATGAAAAAAAATAATCAAATATAAATAATTTCAACATCAGATTAAGTAATTTTTATATCTGAGGTTTCTGTGAAAACATCAGTCTGTATACATTTTTTCAAATTCTGATAAGAAATTATGGGACTACATTAAAAAAACCGCTGCCAATTATGAGATCAATACTTCCTCACCGTGTGGTGGAGTTTATAACAAAAGTAATTTTTGACGTATTTTGTTTTTTGACGCATTTTGTTTTTTTGTACGTATTTTGTTTTTTTGGCGTATTTTGTGTATTTCAACATTTGAACACTATATTAACGAGTTGTATATCAGATCCTATTTATAATCTTTCATCACTAATAAATTTTTTTGTAAAGTTAGAAGTAGAAATGTTGGGGTCCGGTAGACCCCATTCCAGTGGACCGATTTTGCTCATCAACGAACTCAATCTTTTCCTTGACCTCTAGAACGTGTGTACCAAATTTGAAAGCTTTATTTCAAAAAAAGAAAATTTTTGTGTAACGTCATAATTGAGGAAGTAATTAACGAAATTGTTTATTTTTTTATCACAGTACATCAATAAACAGAAACAGAACATTAATAATCTTGTCGTTATTAGGAAAGCCGTAGGAAATTTAATTTTACGACAAAGAAAATGTAGGGAGGCAGAAGGCTTTCATTTTGAAAATAAGTTATAAGGTTTTATCGAGGGTTTTATGTTCTGTGAATTTGTTGTTTATAATGTTCTGTTTATTGATGTATTGTGATAAAAAAAAAATAATTTCGTTAATTTTTAAATGTAGTTCCACAATTTATTATTAGAATTTGAGAAAAATGTATACAGACTGATTTTTCACAGAAACCTCAGAAATAAAAATTACTTAATCTGATGTTGAAATTATTTATTTTTGATTATTTATTTCATATTAATCATACATGAAATCACAACATTTTGTATAACAAATATTTTAGTTTGAATAAGAGAGAAAAATGTAATTTTATAAATTTATTTTGTGCATACCTTCGATTTTGGCGAAAATTGATCGTTTATTTAAAATTCGCCCAAATTGTGACAAAACAACAAAATACATGTTTTCGATAATTTTTGTATGTAGTTTCATAATTCAGTATTAGAATTTAAAAATCACGTACACAGGGTGAATTTTTTCATAGGAGCCCTAAAAATAAAAATTAGTTGAGCCGGCCCTGGAATTTTCTGTCATTGATTATGCATGTAAATTGACAATTAATAGTATACTATATACCCACAATACAAGCTGATTCTAGTGATTAGTTTAAAAGATATTACCTTAAGAAGTATTGGGCAAAACTCATAAATCACCCTGTAGTTCAATAAAAAAAGGCTCAGGCTTTTTTTAATAGTCATTTCTAATTCCTAAGTGAACTCTATCTACCATAACATTTTGTCCCTTTCCTCGTGAATCACCCTGTACTATATTTTAGAAAATTTTTAATATTCATTTTCAGAATATAAAAATTCATTCAAAATCCTGTCAACTTCTTTTTTGAATGAGTCAAATCGGCAGAGGATAAGGGAGATAAGGGGGTGACAATTTTAAGAGACTGTACATCAAAGAAATTTATAGAAAAATCATAGCTTTACAAATCAACCTGTAAATAGCAATAATCACAAATGAATGCATTTATTCACACTCGCTGCTGAACGAACACTTTTTCTGAAAAATCTTTTAAAAATACATTCATCGGTTCAAAAGTTACAGCTCATATCATCAAAGTGCACCAACTTTTTGGTTGAACTACTTTAAAAAATGATCACATTTACTTACATATGCAGCGCCTGCTCCCATAGGGTTTATATCCTTGTTTGCAAGTACAACTTCCTTCTATACATGCAATTTTATCTTTACAATCTGCTCCACAGTAACACTGGTGATTATGCTCACATATGTCATTTAGATCTGAAATACAAACAAAACGTTAAACTATGTCACTGGATGATTCTTATTATCTGGTGTACAACAAATTGACAAACTACGTTACGATTACTTTTTTATCTACTGCAGAAATATATTTAAAAAAAAAAAGTTTTTTTAACATTTTCGTTTCATTTTGTGCATTCATATTTATAAATAAGTTTATTTATTGAAGAAAATACAAACATTTCATGTTCATGTTGTTAGGCAGGATAATTAACAAATTTCTTAAAACTCACTTCTGTTTTTCACACATTGGCCAAGGTGCAAGTGGTGGAACGCCTTGCAAGCGCATAACGATTTCTCCGTGCACATATTTTTACCTCCCAGGCTTTGGCAATCGTATCGTTTCTTACATGTTATTCTAGGACTGGCAACTGAAATGAAAAGAACCCATAAATTATAAAGAGTATCTCACACCCTTGAGGCTTCATACCAACTACCCAAGAAAGTTTCTCTTTATGCGGGACATAAATAATTAGACAAATGGTCAATTGTTGAAAGCAGGTCCGGCGTTCAAAGTCTTATCGAGGAAGAGGGAAGTATTTATGGGTATTTGAGAATAAGTATATATTATTTTACAAGTATTGAATAGGGCGTTGACATGTTACATAAATTTGTACGAGTATAGTGTAATTATTCTTATTTGCTTAGATTTACCTACTATTAATATTTCACCAAGTAGACGATGAATTTAGTTCAGTCAATTACCTCACCCCAGTTTGTCTTTCACCCAAATTTCTATAGCATGCAAATTTTACACCTAGCACAACTAATTTTATAGCTAGCACATACGTATACGAGTGGTATTAGGAGATAGGGGCGTGCTCTTAATTTTAGAGGTAGTAAGTTTTGTACAAGTTACACCGCTCTTTATGGCCACATCTGTATAAAAACAACTTAAAAAAATAAGGGTGGTTATTTAAAAAATATATACAGGGTGGTTCAAAATTTGCGATTAAACTTCGGGAACTAATAGAGTAGGTACGTTAAAATAAATGGACTTTCTTTAATAAACTTAAATCTAAAACTGCACAGTTTCTGACATCCCCTGTATGTCAGAAACTATGCAGTTTCAAGTTCAAGTCAAAGATTAATTAAAAAAAATATTGTTTTAAATAAGTTTATAATTAATACAGGTATTTTAACGAAACTTAATTGACAAATCAACAGTACCAAGTAACGTTTTCCGAAAAAATTTCGACTCGCTAATTTATACAGTGGCGGAGTTTTCGATTTTTTAATTTTTACTTGTTAAAAAATAATGTTACACCACTGGATAAATTTTAAAAAATTAACTTTTTTAAAAACTACAATTATTTAATAATAAAAAAGTATTCTTGGCATTGTTGTCATTACCCAGAGCTTTGTCAAAAAATAGTTATTTATGCAACAAGTGCGTAAGGTGAGATTTTTTCACGAATGGGAATTTTGTCGCATGGGCCGCAGGCGAATTCGACAATCCCACGAGTGAAAAAAGCTCACCTTATGCACGAATTGCATACAATATTTTTTCTACTACCAAAACAGTTAAAAGAAATATATGTATAAAGTACAATTTACTTTACGCACTAGTGCGTAAAGTATTTAATTTTTTGCACTAGTCCATAAAGGCAGTTGTTGGTTAATGCTGCATTCTGCTTAAACATTAACATACTTGTTAAATGAGAAAAAATTAACACTTCTGTACTTAACACAATTTATTGTAGTAACGAAAATTACGTGATTAATTTTATATTATATATGAGACATATGTTTCTAACAATAGTAATTTAAGCAAAACTTAACCCGAAGGTAGCCATTAATATGGTCTTTGTGCCGAATTGGCTATATTCAACGGAGCAGTGCATTCAAAATCTGATAAATCTGATAAATCAACATCCATATTGTGCTTATCTCTTCGAAAACTAAAAAGTTTAAAATAAAATAAAATTTAAAGGTGAAAGTTATATAAAAATCACATTTAATAACAAATTTAAAGGCTTCTTTACTGAAATTTTCTAATAATAATACGAAACGAACTTCAAAACGTCAAATTTACTTAAACGTCAAAATTTAACAATGACAGTATTGCCATGGCCTACTTAATTTTAAATGAGTGACACTAATCAGTTTTGAAAGTATAAATAAAACTTTAAATTTATCACAAAATTCAAAGATTAGTGTTAAAGAATACTGAGAATTAGGTATGTTTTATAATAATACACCGTGATTTTAAATAAATGGACTACAAAGCATTAAATAACCACATTTAACGTTTTTAAAATAAGATATGATTATAATAGGTGCTTATAGGTGCTCTAATATGCAATTTTGTACTATTTTACTTTACGCACTAGTGCGTAACGAAAAAACACTTTACCCACTAGTGCGTAAAGTTTAACTTTACGCACTATAAAGCGTGCGGAAAGTTAGTACTTTAAAATCGGTAATAGAAAAAATGGTTTAGAGATCGTTCTACAACACTAGATGGTTTTTTAAAATCTGCTTTAAATTTTTAACTAATGGATAAAGTTGGCTGTGATAATTATTAACAATTTTAATTATTTGTCAAAACTGTCAAAGTTTCTGTGCTTTTGAACTTAATAGTGTTATAATTTCATTTTGACATTAACGATGCCAAGTTTATTTAGTAACGAAGAATACGCAGATATTCACCTCATGTGCTAACGAAATTGAAGAGAAAAATTACTGACTGAATTTACTGTAGCAAACATTTTATAGATGAAGCCATGGAATATTTCATAGAAATCACATAATTCGATCTAATTTATCCTGCAAGACGTCTTATGCCACAGCGAACCGAACATTTAGAGAAGTATCTACCCATGAGTATAGTGGGAACAATTATTTATCCCCAGAAAAAAAATCTCACTACCACGGTAAGAAATCAAAGGACGAAAGGATGAAAGGATGAAAGGATTAACAGTCAGAAACCATCTTAGTCCGATCCTGTTATTGTGTTCTTGGACACATTACTTTGCGGGGTTTCTCTACTTCTGATATTTTATTTTCCCTGCCGTAAATAACGTATCCATTGTGATGTAGTATAGTTTTTAATTACATCTAAGTCGCTTAAGTGTTATTTCCTAATTAAACTGCACAAAGCTATTAAGCTCGTATTATGGGTTATGGCATAACTTGGAAAAGTATAATATTAATGATGTCTGTGACTTATTTAGCATTCAAGACTGGCACTACAGACAAAAATGAAGTAAAGAATATCTCAGGCTTTGTTTATGTCTAAGTTTATTCAAATTTTTATTACATTTAACTACTTAATATATCAAATTAGGATTGCCACATAATTGAGATTAGATATTGCACGGGTCAAAGGTGCATTCTTATTTCCTTATATAAAGAAATTATAAAGGAAGTATTGTAATTAAGAAAATAATTCACATTTCAAGTTTTCAACAAAACGATGTGTTGAGATTCTTTTAAGATGAGATCTGTACATGGTTCAGTTAATACAAGGGTGATAATGGTGTAAAAGCCTCAAAATAAATTTTAATGAAATTACAAGTTTTTAATAATTAATAAATCATTCAGTGCAAAACACATATGTTTTTGAAAAATGTCTGTCCATTAGTCTGCCTGTCTGTTATGATAAACCGAGAATGCTTCAAGGTATTTTTATGAAATTGAGCGGATAAATTTCATTTTATTGAAACAAAAACAAAAATTTTAAAAATGAAAATTGTGTTATAAAATATGCCACTGCGGAAATTTACATTATTATGAGGTACACTAATTTATAAAATAATTCTTACAAGCAAATGCAGTTGTTTTACGTAAAAGTTTTCTCTGATTTATGTGAATTTTCAGACGATTTGTTTCACATTCTCTAAACAGTTTATTTTTATTCAAGTTCATTGCCTGTTGGCAACATTAGAACTATATACATATAGGTACCTTAAAAATATTTTATTACATAATGAAAAATTTAAAAACTTAGATATCTGCATTATTTTGCATGGTGTTAAAATGTTTTATTTCATCCCGTCCGGAAAGTACAACATTACAGTATTCATATGCGGCCGGAAAATGAGACATTACGGTATCAGAGCCGGTAAAGTACCGGAAACCACCGGAAACTTATTACGAACCAATCACAAACTGTTATTATACTTTTTGACAGTTGTTTGACATATAAAAATCAACCGTAAATTAAAAAATAGTGTCAAATGTCAAATGACATAAGAAAATAACCAAGTGTCATATTATACAAATATACTAATATACAAAAAATAACGGGATGAAATAAAATATCATTCGACACACGTCCGTAAGGTGTTGTTCCAGCATCGTTTAGATATTCTAGACTCGGCTCCTAACGTCGCCTCGTCCATAATATCTACTCGACTGTAACAAGTCACCTTCCGGACTTGTGACGAAAATTACTATTTAAACAATCGTGTTCAACATATAAATACTTGAAAATTGTATATAGGACTTAAAAATTGGAAGACTGTAGTTTATTTTATTATTTTTATAATCGTTATTATTTGCGATTTCATACGATTATTTTCAAGACGTACTATAGAGATAATCTGTTCTCACTATAATATTTAAAAAGTCATAACTACACAAGCTTATTTGTCCATTTACCATTTTACATATAAATATAACTGTTAAATGTATTAAGTTTTATATTATGTTGCTGAGTTTAAAATATACTAGAAAAATACAGAAAATATTAAATACCTAATATTTTAATAAATATGTTCCTCTAAAACTCAGTAAGTCTATAGCGGTTCATTAGTCTCGAAATCGAATGAATAAATCGAAATATTTAAAAAGAAATATATTACATGGTTTAACGAATTGAATGACTTGTTAATTGCACATTTACTAGAAAATAATGTGGTTTATCCAGAAATTTGACAATTTAACAAATTATCACGATCACTTTTCAAGATCGTTCCTTAAAAGTTATGCTGTATTAAGATAAATTTACTGATTATAAGGACTATAAAACTTTATTACCAAGATCAGTGAAAGGATAATATAAACTAGTAAAATAGGAAACAACTTCTCGAATAGAGATAATTAATTACAATTATTTTAAGATATGTTTTATCGAATAAAACTAAAGTACTAGATTAAAGAAAAACCGAACTAGTTTGTAAGAAAACAGTTATCGAATCTTTCAAACTGTTTTTTAGTATAGTAAGAGCTAAGAATAAAACAATAAAGAGACTTAACCTCCAAACACTAAAACAGCAATGCAGCTGGAACGATTATGATTCGAAATTATTGCTCTTCGTCAGTACAGCTGACAGATAAATGACTGATAATTTCACTGAAAATAATGTTTCGAGCGTATCTAATATTTTTAAATATATTAATTAAATCGACGAAGTATTAGAGGCCAAATATAGATATATTTAATTCATGAACCATTTTGTTCCGTGCTGCGATTATTAACTAGATGAAATTTTAATTAAATAACACCTTTACATAGCTCCTCGTTATTTTCCGTAGCACTGATTAATCTTCTTTATCTAAAAGCTTTTCACATTTAGTTGTATCAGTTTAACACAGATCTAAGTGGACTTGTCATGCACAGTTATAAATATATTATTACAATTTGATTCACGCAGTACATACAAGCTTCAACCATGGACTTTTATTGCTTATTTTTGTATTTCTGTCTGTAACTATTTTTTTTTCATATTTTTATGAAAACGGCAATAGAAGTGGAAATGTTAGAACGTATATCATTTGTAAGTAGTCTCTCTGTTGGATATTGTGGAATAATATCGTTAATAAGGCATCTTTGTTAAAAGAAATAATCGCTTCCGAAACAGATACCAATATGTTTAAAGTAGAAAACTTAAAACAAACAAACTTGAACTTCTAACTTAAATAAAATGTCAGTGAACTAAATCTTAAAATAAATATGTTTTCTGTGTACTGAAATTATTATATAACGAGAACCTCCTGAAAATAGCATACGCACTGTTACATTGTTAATAATGTACACATTTTATTTCATCAGAATAGAAAAATATAAAAGAGACTATAATTTAATTCAAATTATATACATGTTATGTTTAATAGAACGTTTTGTCTTTTTTAATCTTCTTAACAAAAATATTTGTATTTGGCACGAAGCACATATCTAAAATAGTTCCGTTGTTACTCAATTTCATTTCTGTCCATGGTGGTAGACAAGCGTTTATCCCAATGAACGGGTGATTATATTAAAAACAAAGAATTTCAGATCAGAAATGTTAAATAGAAAAATTTTTGGATATCAAATTTTTCGATAGTGTGATTTTTTATATACAAAAACATTAGACTTACCCAATTTAAAATGGATAGTTTTAGAGATAATGTAAAGAATAAAAAAATTACAAGTACATAGTTGACCATGTCAACAGCACATAAAAAACGTCTTTGATGACGGTAAGATATCAAACATGGTGACGACTTAATGCAGTTAACAATATTTCTCGTTCACTAGCAGAAAAAGTTTTATGCTTTTAACATTACTATCATATTAATATATTAAGTAAAAGAAAATCGATCCTTTAAAATAATTACCGAAAACGGCTTCATGTTACTAATTTATTTAAAAATACATTTGTTATCCGCAATTCCATTTCGAAGTTTACAATTCAGTTAGATTATGATAATTAATGAAGTACGAAAAGTTAAATCTAGTACTGGCATAGAGGTAAAAATAGCAATGAGAAGTTTGCAAAAATTTTGCAAACATATCTAACTTGCGTCTTTATCTAGATGGCACAGCAACATTATTGGTAAAATTCTGTTCAAGGAAATCTGTAGAAAAAACTGGTAACAAGAGATTTGGTTTTGTGATGAGATTAAGGGGGAATTTGACAGGGGCCATAATTTATTGAATTCTATAGTTTTTTCTTATTTTACAAAGTCATTTATAAATAGTTTTTTCTTATTAAGACACATTCAAGTTCAATGTTAAACTTTATATTATAGAACCGGGTTGATAAACATTCGCAGAAGACAAATGACATTTCTCTAAAATCTGGTTCGTTCTTCATGTATGAAAATCGGACTGATTAGAAAGATCCTGAAGAGGGCTGGAACACTCGAAGTGCGTTTCGTCAACTAAGTTAGCATCATCCGGTTACGATTAAAACTGCACGATGTCATTATATGAACATACGCACAAATAAACTAATGATCAATAATAGCAATTTTCTACTTGAAGTTTAGCTCATTTTTCAAAATAAAGGGACCTATCATAATTTTCAGCATACTCGTATTACGACAGAATGTTAAAATAGTTTATATATATTGGTCATAACACGGAAGTTCATTTTCTTTAGTGTCAAAAGATAACCTTGACGGTTCTTTGTTTCTGGAGGTATTTGTTGTTATCGTTAGCCAGCATCGTCTAGGTTATCATTTGAATGAGATCATCCAATATAATTATAATACATTATATTATATTATTGCAATATCCCATTATTACTGCTGTTTCATCTTCATTTTTAGTTTTAATCATGATTCCAGAATTAAAGCTTTATAAGTTACCACATCGATTTTCAATTTAAACTTTCATATTATTCCAATTCTTGTCATGCTGTCATGACGGAAGTTTCTTTTATTTTTTATTTAAATGGAAATTTTAAATATCTGTGACATTAAAACATAAAACCGTATCAGAAAATCAGTGACAACTAAAATTTCTGCTAAATAATTTATAAGTCTATGTTGGTAATTTGTAAAGTATCATCTAATTTTGGAGCATAAAAATCAATAAACCTTGATTCAAAGGTACCTTATTATCATATAAATAGAATTGAAACATTATTTATATTAATAACGCGTGAATAAGTCAAATACAATGCAAATTATTTTTGTACGTTTTTTATGAAAATCACTTTCCTCATTTTAAAATGTGGTGGTGTCAAATCAATAAACCTTGCGTTAGATATAGGTTTTCTATACATAGAACTTATATTATTAACGTCTTTTGGTTATGAGGTGGAAGTAAAAAAATATTACTTTTCTATCAAAAATTATTCATATGAAAATTTTATTTCTGTAAATTATTGTTTATTAGAATACCATTTGACTGAAGAAACTGTAATATTTGAAATAGGTGTGCGTAGTCAATGTAGGCATCCGTTTATTTTATTTAATATTCAAAGTGGGTAATGTTGGTACCAAGGTAGTGATATAGTCTTTGGTCAAATTTTGATCTCAATTTAATAAAAGTTTCATGGTTCGACATTTTATAGTTATTCCATTTTTAAATGGCTCCAGAGAAAACGACAAAGGCTGATTAATCTGGACAGCAAGTAGCTTAACCAGTAACCGCAGTCATATTTGTTTTTACCCATCACTTTCCCAAATATCAACAGAATTCAAAAACTGGAAACCCGTTGTGTTCGTGTTAGAGTTAGCATTAAAACACTATATGACAAGTAAAGTGGAGTGTCCCATTTAATATTTTAAAATGGGGGTGCGGGAAGTTAGTGAAGGTGAAAAAAACGACGTGCTCAGGTGAATTTCTAATGTCTTTATAATTTTAAAGAAAAATAGGGTGGTCAGTTTTCAACACAGTGTATAAAGTAGACCTGTATTTGAACTTTTGGGAACAAATTGTATAATGTGTGTCTTACTTCAGATCAATTGGTATAAGAAAGTTGTAATTAAATACGGTATTTTAAGTTCATAGATACATTCATTAACATAATGAATATATGGTTATTGCTCCTGGTAAGACACAACAGAAGAAGCGCATGGAAAAACTATGAGTTTCATTTGTTTATTTATATTCAGGATAAAATTACTGTTATTGAGAGTTTGTTTATTTACTCTTTACTTTCCTAATCTCCGTTTACTATTAAAAATCTGGGTTGAACTGCAACAGAAAACTTTATGATATTCTGTAAGTGTCAATATTTATAAATTCCTGCATTTATAAATAGAGGATGTACAGTACAGGGCTATATACAGGAATATACCACGTTCTTGATATACCACGTTCTTGAAAACTTAAAGAGATATATGAATTCTGTAAAAGCCATTCACTAGAATGTAGAAAAGGTTTCAGTTTTGAATAAAATCAGTCTTTCTTCAAGCTGTGGTATATATGGTGTTGCGATTAAAGAATATATTCAATTTCAGTAACCTAGGAATGAGTCTATGTAGAAAGGGGTTAAATTCTTAGTAATGCATATAGGTATGACACGAACAGTTTTTATAAAATTATCAGTGGTTTCGAGACATTTGAAATTTAACGTAATTTTTTCAAAAGTAATAAATAATATTTTTAGTATATGTTGATTTGTCCAGTTGTTCAATATTTTGGACAACTTTCAAGTCATTAGTTCATTTGTAATTGCTCTAATTCCGGAGGGATGATCATTTTATCTTTTAAACTAGGTATCCTATCAATTTTTTTATAAAATTTGATTTAGACATTAATCAATATACAAGGTGATTCTAAATTGAGTACCAAAAATTAAACGGCGTGTAGATAAAGTCGAAATAATACGAAAACCTAAATAATTTTTTTTTTTCGAAAATGCTTCATTGAAAAGATACAGGATGTTAAATGGTCGACTAAACCAACGGAATTCATTTTTTGTACACAACAATAAAATTACTTAGAAGAAGCACTAGTAATCAGACAAACTTTCAGTGCATTTTAACAATGTGGCACTTTTTACTCTAGAAATAAATTGCAGTTAGGTTTTCTATTTTTAATTTAATTTTTAGAATCATTGACTCACACACTACAAACAAGGTATACTTGTTTAATTTGCCCAGGGGCGTCCGTTTCCGAGATATTTTCAGATACATGTCGCAGCACCAGTCGTTATGTGAAATACTAACTTGCAAATAAAAATGAGAATTACCAAGGAACAAGTTTTATTAACTAAAAACAAAATTAATTAAAATTAAAACTAAGACAAGGTGTCCTCCATTTAGTAATTGTTCAAAAATATTTTGTACCCTGAGGGTCAACTCATTTACAGTATCTACCGGGGCCGCGTAAACCTTTTTTAACTTGTCCCCAGATAGTAAAATGTAACTTAAGTCAATCAGATTTACGCAGAAATATGTTTTCTTTAGAAATGCATTTGCGCGAGTGTATACGTGTCAATGGAGGACACCCTTGAACAGTAGTAGTAGTAGAACAAAAGTAACATTTAAACAATTTTTTCTAATCTATAATAAATTTAAATTTTAATTCTTTAAGAGATGAATGAAGCATTGGGAATGACGGTGGCCCTTTTGAGCAACTGTTCAACTAAAATGTTAAAGATTTTAAGCAATTTATCAAAACAAATGCAAATTGTAAAGACAGAAGGAGATTGCTCTCTCTCTCAGAACTTTGACCAATTGTAAAAGAATATATTTTGTTTATACATAAATTAAACTGGACAAATCTCTTCTCATTCCTAGAATTGAATTATGGAATGATTTTCAACATTTTACACATCTAACTAATTTTGTTAATTTGACTACTTTTGAACCCAATAATCGACCATAATCATAATTATACTAGGAACCTTTGGAACATCCTGTATAATGTATAATAATATTATGATACAAATTATGCTGTATGGTATAACTAAATATGTAAATACTACAGTATACTGTGCGTTTTGTTTAATAAAGATGATAATTGGGTTATGACAATGAAACATAATATAGTGGCAATCCTCTAGTCACTACCTCGTAGGTAGGTATTGTATAATAAAAACAATACATAAATCAACTCTACATAATTCCCCCTTCCGAAGATATTAAGACATTATCCAAATATTTATAAAACTTTCATCAAACTGTCAATTAATTAAGAAATAGTTAATCCGTTTCCTGGAATTATTTTGATGAAAATCTGATTTTTTTTATCTCTAGTAAATTCATAGGTAGTTTGTCTTTAAGCTTTGGTTATACATTAATTATTTGATAATAATCGTTGGTCTGACCTAGGTGTGTATATTCTTATACTTATAGTTTGGAAAATTTTTGGCTCATTAACTTTTTAAGTACCTTTTACTCGCATTTTATTAACCGAGAAAACCACATAATACCTACTTAAAATCAATGTCTAGGATAATTACGCCATCGCAAAATTAATAATATGGATGGTTGTCAATGTTGCCATCAAATAGCTATGAGATATATATTTTTAATGGGAAATGGGGATAACTGAGAGTGATATAATGAAAACTTGTACCTACAATTAGTAAAAAAAATTAATTCGACGTTTTCTATCCAACTTCAATTTTGCATAATAATATTAATTTTGAATATCTATATTATTAAGAATTAAGAATTACAAATGATAGTGAAACAAAAATATTGTAAATAAAATGAATAAGAATAAGAAATAGAAAAAATAAACTACATTTGCGAGGGAAATTTTTGTATTTACCACTAACCATACATTTCTCACACTGTTTTTGTATATCAAACGTATTTAGTACCAACAGTTAACATACACATGTGAACACATGTGATTCTTAAAAGTTAATCAAAATCAGAAAAATGAATCTTCAACAATAGTTATTAGAAATTATTCCGAACATAAGATTTTACCTCGGATTTTACCATTCAGACATTTTTTGTTAACGGGTGACATTGGCTAATAGGATAACTAAGGCCATTTCCGAAAAAAAAAACTATTCTCATACTGCGACCAAATTTTAGAGGACAATATAATATGTACATAATATTCTTCGTCATATCCATGAAAAAAATCCATGGTAATAAACCATGATGATGACGATTATCAGGGTTTACAGTAAATTGTCAAATAGAACACAGTTACACAAATTTTTTAATATAATAAACCAGGTCAACTATGTATGAACAATGAACAGATTGATGGTTCTTAAACTAGAATAAACACACTTTCTAAATATACACTCAGTTCCATAAAAAGTGACGCACTCGATTTTTCGGGTAGTTTCAAAGTTCTTTAGTTCTTAAACCAGTGGACCGATTTGAACATTTTTTTTCTCAGTTTATAGCAAAATTTATTCTCTATGAGCCGGATTAGAAGCAATGGTGAGTTCTTCCATATTTCATGGAAATTAAAGGAAAATTTTAAACCTAAGTTTTTTCACAGGTTTTCAAAACACCCTGTGGATTATTCTCGCATTCATGGAAAAATTATTCTTTCTGCATTTGATGAACCATTTTTTAATAAACATTTTGTTTTTTTGTTTACTGTTTTATCGCTTTTACTTTCCGAGATATAACGTTTTTACGTGAACCCTGCTTTTTCGTGTATTGAGAAATGATGCACATGATGAGTGGTCATACTCACTGCAGAATTGTATAGCATATAAACCAATAGAAATTGTCAGGTTTTTAAATACCCTCAGTTCCAAAAAAGTGACGCATTAGATTTTAGACCTAACTTTTTTCTTTTTTTTTTAAACCAGTGGACCGATTTTTAATTTTTTTCTATTTATTGGTAGGTAATTCCTTTGTCTTTCAAAAAATAAAGAGGTGGAAATTTATTTCATTGTAGGATCACATTGCTTTTGAAAAAGCAATTGCCGTTGCCATAGCAATGAATTTGTTGTATGCCTCCATACTTTGTTGTTGTGTCATTAATTAAGTGTCATTAAAAAAGTTTTAGAGACTAAAATTTCACAAAATGCCTCAAATAAATCCTGAACAAGTTTATAATTTTGTGTTTAATAAAAATGTTTTTTAAAATTCGTATCAGTTTATTTCGGTATAAAACTCGGTAAATTCAGAAAGTTGGTAATACGCAAGGTTTCAGCAAAAAAGCTGTAATTCGGACAATTTTACAAATAAATTAATGAATGAAAAAACAAAATGTTTATTAAAAAATGGTTCATCGAATGCAGAATGAATAATTTTTCCATGAATGCGAAAATAATCCAAAGGGGGTTTTGAAAACCTGTGAAAAAACTTAGGTTTAAAATTCTCCATTAATTTCCATGAAATATGGAAGAACTCACCATTGCTTCCAATCCGGCTCATAGAGAATGAATTTTGCTATAAACTGAGAAAAAAAATGTTCAAATCGGTCCACCGGTTTAAGAACTAAAGAACTTTAAAATTACCCGAAAAATCGAGTGCGTCACTTTTTATGGAACTGAGTGTATTTATAATTTAATATTTTTTTTTTTTTGGTTATAATTAGTTTATTGAAAACTGAATTTATTTAAACTTGCCGAACCTCGCGATTTAAAATTTTACAAACTCTATTTTAATTTAAAAAAAATTACTTTCTAAAACAGAGTCTACTGGCTAGATATTACAAAATATATATTTCAGATCGTATTCAGGTGGCCTATTTAGTATATTTGAGATGATATTATCCTCCTCGTCCCAGAATGGTTCGCGATGAAAGTAGAGAAGTCAATAAATATTTAAATTATTTTTTGTTTTAAAATTTGATTTATGTCACATAATTCTATATTTCTAAGTATGTATATTAATTAGAAAAGCAACTATGCATTTTAATTGATTATTCAAACTGGGTAATATTTTGATTTTATAAATTTTATATCGTGAAAAGTAGGAATAATGTTTGTTTGCTTAGTACTTTAATCACTATTTTTGTAATAAGATTAATCGATCAGAAATATTAACATCAACATATTTATTAACATAGGTACACTTATCAAATTTTTTAAAAATGAACTTACATTTTCTAGACTGTATTTCTCAAATATACATTTTCAGTTAGCATAGTAATACTTGCACTTCGGTTTTACCTTATTAGTTACGTTATCGTATTGCATCACTCTTTAAAAACCTAATTTTAATATTGTCATATCAAAAATTGCTGTACCGGTTGTAATAAATTTAGTAAAACTAAACGAATATGCACATAAAAATTAAATATATTTAATTAATTTATTATTATTAGTTTAATATAATTATTGTGAAACGTTTTATAAATTCTACATGTATGTATGTTAACGTAAATCCAATTAATATTATTATGCATTCTATTAATTTCGGATGGAATGTAATTGAAAATATTCAAATTTTTTTGAAATATTGCTTTGACTACGAATTATCTCTGGAAGATGTAAATGGGAAGCGACAATAAAGATCAATTTCGTAAACACGCGCTTGTTCACGTGTACCTTGCTACAATCACGTCTTATAAAAGCTATAAATTGGTTATTTAAGGAATTTGGTTACAACTAATAAAAATTATTTGAGTTTTGTACTTATATTTATAGGATGAGTTATTGTGGAATGTGGATCTTGAAAAATTGTAGTGATATTAGATGAAATGTCACCTGTGCGTTTAAGGATATACATTTGAACTGGATTTAGACTAGATATTTATATATGATAAAGCACATCATGAAAATTTTACTTTGATGTTATTATTGTTTATATTCGAAAAATATTTGTTTTGCTCAAACCCTAAAGAAGTTGCGTAAAAATACACTTTAAAAATTAGAATATGAAATATTAATGGGTTGTTGTTACTCATTTGTAAGTTACACATGATATTATCGAGAAATGTTTAAATAGAACTTTTACGATTGCGACTATTATTATGTAAAGTTTTGTATCGTTTACGCCTTTGAAGTTGCTTTAAATTCTTAAAAGGACTGTTAAAAATAATAAATAACAGAAGCAAAAGGGGGAGTAAAAATATATCTTTGTTAGTAAACTCGATATTCTTGAAAGTGCCGCTGAAAACGTAATGTGTATATAACTACCCCTGTATGCAAGCAGTTATTTAATGTAATGGTTTTTGACTAACACGACTAGCAGAAACAGGGTGCTATAAAGTCATGTAATATTGAAAAAATATATAATTTGAATTATGAAGTATCCATTTTATAATATATAATATCAAAAATAGTTTTAACGGAATTAGTACAAATGCTGAACGAGCAAAGCAAAAATGGCCAAAAAATTTTTGGACAATTTAACTCCGTTTACCTCGAATACTTGCCCGTACTACGCAAATTCTTCGGTGTCAGCGTACGAAAGTACGTAGGAAACTACTAATATATCTCAAAACAAAATACCATGTAGACCTGTGGTATTGGCAATACAAAGTGTTGTGATCACAAACATTTTAACATACCTACTTATTTAATATTAAATAAAATTTCAGTTAAACACGAGGATAAATCCAATAATCGTAAATTACTAACGCATACATTCAAATAAATTAACAATAATAATAATAATCTTTATGCAACTGAAAACTTTAAATTGGTTCATTCGTTTGTGACATAGAGCCAAAAATATTTGATTAGTTCTAACCTTAAAATTCCACGATCTAAAGCACATATCCGTTTAGTAAAACGACGTCAATTTAGTTGTTACAGGTGAACTTGAATAAACTGTAAATTTTTTCAAAGTATTTCAAGAGAATAATATATTTTTTTTTTGTTTCCCTTTTATGCATCAGCGAACCCAGCTTAATGCTTAATATCTTATTTTAATTTAATT